>JAFEMH010000585.1:0-137500 GCA_022495995.1 Adenophora triphylla var. japonica | reverse complement strand
TACAATTGGCAAGATACATCAAACTTCCAATAATTTGAGAATATCTCAACTGAGCCATAGGTACTCCACTTTCATTCTTAGTAAGAGCAGATGAAGGATCATATGGAGTCTTAGCCACTTTGCAATTCTTATAACCAAATTTCTCAATAACACTTTCAGTATAATGAGATTGCGATATGGTTATGCCACTAGTTGAACGAGTCAACTTAAGGCCAAGAATCACACTTGCTACTCCCATATCTTTCATCTCAAACTTACCTTTCAAGAATGCCTTAGTAGTATCAATTATCCTCATATCCGTTCCAAACAACAGAATATCATCGACATACAGACATAAGACAATACTACTATCACCAATACTCTTGCTATAAACACACTTATCAAACTCATTATTAACAAAGACAAACGATGAGACAATTTTATCAAATTTCTCATGCCATTGCTTAGGGGCTTGTTTAAGTCCATACAAGGACTTAACAAGTTTACAAACCTTTCTCTCATTGCCAGGGGCCTCAAAACCTTCAGGTTGATCCATATAAATTTCTTCCTCTAGATCGCCATGCAAGAAAGTGGTCTTAACATCCATCTGATGGATAGGAAGATCATATACAGAGGCCAATGCGATAAGCATTCGGATTGTAGTCATTCTAGCAACTGGCGAATAAGTATCGAAATAGTCTATTCCCTCCATTTGCTTGAATCCCTTAGCCACTAACCTAGCCTTAAACTTGTCAACGGTTCCATCCGGTTTCAGTTTCCTTTTGAAGACCCACTTACACCCTATCGTGCTACAACCAGGAGGGAGATCGACCAATTCCCATGTCCCATTAGAGACAATAGAATCCATCTCACTTTTAACAGCATCCTTCCACTGCTTGGCATCAGAAGTAGCCATAGAAGCTTTGAAGGTTAGAGGATCACCCTCGACATTGTAAGTGATAAAATCATTTCCAAAGTCCTTGGTGGTCCTTGCCCTTTTACTCCTTCTTGGTTCAATCTCATCGTCAGAATGAGTTGCACTGGAATCAACCCCCACATTTGTCATCTCCTCTACTTGAGCAGGAATGGAATTAGTGGTTGGGTTAGATTCCTTAGGAAGTCCGTCCTTCATAGGAAACACATCCTCAAAAAATGTTGCATCACGTAACTCAACTATAGAGTTCACATCTATGCCGAAATTTCCAGATTTTATAATAAGAAATCTCAATGCATAACTTGTTTCAGAATAACCTATAAAGATAGCATCAACAGTTTTAGGTCCAAGCTTTTTCCTTTTATGTGCGGGTACAAGTACCTTTGCAAGGCACCCCCACACTTTTAAGTGTTTCAAGCTAGCCTGTCGACCTCTCCAAAGTTCAAACGGACTTTCCTTTCTATGTTTAGGAGGGACTCTATTCAGAATATGACAAGCCGTATTCAAAGCCTCTCCCCACATATATTTGGGCAGTCCAGAACTTATGAGTAAGCTGTTAATCATATCAGTAAGGGTTTTATTCTTACGTTCTGCAACACCATTTGATTGAGGGGTGTAGGGAGGAGTCTCTTCATGTACTATTCCGTTTTCTTGGCAATAATACATGAAGGGGTTAGACTCATATTCACCTCCTCTATCAGACCTTAACCGTTTAAGTTTCTTGCCTGTTTGTGTTTCTGCTTCGTTCTTAAATATAATGAATTTATCTAATGCTTCATCCTTAGAACTAAGCAAATAGACATAACAGTATTTACTCGCATCATCAATAAAGGTGAGAAAGTATTTCTTTTTGTCTTTGGTCAACACGCCATTAAATTCACAAATATCAGTATGAACTAAATCTAGAATTTCAGAATTTCTCAAAACCGACTTAAACGGACCTTTTGTAGATTTAGCTTCAACACATACATGACATTTAGAATTCTTATCAATAGCATGTTTAGGAATAATATCTAAATTCATCATTCTTTTCACAGAATCATAGTTAATATGTCCTAAACGACCATGCCAAACATTTGAAGATTCAATGGAATAAGAAACAGGATAATCAATAGAACTAAAATTATTGTGCAAACACACATCAGTTTCAACTCTAATTTTAAATAAACCATCCGAGGAATAACCTTTCCCCACAAAACTACCAGAATCCAAAATTATGACCTTATTACACTTAAATGAAATCTCAAACCCTTCCCTAACTAGACTAGAACCACTAATAATGTTGCGAAGAATATCAGGAACGTGATACACTTGTTGCAAGGTAAGAATGCGCCCATTAGGAAACCTCAGGTCCACGCGTCCAGTCCCAAGCACCTTTGCGGCACTAGAGTTCCCCATCGTCAGCGATCTACCAAGCTCAGTACGGTAAGACACAAATAGCAATTTATCAGGCACAAACGTGCACATTTGCCCCGGTGTCAACTAGCCACTCGTTGGGTTCATAGACAGTAAAGATTTCGGGATAAAAAGTTACATACTTTGTAACATTGCGGAGTCGATCGTCAACTCCAGGTGCGTCGAGTCGGGATCACCATAATCCTTCGGACCCAACACCATGTTGACAGACGGGATGGTCATCGGCAGAGGCTTGTGGTCCTTTTCCTTTCTTGGACGGGCGGTCCCTAGAAAAGTGTCCACCTTCTCCACAATTCCAGCAGTTCTGTTTTGCTCTTGGCTTCCTAAAGTTATTTTTCTTAACTTTAAGTTTATCATGGTTTTCTTTATCCTTAGAGTGAGTTTTCACACCTTTTCCCTTAAACTTGATTTTACCTAAGTTATCATATTAGCAGCGGCCTCCACAGTACACTAGGTTGGTTACCATTATGCACCTCCCGAATCGCAATTGCATTCATCAATTCATTGAGTGTCAAGTTTCCAAGACGATGCTTGAGGGTCATACCGAATTCCCCCCAAGATCGAGGAAACTTCTCAATGATAGCCATGACAACGAACTTATCAGAAGTCCCATGTCAGCATCCTTGAGTGACTGCAAAATGATTTGGAGTTCGTGCACTTGGTCGGTAACCGACTTTCCCTCACTCATGTGATAATTCAGGAACTTTCCCACTTGGTACTTTTCCACACCGGAGTCATCGGTGCTGTACTTCGTGGAAAGCGTTTCCCACAGTGACGCAGCAGTGAGAGGAGCAGAGCAATAAACATCAAAGAGTGCATTCGACAAAGCTGACAGAATGCATCCTCGAACAACATCATCCTGCTCCTTCCACAGTTTAACAGCAGCCACATTAACTGGATCATCACCATTCAGAGCGGGACATTTGGATGTCAGCATACCAGGCATGCCCTTAATTGACAGCCAGATCTTCATGCGTTCAGACCAACGCTTGAAGTTCTTGCCTCCAAACTTCTCCGGAAGATCGGAGGTGTCAACTAGGGACTTAAAGGGAGAGCTAGAGGAACCACCAGACATGATCAAATAAAACTTATTTTCTCTTAGACTGTTGGAAATCAAATTATTGCACCACAGATTAAATTAACAATTTAATCAACAGTAGGGAATTTATTGATCAAGTCAAGAACGTACCAATTAAGCCAATAGCAAAACCGAAAGCAATGGAACAGGATCAGGAAAACAGAACAGAAACAAGTAAACAGTTGATTAGAAAACTTATCGTGATTTGATCGAGTAGCCTTAGGAAGACTGTCCTAAGAGAAAATATTGCCCCCAATTGGTGCAACTCAGGTACAGGCAAATTTCTCCGAGGATAAAACGATCACGAATTACGTACCACAAAGCAGCACACAGGTAGGTAATCACCGGCGGTCCTATCTCAGTCGCCTTGAATCTCACGAACAAATCTCTATGAACGGGAGTAATCGAAATAATGAAAGGAAGCAAGAGAATTGATTTTTCTCTTCAATCTCTCATGTGATTTTCGGCTAGGAGGAAGAGAGTATTTATACATATGGTAAAATAGGGTTTTTAGGCTTTAAAAAGACCTAAAACTGATCTAATTCGGCCCAGGAAAAACACCAGATTCGACACCAGCGCGGCCGCCCTCGAGGCGTGCGCGACCGCGCTAGTCTCCAGCAAGTTTTGGTGAGTTCTAGTCCAACAAGCGCGGCCGCCCTAGGCCTAAGCGCGGCCGCTCTCCATGGCAGAAACTCAGACGTGTTTTTCCCTTGCCCAATTCAGTCCACAATCAACAACACTACAATGTCATAGAGCTATGGACTTCATACCACATGAATCAAATATTCCAACACAGTTCACGGATGTGAGTACAGATGTAATACATAACTGCTACACATTCACAAATAAAACAGTGGAATAAAAAGTAAAATACAAGAATTATAACGTTCACTGGTTTTGATTCCAGCAAACAAGGCTTACGTCCAAAAACTTTTCACTATTAAAAACTGTGTTGTTTATAAAAATACGAATAAGTGAAAATTAAAATACGAAAATACTAAACAAGTTCTAATCACCTTCTATGACAAGAACATACACCCTTTCCCAAGTGGATCATATTCTAGTCAGAAGTAAAACAAAAAACTTGATGAAAAACGAGATGTGAGTTCGGATGGAAGACACAACCTTCACTCACAGTCTAAAATCACAATGTTGAACCGTGAAGTACAAAAGTATTTGTCCCTCAAATAAATCTCTAAAGCTGTGTCTTCTCTTTGTACTGCTCTCTTGTATTTATATGCACCTTGAGAAGATCTTCACGAATCCAACACCTTTTCATATGTGAGTTTTTCAATTCCTACAAGGAAACATAAAGCACACTCACAAGGAAAGATATTTTGTTAGTAGGTTAGTCCTAATATAAATATATGTACATAAATAAAAGATATTTACAATATTAATAATTATAAATCTTCCATGAAAGTCCCAAAATCAACTTACCAAAAATGTGAGATTGATTCGAAAATAGGAAACCAATTGTTTTCTAAAACTCACTTTTTCAATCTCCCCCTATTTTGGACTTTCTGGTTAAAACCAAAGATTTATGATGATCATATTATGACCAATATTTTCAGAAATGAAAACTCCTCCTGAATGAATGTGTGTGCAGATGTGTCATCGCATCCACACACAACTGCATAGAACAGATTAGTACTAAAACTTGCAGTTCAATAAATATAACCAAAACAACCATTCAGCAACTTGTTTAGGATTACAGACCCAAGTTTTAAACTAACAAAATACTAAAAACAAGAATTAATATTGTTTATGAGAACCACCACAGAGTAAAGCAAAAATTTAAATTGTTTTTAAAACCATGATGAACTGAACTCCCCTGAGTTTTATAACTCCCAGCTTCTCCAAGATGAATAGTCAGGAGCAGCAGCAAACACAGAATCACCAACATCAGCACCACCAGCAGCAGCAGCAGCTTCATCTCCCCCTTTTTTACTAGAAAGTGTTGAATGCCATCTCTTGAGTCTATCTCTGAGAGATTTGAGATTATTGACATGAGATTGGGAGGCTTGCATTTGAGAATTCAAGGCTGTGGTGAGAGCTTCAGCAGCAGCAATTTCAGCATCAAGATCTACCATTTGAGCTTCAAAGGAGTTCACAGATGTGGGGTTGGATGTGCCCACATCCTTCATAGAAATTTTTGGGACAACTCCTAGAGGGAGATCAACAAATCTTTGCTTGGCATCCATTAGGGTTTTGGTCTCTTTGAACAACTTAAATTTGCTTATTCTAGCTTCTCCTTTTTCTGGCTTTACCCCTTGGGCAACTAAAATTTGGGATATGAGAGAAGGGTAAGGAAGGGACCATTTCTTAGAGGGTGATTCACCATACCCACAAATCTTCCTAAAGATAAACTCTCCAAAGTTGATATTTTTCTTTGCACCCAATCTGTAGAGTAAATCTGCTTGTACTCTAGTCACAGAGGTCTTATTGTTGGAGGGGCAGAGCTTGGCAGTTAAGATGTAGTGGAGAAAGCAATAAAATGAAGTAAGGGAACCACTTCCTAAATTCTTTGGCTTAATGGACCAGGCAGTTACTTTCCCATGGGTAATGGTGGAAACAAGCTCTTCCTCAGAGACATCACAAACATGGTCTAACCCTTCTTCTAAGTCTAGGAGATCATTGATGACAGAGGGTGAAAAATGGATAAACTTTCCTCTAATATAGACTGTACAAAACATGGGGGATGAGGGTCTGTCCAATCCTTTGGTCAGATTAGCATAGAATTCATGCACAAGCTTGGGAAGGAAGGGGATTGGGTGATCAACAGTCAGAAATAAACTTCTCTCCTCAAAAAATTTATCTAAGCCCAATTTTGAGAATGTCTCCCTATCTCTTTTCATTTCTAAGATGAAAGCCTTATTCACAATTTGACCATACCTATCAGAGGCATCAACAGATAAAAACTTGGAGGATATGGGGGTTAAAGCAGTAGAGATAGAGAGGGATTTAGAAATACCCTTTTGAGCTGTTTGCCTTGAGGATGTGCGTTTGAATGTGTGCACATCTGCAGGCACATCCTTTGGAGGTGAGGGCACCTTATCAGGTTCAGCTTCAATTTCTTCATCAGTAGGGGCATCAAGAGTTTGATCTTCCTTTTCTTAGTCAAGCTCATCATGGCCAAGCTTGTAGTTTTCATCAGCAGCAGTGTCATCACTGTCATAGCTTTCTTCAGAATGTTCCTCTTCAACAATGGGTTCAAGATCAGCTTCAGCCAATTTCTTCTTTCCTTTCAGCTCAATGATCAAATTTGCTAGAGGTTCCTCATCTTTGTCAGTTGGAGGAGCAGCAACAGGTTGAGCACTTAGCTTCCTAGACCTGGTCAACTGTGGCACTTCCTATTTTTCCTCATCATCATCATCACAGGTAATGGCTGTTGTTGGTTTACCACCAGGCTTTTTCAAATTCTTGGCTTTGTCAGCCTCAGATAGCTTTCTCACCCTGTGAGATCTTCTTAAATTCTTGAGGGGTACAGGTTGAACTAGGTTCCCTTTTGGTTTGGAAGTGGGTAGCTTCCTTTTCTTGGTAAGGGGTGTGACCAAAGAAGGCACAGGGGCCACAGTAGGGGGAACCACAGACGGTTGAGCAACAGGAGAGGGAGGAGGAGTGGTGATTTTTGAAGATGATGGAGCAACAGAGGGTTATAAAGGAGGAGTATTAGCTGAAGGAGGTACCTCCATTGACGAGTTAGATGAAGGAGATGAAGGGGGCACCTCTACGAAAAATTTAGGTTTCACAGGTTGATCAGCAACTGGATTATCAGCTATTGCAATTGAAATTGGTTCAATGTCGTGCACATCTTCCTCGCGAATTGCATTAATAGGTTCCGTTGACTCTGCAACGATGGTTAGGTAGAACAGGAGATACAAATTGATTTTAGTGTGTGCGTGTGAGCAATTAAGGGAGAAGGGAGCAAGATTTAACAAGGGTTTAAGGGGATGGGACGGATATGAGGCTTCATAAATACTCACAGCTCCCCCTTTCCAACGGAAATTAGGATTCCTTCTCCAAAAAGGTCTCAGAAAACCGAAATACCAAAAAGATCCCACAACGGCAATAACCCTTTGATATTTCCACAAAACAAATCACGAAAAAATAGGAATTAAAATAAATCAAAATTTTGCTTACCTTTTATGGTAAAAAACACACTTCAGCCATATCTTTTCAACAAAATCCCTTTGAAAATGTCCTTTCGTTTTCAATGAGGATTGATACACACCTTTCTTTTTCATGAGAGATTTTGGAAAACAAAAATATGTTAAATCAAAGAATAAATTAAGAGTGAAAATAAATTAACTAGCATATTTACAAAGCACCCTATATGACCTAATATGCAGTATGTCTAGCATGATGCAGCACACAGGTGAAGGAAAAAATCTCAGTTTATAGATGTGGCATAGGATGTGAGTCACATTTAGATCACAAAAAGTCAATGGGCAATAATCTAATCTGCACAGCCTCTAGGATGCTTCCACTTTTTTTTATTGTGAATATTTTGCATTTTGAGTAACTTTCACTTTTCTTATTTCTCAAAGATAGCCCTTTTTTCCAATGATATTTTCAAGTTTGATTTCAAACTTTCTCTTGAGAATCACTTGATCACATTGGTTTTGCTTCATACAAATGGGAGAAGCAGCTGTTTCTCATTGATTTAAAGCACCCACTGTGAGATATTTAAGAAGATTATATCAAGTTATCAAAAGACAACATGAATAAGAAATGCCCACAATTAGGTGATCCGAAAATGTCAAAGATGTAAGACTCATAAGTGATCACAATGAGATATTTCATGCTAATGCATGATGATTTTTTTTATTTTTTTTTCAGTTAGATAATATACAGATGTGTTAGTGAATGTGTGCACATTTGTGCCCACAACCTTAAATATCACACAAGCCAAGAGACTTCCTCAAGGAGGAAAATCTCTCCAAATTTAATGCCTTTGTAAATATATCAGCCAATTGATTTTCAGTCCCAACAAATTCCAGACACACAGTTTTTTGTTCTACAAGATCCCTAATGAAATGGTGTCTAATATCAATGTGTTTTGTTCTAGAATGTTGGACATGATTTTTAGATATGTCTAAGGCACTTTTGTTATCACAAAAAGCAGTCAAGATTTTGCTATTCAATCCATAGTCTTTCAGCATTTGATTCATCCACAACAGTTGTGTGCAGCAACTTTCAAGGGCTACATATTCAGCCTCAGCAGTGGACAGAGACACACAATTCTGCTTCCTGCTGTACCAAGCCACAAGGTTGTTCCCTAGGTAGAATCATCTACCTGTAGTACTCTTCCTATCATCACTATTTCCAGCCCAATCTGAGTCAGTATAGCCAACCAAGTTTGTGTTTGTCTCCATGGAATAGTGCAATCCTAGGTTTACAGTCTCATTCACATATCTGATTATTCTTTTCAATGCTTTAAGATGAGAAACCTTTGGGTTAGTTTGATATCTTGCACAGAGACACACACTATACATAATATTTGGTCGACTTGCAGCGAGGTGTAGCAAGCTTCCTATCATGCTTCTGTACAAGGTCAAATTTTTTCACAAGATTCTTGCCATATTTAGACTGAGAGATGAACATGCCTTCTTTGAATTGCTTTATCTATAGGTCTATAAAATAGTTCAACTCTCCTACCATACTCATCTCAAATGTGGAGGTCATGCTTTCCATAAAATCAATTAGCATAGAATCAGAATTTGACCCAAACACAATATCATCTAAATAGATTTGAGCCACAAGAATCTCTTTTTTATTTTTCCTCACAAACAAGGTTTTGTCCACCCCACCTCTCTTGAATTCTAGGTGAAGCAAATGGTCAGTCAACCTACCATACCAAGCTCTAGGAGTCTGTTTCAGCCCATACAGAGCTTTCTTCAGTTTGTACACATGGTTAGGAAACTTGGAGTCCTCAAAACCTTTAGGTTGTTCTACATAAGCTTTCTCATTAAATACCCCATTTAGTGTTGGGTTTTATGGGTCCATGCGCAGCGGAATTAAGCATCTAATAACACAAAACCCAAGAGCCCTATGATCCGTTCTATACAATTAAATTGAATTCCTATGAGATAGAATTAACCAACCTTAATTGCTTTCCGTTCTTGAGCTATCGAACAATTAATCAATGTGATTTTGAATCACAAACTTCGAACTCTAGGCCTTGATCGTCGTACGAGCGAAGACCCTCTAGTAGTATCCACATCTTTGAATGAACCAAGAACAATTCTTGATGATTGCTAGATCTTTTAAACTTTGGAGAGAATATTGAGAAACCTTTTGTTGTGATTTTCCTTTTGAAAATTTGGCTAGGCTATTAGGGTTTCACAGACCTCATATTTATACTACATTAGTATTAGTATTTGTTTCCTAATCAAATTAGGAAACTGTCTGTAAACCGCCTTTGTGGCTAGTTATGTCGCACGACTAGACGAGCCCTCTGGACAAGATCTGTCGCGTGATGACTTATGCCTGATGAGGAACTCTCAATTTTCTTCCTTTGGTTTAATCAATTCATTCTAGTTGTGTGTGACCCAATAGGATTATATTATGTTGGCAATGAGCCCGATCATATCGACCCTCATTAAACATAAGCGGACTCTAGCAAGCCATTATGTCTACCCAATTAATATAACGTAAGAGTTCACGTTTCCAATGGTATACTTCCCTTTCTCCCTTTGTCTCACGATGTTATATTGAACACAAGTCATGGTCCACGTCAACTTGTATTTGTTCAATGCTTTCTCGATCTTGAGTATAATGATAATCCAATCGCATTGGGGTATGGCCATACACTTTCATCATTATCACTCATCGAGGGTCCCTAGCAAAACATCTCTCTTTCAAGGGACAAATTTCATCTTGACTTATCATCCTTCCCATCATGAATCCGACCATGCCAAAGATAGCCTTTATAGATATCGTTTGACTAAAATCAAACATAACTTTCATCATATGTAAGGTCATGATAATCTCAGGTCTAGGGACTAAATGAAGTGACCATATGAGATTTAATTATGACATTTGATCATGACATAAATCTCAAACGGGTCAAGTCCAGTCACTTGTTCTCTAACAAGTACCCATAAATTTAATGTGCATCTCTATGCATATAATCATCATATGATTATCCATTTAACATTTATACTAATCATTCACTTAATAATTAGGGACGGAGATTATTACAATAAATATGCAAGATATATAATAATCAAATAATAAACTTTTCATACAATAATAAATAATGTCAACATATAAGTCCATCAACTATAGGTCTAGGGCATAACACTAACAGTCTCCCACTTGCACTAGGACCAATCTCCCATGTATCGAATACCCATGGACTTAACATGACCTCATGCTTAGCTTGCGGGAGAGACTTAGTTAATGGGTCCGCCACGTTGTCATCAGTGTCTACTCTGCATATCTTTACGTCTTCCCTTTCACATATCTCTCGGATAATATGGAAACGTCGAAGTATGTGTTTGGATCTCTGATGTGACCTTGGTTCCTTTGCTTGTGCAATGGCACCATTATTGTCACAATAAAGTTCAATAGGATCATTGATGCTTAGAACGACTTCCAAGTCACTAATGAACTTTTTGATCCAAACAACTTTCTTAGCTGCATCAGATGCTGCTATGTACTCAGCTTCGGTTGTAGAATCAGCGATGGTACTTTGCTTGAAACTTTTCCAACTGACAGTGCCTCCATTCAGCGTAAACAAAAATCCTGTCTGCGATCTGTAACCATCTTTGTCGGTTTGGAAGCTAGCATCTGTGTAACCTGTTACAACAAGATCTTCTTCCATTCCTCCAAAGACCAAAAATACATCCTTAGTTCTTCGTAAGTACTTAAGGATATTCTTGACTGCTATCCAATGTGGTTCGCCGAGATCCGATTGGTACCTACTCGTCATGCTTAGAGCACACGAGACATCGGGTCTAGTACATAACATAGCATACATGATAGACCCAATTGCCGAAGCATATGGAATACCATTCATTCTCTTTCGCTCATCATTAGTCTTAGGACTTTGAGACTTGCTAAGAGATACACCATGCAACATTGGTAAGTTTCCTTTTTTAGAATTTTCCATTTGGAATCTTCTAAGAACCTTGTCAATGTAAGTACTTTGACTTAAATCAATCATCCTTTTAGATCTATATCTATAGATCTTGATACCAAGGATATATGCAGCTTCGCCCATATCTTTCATTGAAAAGCACTTTCCCAACCAAGACTTGACAGTCTGTAGTGCAGGAATGTCATTTCCAATAAGTAAAATATCATCGACATACAATACTAGAAATAGTGCTACGCTCCCACTAATTTTCTTGTATACACAAGGTTCATCTTCGTTCTTGATAAAGCCAAACTCTTTGATTGCTTCATCAAAACGTAGATTCCAACTCCTAGAAGCTTGCTTCAATCCATAAATTGATCTCTGCAACTTACACACCTTGTTAAAATTTTCTGGACTGACAAAATCTTCAGGTTGTATCATGTATACATCCTCAAGTAATTTCCCATTTAGGAAAGCTGTCTTGACATCCATTTGCCATATCTCATAGTCATAATATGCGTCTATGGCAATTAAAATTCTAATAGACTTAAGCATAGCTACAGGCGAAAAGATTTCATCATAATCGATACCATGAATCTGCCTATATCCCTTAGCTACAAGCCTAGCCTTATAGGTGTGCACCTTCCCATTTATGTCTGTCTTTTTCTTGAAGACCCATTTGCATCCTATGATTTTTACACCTTCGGGTGGATCAATCAAGTTCCAAACTTGATTATCAGCCATGGATTGTAATTCGGACTTCATGGCCTCTTGCCAATTTTCTGAATTAGGAGAGGACATCGCTTCTTGATAGCAAGTAGGTTCATCGTTTTCGATTAACTCCACTTCATCACTTTCCGTAATGAGAAATTCATATCTCTCGGATTCGGATCATGACCTACCACTTCTGCGAAGGACTTGTGCATCTTGAACCGATTCCACAACTCTTTGTGAACTTGATTCAGTTTCTACCATTGGTTAAATGTTGTTTTCGGGTTCTCGAATTTCTTCGAGATCTATTTTACTCCCACTGGTTCCTTTGCGAAGAAACTCCTTTTCTAAGAAGGTACCATTTCGAGCAACAAACACTTTGTTCTCGTTTCGATTGTAGAAATAGTATCCTTTGGTTTCCTTAGGATAACCCACGAAAACACATTTATCAGACTTAGGTGCTAGCTTGTCAGAAGTTAACTTCTTGACATATGCATCACAACCCCAAATCTTCATGAAAGACAAACTAGGTTTTCTTCCATGCCACATCTCATATGGGGTCTTTTGAACTGATTTGGTAGGAACTCTGTTTATAGTGAAAGCAGCAGTTTCTAGTGCATGTCCTCAAAAGGATAAAGGAAGCTCAACTTGACTCATCATTGAACGAACCATGTCCAACAAAGTTCTATTCCTCCTTTCAGACACACCATTCCATTGTGGTGTTCTGGGTGGAGAGAGTTCTGAAACGATTCCACAACTCTTAAGATGACTGTCAAATTCTTGGCTCAAATATTCGCCACCTCGATCGGATCGAAGTACTTTAATAGTTTTGCCAAGTTGATTTTGCACCTCATTTTGAAATATTCGAAATATCTCAAACGATTCACTTTTATGTTTCATTAGATAAACATATCCAAATCTACTATAATCATCAGTGAATGTTATGAAGTACTGAAATCCTCCCCTAGCATTGCTACTCATAGGTCCACATACATCAGTATGTATGAGGCCTAATAAGTCGCCCACCCTTTCATCAGTTTTGGTAAATGGGTCCTTAGTCATCTTGCTAAGTAAACAGGATTCGCATGTCTCATATGATTCATAATCACGTGAGTCTAAAAATTCATCTCTATGGAGTTTAGAAATGCGTTTCTCATTTATATGGCCTAGACGACAATGCCATAAGTAAGTGTGGTTTACATCATTGGGTTTAAATTTCTTGTTAATGTTATAGACATCATTATCACGATTTTCAACATCAAGGATATAAAGGCCATTGAATGAAATAGCAGTACAATAATGCATATCACTCTTGTAAATAGAAAACTTCTTATCACATATAAGAAAATTAAAACCTTCATTATCCAAACATGAAATCGAAATAATATTCCTACTTAAAGATGGAACGTAATAACAATTATTCAAAACAAGTATTAGTCCACTAGGTAAAGTAACTTCATAAGTTCCTACGGCTAATTGTAAGTACCCAAATCTGGCTCATGCCTTCCGGTTAATTTTTCCCGACAATTTCGGTAAGTTTTCCGGTAATTCCCCAGACCTTCCCAGCGTTCCGGAAACATTCCAGAACTGTTTTTTATTAAATAAGGGCTGAAGAGGATCCTTCCTAATTAAGAAACACGTTTTTCTTAATTAGGAAGGAGGGTTCTAGAATTTGCCACCTTGCATGGTTCTAGAATGCTGAGTCATTCAGGATAAGCCCGCATTTTGCATTAGCTCGCTGCTCTTAGCCGCACGGCTTCATTCACCTTATCCAGATTACCTATAAATAGAGGCCTCCTCTACCCATTTCAACACACACAATAGAGGCACAAAATACATAATACACTTATAAACACTCCCAAGACGTGAAGAATATTGGTGCAAGCTCAAGAAGGTGAAGAAGGAAGGCCAAGAAGCTACCTCCCTCCTCCTTGAAGACCCAAGACCAACCTCTCCTCCTAGCTCCGTTCGAAGAAGCAAAGGAAGCAATTGGTAACCTCGCACGCCCTAACCTTGCTTTTAATTGATATACTTGCTCATTGCATTCATATATCTTGCTTGGGACTTGGCATTTATTTATAAAGATCACATCTTTATCACCCCCTTTCCCTTTTGCATGCATTAAGACCTCATTTGTCATAAAAATGTAGTCTTTTTCATAAAGGTGCATCATTTGCACCTAAAACCCCCATTTTCAAATAAAAATGTCATTTTTATGCATCATTTGCACATAAAAATCCAATCTTTTCAATAAAAATGCATCCTTTGCATTCAAAAACCTTTTTCCAATGCATCATTTGCATAAAAATCCTATCTTTACGCATCACTTGCATAAAGATCATTTCTTTCAATTCAAAAGCATCATTTGCTAAAACCAAAAATGTCATCTTTTCATTAAAGAGTCATTTTTCATCATGCATTTCCCCTTTCCCCCAACCTTGGAACGGACCGGTGTAAAAGATCCTATCTTTACATCGTTCCTTCCATTAAAGGTTCACGATTTCTTTGGAAAGGGATAACCTTGAACCCTATATCTCCGATTATCGCTTAAGAAAGAGTATGAAGCCTCTATACGAGCTCGACCGTCTTAAAGCGTAGGATTGATGGGCTAAGGACCCTCCTTTTCTAAAGAACCTCATCTTTGACCAAAAGAGAGTCATTCTCTCGATCACGCAAGTCCCGAGGGTCCCGAGGTTAAAATGCGATGATCACAAGTCATAAGATGAGGACGGGATCATAATCCCAAATACATAAAATTCCAAGGAATCCCGAGCGACAACCAACAAATGGTTTGTACGTCCGGAAGACAACTTGGGACATTTCCCCCTTTTTCTCAAACACATGCACACAAGAAAGCACGCAAGCAAGCACGATTACTGAAATCTTGGGAGACTTGCTCCGGCAAGGCACTTTGGGTGAACGCCAAACGTTCTTTCCAAAGGGTAACTTAACCTCCGAACCCAAGTAAAAACCTTTTTCAAAGTTTTGAGGTAATCAAAATGGCGTGGCGACTCCGTTTTCAAATAACTCGGATGTCTTCAAACTCGCGTGAATCCACAAAATTTGGGCACACATTCACAGTTTGGCGACTCCGCTGGGGAAGACCCAAAGGAGAAAAGCTTTTATTTTCAAAACAAAAAAAAATCGATACTCGGTATATAGGTGGAAACCACTTACCCTTCATGTACACTCCACGACGTGGGAGTTGGGATAACCGGTGGTTTAACAATCCACGTACCGAGTATCCCTTTTCGAAAAAAAAATTTGAAAAAATAAAAGAAAGCTTTTCCCTTTGAGCGGGTTAGACTCCCGTCGCCGATTTCATTAATCATGCTTGCTTTCTTTACCATGCATTGCATCATTTGCATCTTGGAATCTGTGCATACTTTGAAACGGGAAACAACCCAAAAAATAGCAAAAGGAGTGGAACCTGGAAAATTGATCCATGCAGTCGTACGGCTCAATCCTCCTTGGATTCTGACCGGGCGACCTCAGTGGCAATTCCATCAGGAAAAATTGAGGTTAATCACAGGCGAGTCCTAGCAGCTTGGGGCTACTCGGCTCCATGGCGGCGGGGCTCCCGAGAAAATTTACGTGCTTACGTGTTGCATTTTCCCTCGTCCCGAAAATCATTCCTTTAAAACACATTATGAAAATCTCTGTTTTAACTCAAAAAGGAACATTTTTTAGGAGACCGCACACTATGCGCACCTGATATATCCTGTACACTTTGCACGCACGTCCTTCAAACCCGAGGGTGGTTCCAGTGCGATCACGGACGGCCTTACGATGCTCCGGGCGCGCACGGAATCATCCCAACCTCCCATGGCGGCCGGTGTCGACCAATGCACAGTCCGTGTCACACGTTTCAAAAATCCGTGACTTTTGGTTGGTTTTTGGTCTAGTCCGTGTCATATAGCCCAGTTGCATACCCACGTAAAGGTCAAGCCTTAGCTCATAACGGAAGCCAAGATTTTCGCTCAAGCGAAATTCTGCCGAAATTCCGACAAGGAAAAATCGGCGAGATCTCAACTCCGACATTGACTATTGACCTTGACCTGTACGGAATGCGTAAGAGTCAAGACCGAGTCTTTGCCAAAAATCAAAAGATCTTTCGCTCAAGCGAAGCTCTGCCAAAATTCCGACAAGGAAAAATTGGCAAGATCTTGACCGGCATTGACTTCGATTCCGACCCACGCACCGTGTATGCAACGAAGTTCAATGTGACACCGTGTCATCCGGCTTTTTACCGCCCGACCCATGCCTATTATTCTCTCGGACATTACCGAAAGTCGAAATCGTCATTCGCTCAAGCGAAACTACGCGAAAGATCCGTCAAGGCGAGAGACGAGACTTTCCGGTATTGCCTTGACCATAATCCGCATCGCTCGTGCGTTGAAAGGTCCTATGACCCGCTAGACCCGATAGGAGCGTTCTTTACTCTCGGTCGGTGGGATCCGCGTGCCCTATAGGACCCTCGCCGAGGCATCCACCTGGGAGGTCGAAATACGGGTGGAATACGAGGGGCTTATAGACGTAGTGACGGAACCCAGCGATCCGGGATCTAGAGTAGTTGTGAAAAAGAAGGGCGAACCCCTTTTCCAACCAAATAGATATTAATAAAAGACACTATTTTAAGTAAACTTGAAGATTCTAATTTGCATATTGCACGAGCCTTGACTAAACACCTACCCCGAGTCTAAACCTTTCCTATCCCTTTCCCTTGTGAGAAAGAAGTGGGTGAGAACAGGGTCGGCGACTTGTTAGCGCGAGAATCCTCGAGACGGTTCGCGAGAATCCTCGGTTTCGAGAATCGAATGGCCGATTTGACGAGAACGATCTTTGGTTTGGGTAACCGGATGGCTAAGGAAGAAGAGCTAGCCTATAACCAATGCCCTCCCCCATCTTCATATAACCCATTGCCAAAGGCTGTCCCTTCTCGGTCTTCTCCAATACCCCAATTGTTAGGGTCCCGACACCCTCGCTTCCTCTGCATCCCCACGGGACCTTTTTCCTCCTTTCGGCTGAGCCTACTTTGGAATCCCGGTGCCGGTTTGACCTTTCCAATTTTGTCAACGCCTTTGTGAATTTGCCTACCTCTCGGACGGCTACGGTGAAGAGTCGGTCGGAAACGAGAATAGGAATGGATGGATTTACTGGCGATGATGACGGTTCGGTAAAAGGAATGGACTTGGAGCCAACGGAAGTGAAACCCGAAGGGCAAGATGAGGTAGAAAGCCACGGACACTGGAATAGGGGATGAAATCACTTCAAAGTGTGTGCGGCCTATCTGAAGGCTCGGAGAAGGATGCTAGCTTAGATGAGGTAGTATATGAGTCCTATATCCTAGAGTTCAATACTCCGTACAAGGACTTGGTAGGTGAATGGAGGAACTTGATCGAAGCTTTAGCCAAAAGAGGGAAGTGGGCTCCGCCCACCGTCTGGAACATGTAAGCGTCGCGAAGCCAAACTCTCATCGGGAAGGGTAGACTCTATCACGGTGTTAGTAGTCACTCCTGAAACTTGGTACGAAGAAGAATGTATGGATGCCTTGGAAAGAGTCACGAGTTTAGAGGCGACCCCGGTCCCCTTTATGTCCTACGATGATAATGATGTTTTCTGGTAATCCCTAAGCCCGAGGAAGAGTCGAGATACCCCTCGTATGGCGTCAAGTATCCCGACCTGCTTTTGCCCTCATTGGTCATAAGAGCCAAGGCGAAAGTTCCCACGAGAGCTACGTAGTGACAACGATGAAGACACGGTCGAAGTGCGGAAGGGACAATAGAGGAGTGGTTAGCCCGAAGCCAAAAAGCCCGGAAAATCTCTCGACGGTAAGGAAAAGGAACCCGCCATGAGGTTTGACCCCGAGAAATCCTTATTGATGATGGAATTTCCCACTTGAGAAAATGTTTGGCCAACGTCAAAGATGCCGTCGGAAGGTTGACCCCCGGGAAAGAAAGGACATGCTTGACGGTGATGAGGAATGTGATCCTACTCTGTTAAAGAAGTTGCTAGGTTCGGATGAGAAAGCCATTTGCCAAGCTCCAAACTCCGGAAGTGATAATTCTTGTTGCATCTTGACTTTGAAAAGTTTGAATGAGGCTGTGAAAGCTTTAAACGGAGAATGTGAAGTTGAAATCAGCCGGTCAAACTCGAGAAAAGGTCAAAAAGCCGGTAACACAGGACCGGATTCGGGAAGCCGCCTATGCTTCGCGGCACCGTCAATCGAGATCAATCGGCGAAATTGGCCATACGCCGGTAAGAATCCGCCTCGACTTTGAAAGAATTGGAGAATCCTCCGGTAGGAATAATGACCAAGGAAAATCCAATGTCTATGTGATGACTCGATGCAGGCGAGATGAATGTTGAGCGGCCTAAGGGTGACAAAAGAAGCGCCGTCTACGAGCCAAAAACGAGATAAAAGACCTTATAAGCCGAAGCGAAAAGCGACTACGATAAGGAGGATCCGGTCCTAACTCGGTTGAAGTGTACCCAAGCCAATATCTCCTTATGGTCCTGTTGACCTCTTCGTACCCTCATAAGTTGAAGCTAGAAGAAAGTTTGGCCAAGACCATGGTGCCCATAGACGTCACCCCCGGATGAGGTCGTCCAAATGATTGGAAGCATACACTATGGAAATATCATTACCTTCTTGACTTGGACACCTTGCCAAAGTATGGGGCTAGCCATAATGAACCCCTTTACATCACAGTCCGGTTAGAAGAGCGTCGATTACCACGGGTATTAGTCGATGGAGGGTGCAATGAATGTCTTGCCGGCTAAAATGATGGATTTATTGGATACGAAGCCAACGGACTTAAAGCCTTCTAGTCGAGACTATTAAGGCCTATGACTCCCTTTGCACGATCGGTTTTGGGGATCGCCACTCTCAAGATGTGGTTCGGAAAAAAGGTCATGGACGTTGACTTTCAAGTTATTGATATTCCGATTTCATTTCTTGCCTTCTTTGGGACGGCCTTGGATCCACGAGATAAACGGGGTAGCCTCTACTTTGCATCGGTGCGTCAAATTTCGGTCGAGTGATGGAACTATCACCACCATTTATGGAGACAGTGTCACGGTAGAAGGAACCGGCAGGGGATATCCCGATATTGGAGATCAAGCACGATGATGAAGGGTTAGCATTGACCGGATTCTCAGTAGCTTCTTCCAAGGCACAAGTGTGTTGCCCGACCTCACCACTACTTCCGATAAAATCCCTCCTGCCATGAGAATGATGCGAAAAATGGGTTATCTTAGGGACTTGGATTGGGTAGAAGACTTCAAGGTCGTAACACCATCATTGATGTGAAGGAGCAGACTACGAGATATGGCTTGGGGTACAAACCGAACTCTCGGGATGCCGGAAAAGCTAAAGGCACGAAAGGTGAAGGGATCCGGCTCCATCCTTACGATCTGTCTACGACCCATTACTTTACAAAAGGAGGGACACAATATGATGAAAGTGATCGCCGGATCTCCTTGCAGAAAACCCTTACGGAGAACCTTGAGAAAGTTAGGGAAAGCCGGCCAATCCCGTTCGAAGAATGTTCCTTGATTTGCCGAGATATCCACAGGGCTACCACTACCGTTCGAATGAGTACGTCTTCAAAGGAAATCCGGCCGGTGTCAAAGAGTCGGCATCGGGACAATGGACTTCTCCGCCTTTGAGTTAGCTCTTCCAAAGATCGGCCGAGATAGAAGGCGCCGGCGGTGAAGACGGTCGGTGGGGTTTGCAAGAGTTGTTTGACGAAGAAGCACAAATCCCGGACTTGATTGACTTGATTCGAGACGATGAGATAGTTGCCGTTATTGGAGACGATGGTGAAAGTCATTTTGATCCTCGCACTTTGGTGACTAAGACGAAATGCCATTGAAGAATTGGGAGACATTCTCGGGGCCGATAGCCGGTCGACGGCAAATGATCACGGAGCTTGGATTGGTACCGTCCTTCTCAACCCGGTCGTGTCAAACACCCTGTTGTCTATTCGGTCGAGTCGGGAATCTTTGAATTCCGGTCCTCGAGTCATCAGAAGGCCTCACGCACGAGGATTATGAAAATGTAATCGATGTCATCTTTCCCCTTATTTTGAATGAAATGACAAATCTTTACGATTATCCTCTTATTGCCAACTTAACAAATGATAAATTAACTCAAAACTTAACAACGAGTTAATAATGAATCATTTGAACAAGATGCAAACACACTAAACGAACAATACATTAAAGAAATCTTTAAGCGGGTTTCGGAAAAAAAGGAAAACCGGGCCCAAGTGCCGAGGAGGTTTTGATAAGTGTGAACTTGGGTACTATTGAGGAACCTAAAGAGACACGGATTGGAAGCTTCTTCCGGGGTTGAAAGGGACAGATTGATCGAGCTGCTCGAGAGAATACGTCGACGTGTTTGCATGGTCATACAAGGATATGCCGGGGCTAGACGGTTCGATAGTAGAGCACGAGAATCCCTCTAGCACCGGATGCTAAGCCGGTAACGCGAGCGAGAAAGATCAAGCCGGAATGGTCTCTACAGGTCAAGGAAGAAATTGAGAAGCTACTGCGGGTAGGGTTCATCGAGTCATTGAATACCCGACATGGTTGTCCAACATCGTGGCCGTAACCAAGGCGATGGGAAGGTGCTTATTTCTTGTGTGGATTTCCGAGATGCGAACAAGGCCGGCCCAAAGACGACTACCCTACGCAAACATAGAGCATCTGGTGGACTCCACTTGCCAACTACGAAGTCAAATCCTTCGTTGATGGTTTTGCGAGCTACAACCGAGATCAAGATGGCCGAGGAAGACCAAGAAAAGACAACCTTCACCACACCATGGGGAACCTCTTTGTTATACGGTAATGCCATTCGGGCTCAAGAATGCGGGGCTACTTACGAAAGGCGGCGACCGCGCTTTTCATGACATGATCCACAAGGAGATTGAGGTCTACGTAGATGATATGATAATCCACTCCAAAGGAGAGGGTGGGCGGCACTTTGTTGACCTACGAAAATTCTTTGAGAGGTTGAGACGGCATTCCATGAGACTAAACCACGCCAAATGCACCTTCGGAGTGACAAGGGGAAAAGTGCTTGGGTATATGGTCACGGAGCGAGGTATAGAAGTTGACCCCAGAAAGATCAAAGCCATCATGGATATGAGGCCACCTCAAACCCAGACGAAGTCAAGAGCTTCATGGGTAAATTGCGGTACATCGGCCGTTTCGTCAATCGGTTGACCACTATGTGCGAGCCCGTCTTCAAGCTCATGAAGAAGAATGTGGACACGAGAATGGACCGAAGAATGCCAAGATGCCTTTGACCAGATCAAGGCATACTTAGTACATCCCCGGTACTATGCCCCCACATAGACGAAGCCTCTTACGCTCTATCTCAGCATCCTGAACACGGCGGTTGGGGCTATGCTTGCTCGGGAGAAGAAAGATTCTCGGGTAGAAACGCCATTTACTTTGTCGGTAGGAAGCTACGGGGAGTGAGCTCAATTACTCGGCATGTGAAAAGACACATGCGGGAGGCGAGTGCAGGTAGTCGGCAAGTTGAAGCATTATATGCGAAGCCCACCCTGTGAATTTGGTCTCGAAAATGGACCCCATCAAGTACATCTTTGACAAGCCTTCCCTCTCGATGCGTTTAGCGAAGTGGTCCTTCTTCTTGGCGAATACGACATCAACTATGTGACCGAGAAAGGCCATCAAGGGTCAAGCATTGTCGAGATCACTGGCGAACTTCCCCGGTAATGAAGACGAGAGGGCTGAACCCCAATTCCCGAGATGAAGGGATCTTTGCGGTTGAGCACGAGAATAGATGGCAATTGTTCTTTGACGGAGCCGCTAACAAAGAGGAAATGGTGTAGGAATGCTATTGGTCGATCCGAAAGATGAGCATACCCCATAGCCCTCAAGTTGAACTTTCTGCCACGAACAATGTCGCCGAGTATGAAGCACTGCATTCTTTGGTTTGGAGGCTGCCTTAGAAAGAAATGTCAAGGAGCTCGAAGTTTACGGAGACTCGGCCACGATCATCAACCAAGTCTCCAACAAGTGGAAGGCTGTGGACCACTAATCTGCAACGGTATCATGCCCGTATGGAGGAGTTAGCTGGACGGTTCGGAGAAGTGACTTTCCACTACTTGCCGAGGAAAAGAGCAGTTCGCGAGATGCCCTAGCTACTCTAGCCTCATTGGTAGAGATCCCAGAGGAAAAGCCATAAAGCCCTTGAGTGGGTAGAAGAGAAGCCCCGGCCTATACATTTGTGAAGTGGACACAGGACCCGAGCCTATAAAGGAACCTTGGTACAATCAGTTACCAATTCCTCAAGACGGAGAGTCGGCTTTCGAGACGAAGAAGGTAGACCAAAGAAGGAGTCGAGCCAAAAGCTTGCGAGCCACGAAAAGGTTGGCCTCCCATTATGTCATCCTAGGAGGCAACCTATACAAGAAGCGGTATCAAGGACCGCTCCTCTTATGTGTCACTCAAGAAAGAGCCGGAGAGTTGATGACCGAAGTCCACAATGGTCCTTGCGGTCCTCACATGAATGCGAGCCACGATGCAAGTGATCCTCGAGAATGGGTTACTCTTGGATCTCCATGGAGGCAGGCTGCGTCCGGCACGTCCGAACTGCGACAAGTGCCGGCGGTTTGCCAACCTCAACCATCTCCCACCTCATGACACATCTTGCATGACGACTCCTTGGCCGTTTGCAACTTGGGGCATTGACGTGATAGGGAAAATAGCCCCAGACGGGAAGCAATGGGCACGAGTTCGTGTTGGTAGCCATCGACTACTTCACCAAGTGGGTAGAGGCCAAGTCCTACAAGGTCCTCACTTCCCGAGAAAAAGTGGCCCGAGTTCATCAAAGAAAACATAATGTGCGAGATATGGGGTGCCCAACGAGATCATTTCGATAATGGGTCACACTTCGAAGGAGGCTGCGATAGGCTAGCTGTCGAGTCGAGAGTTACTCGCCACAAGTCGTCCCAGTACGGACCTCGGACCAATGGAGTGTGGAAGGCTGCTAATAAGACACTCGAGCGGATCATCAGGAAGATGGCCACCCGTGGTCGTGATTGGCCGAAAAGCTGCACCTAGCACTGCAGGGCTCTGAACGTCTGTCGGAAACGGCCACGGGAGAAACTCCTTTTGCCACTAACTTACGGGATGGAAGCGGTGTTACCGGTGGAGTTGGAAATCCCGTCATTAAGGGTCCTCTGGAAAACGGTGTCAACGAAGTAGAATGGCTACGAAGCCGGCATGATGAATTGGCCTTGCTCGATGAGAGAAGGCTCAAAGCCATGGAGCACACCCGAGCCTACCGAGGCGAATGGCGGGCGTTTGATAAGAAAGTCAAAGCCGAAACATCAAAGAGGGTGACTTAGTGCTTTGAAAGTAAAGCCCCCTACTAGAGACAACCCCACAGGAAAATGGGAACCCGTTTGGATCGGCCCTTATGTAGTGCGAAAGATCTTGTCGGGAGGAGCAATGAAGCTTGCGAGACTTGGACGGCAATCCCTTTGTCCACCCGAGTCAACGGTGATAAACTCAGAAGATACTATGTCTAATAAAAAAAAAAAAAGAAAAAAAAAGAAAAATCTTAGTGCAAAAAGAGTAATACCCAGCTAGGTTGAAAAACCCCAAAAAGGGCGGTCTAGGCAAAAAACGGGGTTGCACGAAAAAAAAAAAAAAAAAAAAGACTTAGTTTTGTTAGTTCACCGGAATGAACTACGAAGACCTGAGCCCCTTAGCCTTTCTTGTAAAAGGGAACGTAGGCGGCCATATATGGTTCGGTCTAAACAATAAAAAAGGGCAATAAAGCTTCCATAAAGTGCGTCCTTAGCAATAAATAAAAGGGTATTTCAGTTTTCATAAAACGGGTCCCAAGTAATAAGACATTTGAATTTCCATGAAACATGTCTTGATTAATTTCTAAAATAATATTTCTTGTTCATTACAAGTCAAAAATTTCTTGATGAGTTCAAGCACGGTCTACCTCTTGACTCTGCTAACCTGCTAAAAAAGATCTAAAATACAATAAAATGCCTAAATAAACTAATGTGTTTGCAAATGGCAATAAGAGGATCTTGAGAAAAGACTTGTCAGTCGTCATTCGCTGAGTCTTCTTCAGTCTTCTTCCCTTTTCCTCGGCCTCGTCGAGTCTTCTTCCTTTTCTTCTCAATAATGTCGGTATCCCTCATCCCGACCTCTGGTATCCTCACTGGAGCCTCTACCAACCCCGTGTCAATAAGCGCTCTCTCTATACGAGCACGAGTCCGTATCTCCTCCCTGCGAGACTCGGTCAAATGAGCAACCTCGGACAACCTCTTGTACCGAGCCTCCATGTCACGACCAAGTCACACGATTGGTTATGGCAACTCGCCTTAGCCTCGGTCTCCCTCGAGTCCTACTCGAGTCGTGGTCGGCCCCAATAAAACTCGGCGTCTATCCTCCAAGATAACCTGAGTCGCTCCCATCTCCCTCTCGTACCGGTCCAGTAGACGGTGGTCAAGATCGTGCTCTTCCTGCTCCTAAAGATAGCCACAGGTGGGAAAGCGAGTGTATGTCCAAGCCCTCGAGAAAAAGTGAAGGCTGTTTGGGTCCCTCATGTCTAGAGACATCACCTCCATGGTCCGGATGTCCTCCCGGTCACTCAAAGGCTCTGTAAAGCCCCAAAGCTGCTGGATACCAAGCGGGGTATGTAGAAGGATGACCGGCGAGAATCACGGAACCCTCACGGCATAAGACTCTGAAATATCCTCCTGAGTGCAACCTCCGGTGTGGTATCCACCAACGGATGTCCGAAGTGGATAGCCTAGCCATCATCGGCTCCGGCTACCACAGTCCTGTTGCCTAGGTGCACCTCTCCGAGAAATCACCCCGAGGGCATTGAGTCGGCAAAGCCCCGAGCAAAGCCAGAGCCTCTCCTGCAGCCACAAAGTCAACACGAGCCGGACTCCCGGACCTCATGAAATGGTCTCCCGAGCCATCCTGTCGATCCCATGCAAAGTCTCCCCCAAAACCGGTGGGACGATATCCTTCCCAGCCTGGAGTCTCGACCATGTCCGAGGAGACCACCGTGACAAATCCCCACGGACTCGGCGGTAAACGAACGAGAAAAGACGCAAAGGATAAATGCGTCCATAGCCACCATGGTAGCGGCCATGGCTGGAGATCCAAACCTGCCGGGATCTCGGAAAGGTCAATCTGTCCGAGGCTACCATCATCTCCTCGGCCTCTCCCGGAGGAATCTGCGAGAAAAGATGCAAGCTTTACCGCCACCGGCACGTCTCCGTCAGCGGAATAGATATAGCCTCGGTCTCGGGACCCCCAATCAAGGCTCACGAAGTCTTCGTGCGTTGGGACGATTTCGTTGTAAGAAAAGCGATAAACATGTCTCCGGACGTCCCGAGAACTTTGCTTTGCGGCTCTCAACGAGTCCCAATCGGGCGGGAGATCCCTCAAATGCCATAAAGACTTGATCTTGAAGGAAGAATCAAGCAGCCCCTTGTGATTTTGGAAGTTATGTCTCGCCCAAGATTGAAGACCGGACGAGAAAATGGTCTCTCTTCCCCCTTTGTAGTCTAACGGGCCTCTCCATCGCAAAAGTGATCAAAGGTGGTGTCTTTAGGTCCAAAATATGCCACAGGAGCAGTTGAAACAAGTTTGGGTTGAAAATAAAATGAAATGGCCAAGCTTTGGTTTTATTCAAAAAATGACCGGTCCAGGCAGAGCGTGAGCCGCACGGCCTCTTTTGCCCTCAAGGCCATGCCGCACGGCTTCATTTGCACGATGTAAATTGCAAATCTGCGGCAACCAAAGTTGCTGCCCAAGGGAAGTTTTCACCCCACTTTCTCAACCAAAACACATACAAAAACATGTCCGAAGCCACCCAAGCGGTTTTATATCATTATATATTATTTTGGCCCGGTTTCGGCCCAATTCCAAGCAAAAAAGTCGCCCCAGAGGCTCGAGATAATATGCAAATTGAAAAAGCATAAATTAGAAAAGTAAATAAAGCGTAAATACAATGTTTTCGCCCCAGGCGTCAAAATAAAGCAAAAAATAAACAAGTTGTGCATAAAAAAGTGTTCATTGTTTGTTTTGTTCCAAATCTACTCTAGAGACCCCTAGGCCTCAGATTCTTCTTCTTCCTCATCACTTCTCGGCTCATAGACGCTAGGCTCTCTCATCACGTCCTCACTGGTCGCTCGCATCGGAAAGAGGGATGTTGTCGTGCTCGTACTCCGCCCGAGTTGCTCCAAGATATCGGCATTAGGACCTCGCCACGAGGCTGGCCTTGGATGAGTACTCCGAAGCCGAGGAAGAGGATGCTGCGCCCCGACATGCCTCCTTTTGCGCACGAGGCTCCTGCACGCTTGTTGACGCTTTAGTAGCGCGAGCCGGCTTCTTGACCAAGGATCGGCACACGTCTTTCCGGCCTGTTACGCACGACCAACTGTCATAGGTGCGAGTGGAACTGAGAAAAGAAAAGAAAATCTCGAAAAATCTCGAAAAATCTCGAGAGAAATTGCAAAAAACGAGAAAATGCGAAAGCTAAAAGGGAATAAGACCCTAAGAGTATACTCACGGTGCTATCGGGTGGCGGGGTATCTTGGGGCTCCCTCGTGTCGAGGACGGGAATCCTCATCCTCCTCGGTACTCCGGTGTACGACGTATGAGAGGTGTGCGGGAGGGATAGGCGGGTCGGTAGGCTCATCCTCCCCATATCCACGAGTGACCGCCGGCTTCGTCGGCTTACGTGGCGTCCTCGAGTCTTTGCTCCACAAACACGGCGTAGGGGTACCCATGTCAAAATACTCCTCCGCGGCTATACCTCCACAGTACCTCTCAATCTCATCCTTTGCCCGAGTCCACAGGCTGCGGCATCCGTCTTGGAGGATCGTGTGGAGTAATGGCGTCCAATGGAGGGACATGACCATCTTTGCCTCGGCGGTCCCCCAAATATATGATGTCGCAAGTCGGCCCGGTGAGCCACCTCCTGCCTTGTCACCTCAATAGCATCTCCCGGCAAAATCTCCGGATACACTGCCCCGGGGGTAGAAGTCCACTCCATCCGGTCCATCCTTGTTGAGCACGAGGCTTCACCATCTTGTAGTCGAAAGTGATCCGGGTCTTCCCCGTGAACCTATCCCTCACATCTCCCCTCCCGGCGAACCATCGCGGGGAAAATGGTGATATCACTCTGCTTTGGTTCCAAGGAAAGAACCCGATCACCTCGCAAAACCAGGCTGCATGATTCAAAAACATCAAAAAGGTCATTTTTCTCATAAGAAGTCTCAAGACGAGAAAAGAAAAGAGAAGAGAAAGAGAGGCTACCTCGAGGGCAAATGAGAAGCGATCCATAGAAGCGGCTTTGTTTTGACTATACATGTCCAGAGAGAAGTATAACTCGGCCAATCCGGCCTCTCCCAAGAGACCGTCCCTATCCCATCCACATCAACCAAAGAGTCAAGGAGGCAAGTCATGGCTAGCGTCCCGAGAATTAGCAAAGATAGTGGCGACGGCATCAACCACACGAAAGCTCTAACCGGTGGTGGGCGATCACGTCACTACCGGCAAAGTCCCGCATGCGGTTACGGGTGCCACCTCGACATTCCTCGTCTCCATACCCAATCCCTTGGGAATCGGCTCAAATCCAACCAAAGCTTGGAACTCCTCGGTGTAATGTGGTCTCTCCAAGTCACGGGCCTCCCGGTGAGCTGCAGCCCGATGTCATTGTAAAATCGGCAGGAGTCGCGGTAAGCTCTCCCGGCTCGGTGGAAACTATGAGTAGAGTCCCACCAAAACTCGAAAGAGCACGAACCATGCCCTTGCTCTTTGAGGTGATGTGAATTCCCGTGCCGATGGCCTCCACAAACGCGTCCCGGACCGGTAGCCCTCACCAACTCTTTAGGGTTCACCCCATTCTTCTCAAAATCCGACATCCTGCGCAAAGATTCACTGCTATCTCAGATGGTCCCCTAGACTTGTTCTCCTGTAGACAAGCACATCAAAAAGAAGTGTCAGTCCTTCATCTCATTTCAAAAGCATGCATATAGTCACAAAAGTGCACATATTTTTTTCAAAAGAAAAGCATTCATACAAGTCTTTTTAGCATCTTTTGCATCAAAAACGTGACTTTCATCATTTGAAACACGTCATTTTAAGCACGTTGCTTTCCTAAGGCACAAAATCATAATTTTCACAATTCTTTGCACATAAGCATTATTTTTCAAATAAAATGGCATGCATGAATCATTTTCATCTTCTAAAATCATTGTTTTCTCATTGAAAATCAGAATTTTGACCTAGTTCTAGCACAAGGCAAGAACTCCGTCTCATATTTAGACAATTCTCATTCTTACTTCATTTGCGAGAAAAAAAGTGAGTCATTCTCATAATTTTCATCAAATAAATTGCACATGCATATTCTTAGCCTCATAGGTTGTTCATGCATCTCAAAATCATTCAAAAATCCTAGGAAAATCCTAGAAAATTCCTAAGTTTGGGTTAAGCCCTAAATTATTCAAAAATCAAGCAAAATCATCGGATTTGAGCCAAATAAGAACGCTTACCCCAACCGATCGCGGGTTCGTCGATTTGTGCTCCCTCCTTCCCGGATAGAGCTCCGATGGAGGCGTGAGAAAGTCATACCTCCTATCCGTCCAGGACAAGCTCCTTCCTCTTCCTTTGAGCGGCCGCGAGACATTCCCTCCTTGCTTGTCTTGGTGCCGGATCCATCTCAAATCAAGGGAAGCAAGGAAATTCAAAGAATTTCGAAATTCTTTCTTCTCTCCTCTCTCTCTCTCTCGGGTGAATGGGCGGCAACAATGCCCAATAGCCCGTTCAAATCTGTTTTAAATAATCTGTAAAAATCGGGTTTCCGGCCGTACGGCTTCTTTTCCTTCCTCTCATGCCGGGCGGCCTCTTTCGCTACGAGCAAAAATTACGATTTTGCCCTTGGACTTTCCACTTGGGCCTCCAATCCTCGTTATCCTCTAGCCGAGATAACACCCTCTTCGAAGATATCCCTTATCTCCTAAGCAATCAAGCTCTATTCCCGAGTCACCTCCGTTAATTTCGTTATAACGGGATAACGTTAGGTGACAACATCCGAATTGTCGAGTTCTTCTTAACTTAAGCTACCTCTGTCATGAATAGTGACGTATGCTTAAGTCATTCAAACTTTAGCAACCCATATCTCTGATTCGAAAGAGATTGAGACGTATGCTCAAGTCATTGGCAACCCATATCTCTGATTCGAAAGAGATTAAGACGTATGCTCAAGTTTTTCAAACTTTAGCAACCCATATCTCTGATTCGAAAGAGATTGAGACGTATGCTCAAGTTCACCAAACTCTAGCTACCTCTATCCACTCGATAGTGACGTAAGCTCTAGTTTCAATTAGGTGACATCCTCCAGTAATTGTCAATCAGGTGACATCCTCCAGTAATTGTCAATCAGGTGACAGCCTCCATCAATTGTCAAAATCTCAAGAATCCTAGACATCGTTCCTAACTATCTAGTGATGCTTGAACTACGATCAAGGCTTGATTCCTCCGGGATACGTAGGTAGCCTTTTATAAAAGGTCCAGCCATCCGACCACTTCGGTCACCCTGTTCCTTCGTCGCTCCTCAGTGATGAAGTAATCCCTCATAGAGACCACCTTGGTCACTTCTAGCATATCCCCAGTAGGATCAATTGCTTGACCTCCTAGGTCATTTTCTATTTTCCCCAGCAAGAGACCAGTTTTCTCTTCTCCCTTCCTCAGCAGATCTTATTCCGAACTACGATCAAGGCTTGATTCCTCCGGGATACGTAGGTAGCCTTCCAAAAGGTTCAGCCACTCGACCGTCTCGGTCATCTAATCCGTCTCGGCATTCGCCAGATCGGATCCTTTTCTATCGACAACCCCACTTGCCTTGCAAGTGACGTTGCCGAGGGCTTCGTAAGTACCCAAATCGGCTCATGCCTTAGGTTAATTTTCCCGACAATTTCGGTAAGTTTTCCGGTAATTCCCCGGACCTTCCCGGCGTTCGGAAACATTCCGGAACTGTTTTTTATTAAATAAGGGCTGAAGAGGATCCTTCCTAATTAAGAAACACGTTTTTCTTAATTAGGAAGGAGGGTTCTAGAATTTGCCACCTTGCATGGTTCTAGAATGCTGAGTCATTCAGGATAAGCCCGCACGGCTGCATTAGCTCGCTGCTCTTAGCCGCACGACTTCATTCACCTTATCCAGATTACCTATAAATAGAGGCCTCCTCTACCCATTTCAACACACACAATAGAGGCACAAAATACATAATACACTTATAAACACTCCCAAGACGTGAAGAATATTGGTGCAAGCTCAAGAAGGTGAAGAAGGAAGGCCAAGAAGCTACCTCCCTCCTCCTTGAAGACCCAAGACCAACCTCTCCTCCTAGCTCCGTTCGAAGAAGCAAAGGAAGAAATTGGTAACCTCGCACGCCCTAACCTTGCTTTTAATTGATATACTTGCTCATTGCATTCATATATCTTGCTTGGGACTTGGCATTTATTTATAAAGATCACATCTTTATCACCCCCTTTCCCTTTTGCATGCATTAAGACCTCATTTGTCATAAAAATGTAGTCTTTTTCATAAAGGTGCATCCTTTGCACCTAAAACCCCCATTTTCAAATAAAAATGTCATTTTTATGCATCATTTGCACATAAAAATCCAATCTTTTCAATAAAAATGCATCCTTTGCATTCAAAAACCTTTTTCCAATGCATCATTTGCATAAAAATCCTATCTTTACGCATCACTTGCATAAAGATCATTTCTTTCAATCCAAAAGCATCATTTGCTAAAACCAAAAATGTCATCTTTTCATTAAAGAGTCATTTTTCATCATGCATTTCCCCTTTCCCCCAACCTTGGAACTGTGAATGTGGTGCCCAAATTTTTGTTGGATTCACGCGAGTTTGAAGACATCCGAATTATTTGAAAAACGGAGTCGCCACGCCATTTTGATTACCTCAAAACTTTGAAAAAAAGGTTTTACTTGGGTTCGGAGGTTAAGTTACCCCTTGGGAAGAACGTTTGGCGTTCACCCAAAGTGCCTTGCCGGAGCAAGTCTCCCAAGATTTCAGTAATCGTGCTTGCTTGCGTGCTTTCTTGTGTGCATGTGTTTGAAAATAAAGGGGGAATGTCCCAAGTCGTCTTCCGGACGTACAAACCATTTGTTGGTTGTCGCTCGGGATTCCTTGGAATTTTATGTATTTGGGATTATGATCCCGTCCTCATCTTATGACTTGTGATCATCGCATTTTAAACCTCGGGACCCTCGGGACTTGCGTGATCGAGAGAATGACTCTCTTTTGGTCAAAGATGAGGTTCTTTAGAAAAGGAGGGTCCTTAGCTCATCAATCCTACGCTTTAAGACGGTCGAGCTCGTATAGAGGCTTCATACTCTTTCTTAAGCGATAATCGGAGATATAGAGTTTAAGGTGTCCCTTTTCTAAAGAAATCGTGAACCTTTAATGGAAGGAACGATGCAAAGATGAGAACTTTTACACCGGTCCGTTCCAAGGTTGCTAATGGGGACATGAGGGAATGCATGTAAAAATGATACTTTAGTGAAAAGATGGCATTTTTGGTTTGAAAATGATGCATTTGATTGCAAATGGATGCTTTTTATGTAAAGAAATGATCTTTGTGCAAAGAGTGCATCTTTAATGTGAAAAGGGATTTTAAATGGAAAAGGAATGATTTTAATGCATGAAAAATGGGATTTAGGTGCAAAGGATGCACCTTTATGTATGCGAATGGTATTTTAATGAAAAGATGACATATTATGTACATAGATATTATCTAAACATCAGGTATTAGCATTATGGGGGTTAACATCAGACTACAGCTTGAAACTGTGAAGCTTCTGAAAACTGGCTACTTATGTCGCGTGACATAGGCTGCCTATGTCGCGTGACATAACTAGCCATTTTGCAGAGGCTTTACAGCTGAGATTTGCAGAGGTAACAAGGCACCAAAATGGTCAAGTTACTTCTCCAACAAATCTCAGGGAGCATTTTTAACAATAATGAACACTTCAAGAGGGTGTGGATATGAGGGATCCACACTCATCTTGAGTTTTCATGCAAAACCAAGCCAAACCGGGGCTTTTATAGGAAATGTAATGAAATCAGATGTGGATCTATGAAATATGAAGCTAAAGCATGCAACTTTATTCAGAATATCACATTATTAAAGCATTTAGCATAGAGATTCCATGTATGATGAAGATAAGGAAAGGAAATGGGTAGAAAATCGTTACCCTTGAAGACCACGACCCTCTATATCAAGTTAGATATAGGGGCCTTCAAAACAGCAGCTTCTGGGGATGGGATTGAGCCTTCGTTTCTTGAGAATCCTTGGTTCTTGGTGTGTGTATGAAGTGTGTGTGTGGGAAGTGTGTGTGGGATTGATTTGGGAGGATTAGTGGATATTTTGGGGGTATATGAAGAGGGAGGAGGCTTCTGGGCGTATTCCCTATAGAGGGGGACTGAGGGGTGGAAAAGGTGTGTCTAAAATGAGAGGTGAAGGCCTCTATTTATAGGCTGCCTGCATGGGCTTGTTATGTCGCACGACATAACAAGCCATAACCGTTTTTCTTCTAGAAACATGCAAGGTGGCAACCTTCTAGAACTCTCCCTGGCTGGTTATGTCGCACGACATAAGTAGCCACTTCTGGATTCTTCTAGAAACATGCAAGGTGGCAACCTTCTAGAACTCTCCCTGGCTGGTTATGTCGCACGACATAAGTAGCCACTTCTGGATTCTTCTAGAAACATGCAAGGTGGCAGTCTTCTAGAAGGAATTCCATATAAAAGAAAAACGTGTTTCTTTGGCTCCAAGTAGTCCTTTTTTCCTTTAGATGATTTGGAACAGTTCCGAAATTATTCCGGAACTCTAGGAAAGTCCGGGGAATTACCAGAAGACTTACCGGAATTGCCGGGAAACTTAACCGGAAGGCATGAGCCAGATTTGGGTACTTACAGAAGCCCCTCGGCAACGTCACTTGCAGGGCGAGTGGGGTTGTCGATAGAAAAGGATCCAATCTGGCGAATGCCGAGACGGATTGGGTGACCAAGTTGGTCGAGTGGCTGGACCTTTCATGAAAGGCTACCTACGTATACCGGAGGAATCAAGCCTTGATCGTAGTTCAGAATCCACTGGGGAAAGGGGGCGTCATATGTGACAAATTGGCTGAACCTACAGGAGGCTACCTACGTATCCCGGGGGAATCAAGCCAGGTCGTAGTTCGAGTTTTTATTGAGTCGAAATGTTATTCCTTCACCTTGGAATAACGGAGATCGAAATAAAGCGAAAAAAGGTCGAAATGTTATTCCGTCATTCGGAAATAACGGAGATCGAAATAAAGCGAAAAAAGGTAGAAATATTATTCCGTCATTCGGAAATAACGGAGATCGAAATAAAGCGAAAAAAGGTCGAAATGTTATTCCGTCATTCGGAAATAACGGAGATCGAAATAAAGCGAAAATGTTATTGCCTTCCGGCCATAACTGAAATTTTTAACAAGAAACATTATCCCATTTGGCAATAACGGGGGATTTCCCGGAGGAAACGTTATCCCAATTGGCGATAACGGAGGATTTTCCGGAGGAAACGTTATCCCATTTGGCGATAACGTAGGATTTCCCGGAGGAAACGTTATCCCATTTGGCAATAACGGAGGATTTCCCGGAGGAAACGTTATCCCATTTGGCAATAACGGAGGATTTCCCGGAGGAAACGTTATCCCATCTGGCAATAACGGAGGATTTCCCGGAGGAAACGTTATCCCATTTGGCGATGACGGAGAATTTCCCGGAGGAATCGTTATCCCATTTGGCGATAACGTAGAATTTCCCGGAGGAAACGTTATCCCATTTGGCGATAACGGAGGATTTCCCGGAGGAAACATTATCCCATTTGGCGATAACGTAGAATTTCCCGGAGGAAACGTTATCCCATTTGGAGATAACGGAGGATTTCCCGGAGGAAACGTTATCCCATTTGGCAATAACGGAGGATTTCCCGGAGGAAACGTTATCCCATTTGGCGATGACGGAGAATTTCCCGGAGGAAACGTTATCCCATTTGGCAATAACGAAGGATTTCCCGGAGGAAACGTTATCCCATTTGGCGATAACGGAGGATTTCCCGGAGGAAACGTTATCCCATTTGGCGATAACGGAGGATTTCCCGGAGGAAACGTTATCCCATTTGGCAATAACGGAGGATTTCCCGGAGGAAACGTTATCCCATCTGGCAATAACGGAGATCGCGAAAAAGGTTGGATTTTGTAGAGAAGTTGGAAGGAATCAATAGTTTTTGTAAAGAAAAGTGGGACGCACCCGAATAATTTTTTGTAAAGAAAACTGGGATGTACCCTGATTATTTGAAAAATAAAATTGAAAATGCCAAGGGCAAATAAACTGAGTCACAGAGGTAAATTTGTAAAATAGGCCTCGGGGGCACTAGAGGGAAAACTGGATTGAAAGTGATTGAAAATACCAGGGGCACAAGGGGTAAAACAGACCTATGAGGGATAAAATCGTAAAATTGAGCCTTCAGGGGCAAAATTATAAAAACAGGCCACAGAGGCTTAGTATGTCGCGCGACTTAGTAAGCCTGAACTGTGCTTTTCATTGCCTTTGGAACTGGAATGGAATTGCAGACATAGGTTGGAATTGGGTGACCAAAAGAGATCACTTACCTGGCCTTCTTGGGACAATGGCAAAGAGATATTTGGTCCCTTCCTATAAGGATGGAAACGGGGTGACCTAGGAGGTCAAACAACCGATCCTACAAGGAATGTGCTAAATCAAAAGGGGTGACCAATGTGGTAAAAAAAAATAAAAAAATTGGACTTTTATGAAAAGCTTATGCACCATTGGAGAATGGAGAAGGGAAAAGGTGACCAATGTGGTCGGATGGCTGAACCTTTATGAAAGGCTACCTACGTATCCCGGAGGAATCAAGCCTTGATCGTAATTCAGAATCCTCATCTAGACAGTTAGGAACGATGTCTAGGATCCTTGAGGTTTTGACAATTAGGAAACTGTCGCCTGGCGTTATCTCGTTATGACGGAAGTAACGGAGGCACTTTTGGGAGAAAACGTTATCATTAGCAATTGGCACGTTACTTTGGGCCTAGGGGTGATTTTGGAAACATGGTAGGGACTGGGTCTGGATATACATATGGAATGTATTTGGGAATTGTTTAAGACGGGTTTCAAACAGGTGGGGTTGTATCCCTTGGGTGCGGACTGAACTGCTGTTGTTGCTGAGATGTTGTCTACGTGGACTAGCATTCCTTCTTGGGCTGAGACTGGGTTTGAACCTCGGGTCTCGGTGAATGTTCCTTTCTCACACTCTGGCATTTGAAGCTGATGCTGACAGGCTTTTACAATCAAAGCAGATGTTGAAGTGACCAAACTTCTCTTCTAGGGATGGATGTGACTTATCGGAGCCCCGGTCTGAGGAAAAACTTTCTGCAAAGCCCCATGTCTCACTAAAGCAAGGAAAGATCCTTTCATTTGGCAAAGCCCCGGTTGAATGAACTGAGTAGGCGAAGTGACTTGGCGAAGCCCCAGTCTGGTGACCTAGCAAAAATCCCAATATGATTGATACATGCGAAAGTGATCCTGAGGTTGATCTGACCAAAATCGAATTTATCTTGGGACCTAGTGAAGAACCTGATGCGAACCCCAAAAATGGCTAAAGAAGCCCCAGTTTAAAGGAACGCTTTTGACAAAGTCCCAACCTTGGAGAGTTTCGAGGCAGCCCTAATGCGAATTGTAGCAGAAGAGGGAAAACCTATCCTTTTTTCTTTTTTCTTTTTTTTATTTTATTTAGTCAATCAGTCAACCTTAAGAAGATGTGGACGAAGAGAATTTCAGAAATTTATACATGCAGGGGCATATTTTTTCGAAAAGTGGGAATAGATCCCGATTTTGTGTTATTTTGATGGCCTTATTTCGACGTAGGCACGGAACTCGCTCTGGGTTTGACTCTTTTGAGAGAGTATAAGCGTAGAAGGGTTTGTAAAAGTGTATGGAAGCCCCTGCTGACAGAAAGTCAGTGTTTAGCACTATTTTTCCTAAGATGTAGAAAGAGAAGACTTGTCAAGACATCTGAAAACTTGTTTTATTTACGATGATCACAAGATTGCTTAAAACCCTTTATTAATGTTCGGGTTATTCAACCACTAATATCGATATGAAAAAACATTCTTATTAGTCATGCGGAGAAAGTCAACCAATGCCGCGGATCAAGGTTGGCTGGTGTGAAAGAAAAGTTTGTGTATAGGGAGGTCATTGATGAGACCGGGTTTTCTGGGATCTGACTGTGTCTATGGGAGAGGTCATTTGATGAGACCGGGTTTTCAGGAATTTGGATATGTTTATGACCGGACCATTGCTGGTTGCCTACGTTCCCCTCATTGTGAGGAGCTCAGGTCGCCGTAGTTCGGCTTTGGCCGGACTGTTTTGGGAAATGGGATTTGTGGTTCCTTTAGTGAAAAGGCTAGGATGAGATGATGAGGCGTGGGCCTCGGGATGATTCCTTGACCAAGTCATTCTTGGACGGCTGCTTCTGATTGCTTCCTCTTTCATTGGGGGAGAAAGGATTTGCACGTGCCTAAATGCTTCTGTCTTTGCTTCGACCGCCCGATCGACAACTTTCATTCTCTGAGCTTTGATCTTGCCTTTCCGTCAAGCTTTTTAATGGGCGGTGCTGGGTCCTTGGCCTCATTTTCTTTTATTTTTATGTGCAACCCTGTTTTTTGCCTAGACTGCCTTTTGGGATTTTCAGTCTAGCTGGGTATTACTCTTTTGCACTAAGATTTTTCCTTTTCTTCTTTTTTTTATGTGCAACCCTGTTTTTTGCCTAGACTGCCCTTTTTTGGGATATTCAGCCTAGCTGGGTATTACTCTTTTTGCACTACATTTTTTTTTCTTTTTTTTATTTTCTGAAGCACATGAGGACCAAGGCGAGCCCCTGCTTGAACATTCTTGATACCCTTGAGGTCTAAGCCAAGCTCCTAGGTTGTTGCCGACACGGGGTCAATCTTTTGAAGCTGAGTGGCCTTTTGCTGTCCCTTGATGATGCCGCCGTCGTTGACTTGGTCAAGGTGATGGGGAGGACATGGTTTGGGAAAGTGTATGGCTTTGATGAAGGCCTTTTATGGGGTGAGGAAAGTGTATGGCTTGATGGCATTAGTTGACTTTCTCACACCGATTAATCGGAACGTGAATTATTTCGAGAGATTGTTCGTTGAGCAATGCAAGTGATCATATAAAATAAAACCATTTCATTGAATGTAATGTAGGTGTGCAAATAATGTCTTAAGTCTAGCGAGAAAAGAAGAAGACTCTTTTATAGAAAATTGAAGACTAATTACAATGTCCGAGGAGGACTTGATTGAAAGATAAAAGTACTAGAACCTACGAAGGTTGACTGAGAGACTATTTTTCTTTTTTTTTACTTAAGGATAGGTAGACCCTAGTCTAGCTACTCTTCGCTGGTTGGACTGCCAGGGAGCTTGAGCTTTCCTTCGTAGATCAGCCACTGAATTTCTTTCTTCAGATCCACACACCTGTCTGTCACATGACCATAATGCTTGTGGTACTCACAGAACTTGGCCCTGTTAACTCTACTTGGGTTTCTCGGCTTATAATTCTCGAGAGGTGTGAGAAGGCCTCGTTTCACCAAATCGCCGAAAACTTTGCTCATGGGCATCCCAAAATCATCAGGCTGACGTTTCTGACCCTGCGCTTCCTGAATTGACCTCTTACCATAACTTTCTGTTTTTGGCCCATGGAGGTTCTCGAGCTTCCCATTTTCTATCAATTTCTGGATCTCATGCCTCAAATAGGTGCAATCATCAGTGTTGTGCCCATGGTATTGATGGAAAAGACAATGCTTGGATTCATCCAACCGAACATGGGGATTCCTGGGTTTCCAATTCTCCAGTGGCTTTATCAGCTTTTCTTTCATCGACTTTTCCACATCTTCGCTTAAAGGCATATCCGTATTGCGGAGTTTTCGGGAGACATTGTTGTTCTCAAGACTCGGAGTTCCATTGTCCAGTTGGTTCCATTGTTGGATTTGGCTGAAGGAGGCTACAACACTCTTTCCTTTGTGAGGAACTGGTGCTGATATGGGTACGGTTGCAGTTTGGTGCTGGTGGCATTGGGTCATGCTTGGTGGAGTCATTTCCTTGCCTGGTTCGACGTCTGGGGTCAAGGGAGTATTGATACTCATCATGAAGTCAAACTTCTCTTGCATTTGTTTCACTTGTTCCATCAATATTGCCACATGGGGGTCAACGGGGACTCTCGCAACAGGACTTTTATCAGTAGAAGGAACCACAGTAGCAAACTGACGGCTGAATTCATTAAGTCCGGTAGGTGACAGCTGGAAACTTGAATCATCCTTTGGCAACTCATGATTGCATTCAGGTGGGTATAGTGGCTTCAGAACATAGCCACATAGCTCGAACTGATTATGCGAAGCCGGAGCATAAATCGGCGGTATTCTTTGGAACTGAGAGACAGGCGGGGTAAAGCCCAATCCGTTCTGAGGAACTGAGGGCGATGAAGCCCTAATGAGCTGGGATGTTGGAAAGGACCGAGGAGAAGTGGTCCTTGACAAGGGATCATATGTGGATGGAGGAAGGTATTGGTTATAGGCTGGAAGGTCTTGGTTATAGGATGAAGGGACTGAAATCACTGTTTCCGAAGTCTCATCTTCGACTACCACCAGAGAACCGTTCGACTCAACTGTGACCTGAACTCCATGACGATGGAGTGCGTCAATAAGCATGGCTTGCTGTTCCTGATGAACCTTATGGGCGCTTTCCAAAGCCAGGACTAACTCTTCCTTCCTAACCATCTGATTTCGTGCACCCTCACTGTTTTCTGTCAAATCTGACATTCTGACTCTTTGACGATTCTGCCTAAGGTTTTCTGCACTGAAAAGCCGCTGACCCGGTATCCTCGCACACTTCTTTCTCGCTGCGGTAAAGGGATAGGCAAGGTTTAGACTCGGGGATAAGGTAAGGTTTAGACTCGAAGGTAAGTGTTTGGGCTGAAGGCTCAAGTAACATGCACTTATCGCTTAAGTTTTACTCAAAATACATTTTCTCCTAATCCTAATTGATCGGAAAAGATGAGACCTTGAAAGGTCAAGATTGGAAATTGGAGATCGAACCGAGGAGGTCGCGATTAGGGATTTGACCGCGAAAGGTCGAGATAGAAAATCGAAGATCGGACCAAGGAGGTCACGATTAGGGATTTGACCGCAAAAGGTCGAGATAGAAAATCGAAGATCGGACCGAAGAGGTCACAATTAGGGATTTGACCGCGGAAGGGTCGAGATGAAAAAACGAAGATCGGACCAAGGAGGTCACGATTAGGGATTTGACCATGAAAGGTCGGGAGATGGAAGATCGGAAATCGGACCGAGGAGGTCTCGATTAGGGATATCAGAGATAGGAAAATGCAATTATGATTACATTAATTGTTCAAGTTTACTTAAAATCATGTCTTTTATTAATTCCTATTTGGTTGGAAAAGGGGGGTTTGCCCTTCTTTTTCGCAACTACTCTAGATCCTGGATCAGTGGGTTCCGTCACTACGTCTATAAGCCCCTCGTATTCCACCTGTATTTCGACCTCCCAGGGTGGACAGCCCCGGGCGAAGGTCCTATAGGGCACGCGGATCCCACCGACCGAGAGTAAAGAACGCTCCTATCGGGTATAGCGGGTCATAGGACCTTTCAACGCACTAGCGATGCGGATTATAGTCAAGGCAATACCGGGAAAGTCTCGTCTCTCTGCCTTGACGGATCTTTGGCAGAGTTTCGCTTGAGCGAATGACGGTTTCTGACTTTCGGTAATGTCCGAGAGAATAATAGGCATGGGTAGGGCGGTAAAAAGTCGGATGACACGGTGTCACATTGAACTTCGTTGCATACACAGTGCGTAAGTCGGAATCGAAGTCAATGCCGGTCAAGAGCTTCGCTTTGAGCGAAAGATCTTTTGATTTTTTTTTGGCAAAGACTCGGTCTTGACTCTTACACATTCCGTGCGGGTCAAGGTCAATAGTCAATGTCGGAGTCAAGATCCCACCGATTCTTCCTTGTCAGAATTTTGGCAGAATTTCGCTTGAGCGAAAATCTTGGCTTCCGTTATGAGCTAAGGCTTGACCTTTACGTGGGTATGCAACTGGGCTATATGACACGGACTAGACCAAAAACCAACCAAAAGTCACGGTTTTTTGAAACGTGTGACACGGACTGTGCATTGGTCGACACTGGCTGCCATGGGAGGTTGGGATGATTCCGTGCGCGCCGGAAGCATCGTAAGGCTGTCCGTGGCTGTTGGAACCACCCTCGGGTTTGAAGGACGTGCGTGCAAAAGTGTACAGGATATATCAGGTGCGCGTAGTGTGCGGTCTCTTAAAAATGTTCCTTTTTGAGTTAAAACAGAGATTTTCATAAATGTGTTTTAAAGGAATGATTTTCGGGACGGGGGAAAATGCAACACGTAAGCACGTAAATTTTGCAGGAGCCCCGTCGAGTCATGGAGCCGAGTAGCCCCAAGCCGCTAGGGCGCCCGAGTTAACCATGATTTTTCCTGGTGGAATTGCCACTGAGGTTGCCCGGTCAGAATCCAATGAGGATTGAGCCGTACGACTGCATGGATCAATTTTCCAGGTTCCACTCCTTTTGCTATTTTTCGGGTTATTTCCCGTTTCAAAGTATGCACAGATTCCAAGATGCAAATGATGCAATGCATGGTAAAGAAAGCAAGCATGATTAATGAAATCGGCGACGGGAGTCTAACCCGCTCAAAGGGAAAAGCTTTCTTTTATTTTTTTTTCAAAATTGTTTTTTTCCGAAAAGGGATACTGGTACGTGGATTGTTAAACCACCGGTTATCCCAACTCCCACGTCAGGGAGTGTACAGGAAGGGTAAGTGGTTTCCACCTATATACCGAGTATCGATTTTTGTTTTGAAAATAAAAGCTTTTCTCCTTTGGGATGTCCCCTGAGTCGCCAACCGTGTGAATGTGGTGCCCAAATTTTTGTTGGATTCACGCGAGTTTGAAGACATCCGAATTATTTGAAAAACGGAGTCGCCACGCCATTTTGATTACCTCAAAACTTTGAAAAAAAGGTTTTACTTGGGTTCGGAGGTTAAGTTACCCCTTGGGAAGAACGTTTGGCGTTCACCCAAAGTGCCTTGCCGGAGCAAGTCTCCCAAGATTTCAGTAATCGTGCTTGCTTGCGTGCTTTCTTGTGTGCATGTGTTTGAAAATAAAGGGGGAATGTCCCAAGTCGTCTTCCGGACGTACAAACCATTTGTTGGTTGTCGCTCGGGATTCCTTGGAATTTTATGTATTTGGGATTATGATCCCGTCCTCATCTTATGACTTGTGATCATCGCATTTTAAACCTCGGGACCCTCGGGACTTGCGTGATCGAGAGAATGACTCTCTTTTGGTCAAAGATGAGGTTCTTTAGAAAAGGAGGGTCCTTAGCTCATCAATCCTACGCTTTAAGACGGTCGAGCTCGTATAGAGGCTTCATACTCTTTCTTAAGCGATAATCGGAGATATAGAGTTTAAGGTGTCCCTTTTCTAAAGAAATCGTGAACCTTTAATGGAAGGAACGATGCAAAGATGAGAACTTTTACACCGGTCCGTTCCAAGGTTGCTAATGGGGACATGAGGGAATGCATGTAAAAATGATACTTTAGTGAAAAGATGGCATTTTTGGTTTGAAAATGATGCATTTGATTGCAAATGGATGCTTTTTTATGTAAAGAAATGATCTTTGTGCAAAGAGTGCATCTTTAATGTGAAAAGGGATTTTAAATGGAAAAGGAATGATTTTAATGCATGAAAAATGGGATTTAGGTGCAAAGGATGCACCTTTATGTATGCGAATGGTATTTTAATGAAAAGATGACATATTATGTACATAGATATTATCTAAACATCAGGTATTAGCATTATGGGGGTTAACATCAGACTACAGCTTGAAACTGTGAAGCTTCTGAAAACTGGCTACTTATGTCGCGTGACATAGGCTGCCTATGTCGCGTGACATAACTAGCCATTTTGCAGAGGCTGATAATGAGATTTGCAGAGGTAACAAGGCACCAAAATGGTCAAGTTACTTCTCCAACAAATCTCAGGGAGCATTTTTAACAATAATGAACACTTCAAGAGGGTGTGGATATGAGGGATCCACACTCATCTTGAGTTTTCATGCAAAACCAAGCCAAACCGGGGCTTTTATAGGAAATGTAATGAAATCAGATGTGGATCTATGAAATATGAAGCTAAAGCATGCAACTTTATTCAGAATATCACATTATTAAAGCATTTAGCATAGAGATTCCATGTATGATGAAGATAAGGAAAGGAAATGGGTAGAAAATCGTTACCCTTGAAGACCACGACCCTCTATATCAAGTTAGATATAGGGGCCTTCAAAACAGCAGCTTCTGGGGATGGGATTGAGCCTTCGTTTCTTGAGAATCCTTGGTTCTTGGTGTGTGTATGAAGTGTGTGTGTGGGAAGTGTGTGTGGGATTGATTTGGGAGGATTAGTGGATATTTTGGGGGTATATGAAGAGGGAGGAGGCTTCTGGGCGTATTCCCTATAGAGGGGGACTGAGGGGTGGAAAAGGCGTGTCTAAAATGAGAGGTGAAGGCCTCTATTTATAGGCTGCCTGCATGGGCTTGTTATGTCGCACGACATAACAAGCCATAACCGTTTTCCTTCTAGAAATATGCAAGGTGGCAACCTTCTAGAACTCTCCCTGGCTGGTTATGTCGCACGACATAAGTAGCCACTTCTGGATTCTTCTAGAAACATGCAAGGTGGCAACCTTCTAGAACTCTCCCTGGCTGGTTATGTCGCACGACATAAGTAGCCACTTCTGGATTCTTCTAGAAACATGCAAGGTGGCAGTCTTCTAGAAGGAATTCCATATAAAAGAAAAACGTGTTTTTTTGGCTCCAAGTAGTCCTTTTTTCCTTTAGATGATTTGGAACAGTTCCGGAATTATTCCGGAACTCTAGGAAAGTCCGGGGAATTACCGGAAGACTTACCGGAATTGCCGGGAAACTTAACCGGAAGGCATGAGCCAGATTTGTGTACTTACAGGAACGGACCGGTGTAAAAGATCCTATCTTTACATCGTTCCTTCCATTAAAGGTTCACGATTTCTTTGGAAAGGGATAACCTTGAACCCTATATCTCCGATTATCGCTTAAGAAAGAGTATGAAGCCTCTATACGAGCTCGACCGTCTTAAAGCGTAGGATTGATGGGCTAAGGACCCTCCTTTTCTAAAGAACCTCATCTTTGACCAAAAGAGAGTCATTCTCTCGATCACGCAAGTCCCGAGGGTCCCGAGGTTAAAATGCGATGATCACAAGTCATAAGATGAGGACGGGATCATAATCCCAAATACATAAAATTCCAAGGAATCCCGAGCGACAACCAACAAATGGTTTGTACGTCCGGAAGACAACTTGGGACATTCCCCCCCTTTTTTCTCAAACACATGCACACAAGAAAGCACGCAAGCAAGCACGATTACTGAAATCTTGGGAGACTTGCTCCGGCAAGGCACTTTGGGTGAACGCCAAACGTTCTTCCCAATTGGTAACTTAACCTCCGAACCCAAGTAAAAACCTTTTTTTCAAAGTTTTGAGGTAATCAAAATGGCGTGGCGACTCCGTTTTTCAAATAACTCGGATGTCTTCAAACTCGCGTGAATCCACAAAATTTGGGCACACATTCACACTAATGCAGCAACTCTTGCTCCATTCCCCACACGTAGGTCCACTTCACCATCTTCAAGCATCCTTCTGTTCTTTAGACCCTGCACATTTAAACAAATGTGAGATCCACATCCGGTATCCAATACCCAAGAACTAGAAGTAGATAGGAATATATCTATAACAAAGATACCTGAAGTCGAAGCAACACCTTTGCTCTTCTTCAGTGCTTCCTTGTATTTTAAGCAGTTTCTCCTCCAATGTCCAATCTCATTGCAATGGAAGCAAACTGCGTCCTCTTGGGACTTGGGCTTAGCCTCTTTGGGTTTGACACCCTCTTTGGGTTTGACAACATTTGCCTTAGGATTAGCAGCTTTTGCCTTTCCCTTACCCTTGAAACCCTTTCCCTTGTTAACCATCAACACTTGATCGGTTTTCTTTTTGACAATATTGTTTTCCACAGTGTTCAACATTTGAACTAACTCGGAAAGGTTCTTATTCATGCCCCCCATGTTATAGTTCATTATGAAATTACTAAAACCTTCGGGCAATGAATTCAGTATCATGTCAGTAGCCAACTCTTGGCTAATTGGAAAACCGAGCCTCTCAAGATGCTCGATGTGGCCCTTCATCTTTAGAGCATGGGGACCAACAGCTTGTCCTTCACTCATTTTGCATGAGGTTAGGGCTTTAACTGTGTTATACCTTTCCTGCCTTGCTTGAACTTGGAACATTTCCATCAGTCGATTGTTTAGGTCAACTGTCCCCAAGTGCTCAAGATCCTTCTGAAGGCTCTTGCACATGGCGGAGAGTATGAGACAACCAACATCAGTAGCATCACGCTTATGCTTCAGATATTGATCCCTCACTGCCCTAGTAGCATTGACAGCAGGTTCAGGTGGAATAGGTTTCTCGAGAACGTACAACTTTTCCTCTTGCCTGAGAACAATTCTCAAGCTACAGATCCAATCCATATTGTTTGTACCATTCTCTTCCAACTTTTCCTTCTCAAGGATAGATCGCAGTGACAGATGATTATTGTTTGATGCCATTTATTCTACAAAAAGATATACATAAACTATGAACACATATAAGCAAACATATTATATGAGAAGTATAATGCATTTACAGGAAAATAAATACTCCCACTAAATTATACACCTTCCAATGCAAATAATCATAATATACATTTAATGGGCTAAGATCCAACTTTAATTTAATTTCAAGTTTGCTATGGCAAACCGCTCAAAACTAAATTAATTAGGTAGAAACATCAATCATATCACATATATGACTCTTAGATCTTTTATGAGATTTATTCAAGACATCATATGTCTAAGTATATTTTAATCTCATCTTATGCCTTGGGTCCAAAACCATTTTGATAACCCAATTAAGTTCACTCACTTTAAACGTATAGGAACCACCATTTCCTCATCTTGCTCATAAACGAATAGAATCAAAGTACCTTGCTATGGCAAGCCCACCCAAAACTATCCGAGTGGTCTCAAGTGTTTTAATAATGAATTGGCATAAAGAACTTAAAAATTAAATGAAGGTTCTTTAAAGCAGATTATAAGCATATCAGCTAAGATAATCATAATCGCGCACCAGATAAATTCCCAGGAAGATAGGTGAGCCACAAGGACTACTTAAGTACCAAATCTCTCATTCGACAGAACTCTCCTAGACATGCACAATTAGAATACCAGCTCTGATTTGCAACATAATCAATACTTTGTATAAACAATCAGATTCCTTTAAATTTTGCATAAACTGACTTGTTTCTCATAAACAATCAGAAAACCAAAATTTTAATATTTCAATTTAAACATTCAGGAAATTATATTTCTATGTTTCAACTAAACATCTAACAAAGCTCTTAACACATAAGAACACATAATTCATGCATCGCAACAATTAATAAAATCACATTTAAATTAATTAAGCATGCATAAACAATGAATTAATCTAGCATAGCCCTATAAATTTAATTTCCAGAATTTATAGCATCTAGATTAAGACATAAACATATCAGATTTTAAACATATTCACAGATTAGCAGGATTATTTAACAAACTGATTATGCCCAGATTAGGCAAGTTTTGTCGCGTGACAGAAGCCAACTCTGTCGCGTGACAGAGGCCAACTCTGTCGCGTGACACGAGATGCCAGTTTGCAGATTTTTCAGTTTCAATCAATTCTAATCACAAATCAATTAAATCATATAAACAGCCTTTAACGGATTTAATTCAATATGAACAGAAAACGATTTTGGCACATTGTTTCAAAAACAATAAAATTCTACCGCATACAAAACATGCAATGAACATATGAACAATTTATATATCAATTTTCTAGCATGTTAATTCAAACTTAACCCTACGAACGGGGCTCTGATACCACTGTTGGGTTTTATGGGTCCATGCACAGCGAAATTAAGCATCTAATAACACAAAACCCAATAGCCCTATGATCCGTTCTATACAATTAAATTGAATTCCTATGAGATTGAATTAACCAACATTAATTGCTTTCCGTTCTTGAGCTATCGAACAATTAATCAATTTGATTTTGAATCACAAACTTCAAACTCTAGGCCTTGATCGTCGTACGAGCGAAGACCCTCTATTAGTATCTACACCTTTGAATGAACCAAGAACATTTCTTGATGATTGCTAGATCTTTTAAACTTTGGAGAGAATATTGAGAAACCTTTTGTTGTGATTTTCCTTTTGAAAATTCGGCTAGGCTATTAGGGTTTCACATACCTCATATTTATACTATATTAGTATTAGTATTTGTTTCCTAATCAAATTAGGAAACTGTCTGTAAACTGCCTTTGTGGCTAGTTATGTCGCACGACCAGACGAGCCCTCTGGACAGGATCTATCGCGCGATGACTTATGCCTGATGAGGAACTCTCAATTTTCTTCCTTTGGTTTAATCAATTCATTCTAGTTGTGTGTGACCCAATATGATTATATTATGTTGGCAATGAGCCCGATCATATCGACCCTCATTAAACATAAGCGGACTCTAGCAAGCCATTATGTCTACCCAATTAATATAACGTAAGACTTCACGTTTCCAATGGTATACTTCCATTTCTCCCTTTGTCTCACGATGTTATATTGAACACAAGTCATGGTCCACGTCAACTTGTATTTGTTCAATGCTTTCTCGATCTTGAGTATAATGATAATCCAAACGCATTGGGGTATGACCATACACTTTCATCATTATCACTCATCGAGGGGCCCAAGCAAAACATCTCTCTTTCGAGGGACAAATTCCATCTTCACTTATCATCCTTCCCATCATGAATCCGATCATGCCAAAGATAGCCTTTATAGATATCGTGTTAAGATATCGTTTGGCTAAAATCAAACATAACTTTCATCATATGTAAGGTCATGATAATCTCAGGTCTAGGGACTAAATGAAGTGACCATATGAGATTTAATTATGACATTTGACCATGACATAAATCTCAAACGGGTCAAGTCCAATCACTTGTTCTCTAACAAGTACCCATAAATTTAATGTGCATCTCTATGCATATAATCATCATATGATTATCCATTAACATTTATACTAATCATTGTGAGTACCCCGATACGAACCCATGATTTGGATCCACTTTAATTAAAATTTGGGCTTATATAAATTGCTAAAAGGCAATATCTAGTCCAAACATCCCAACAGCCCATCAGTCCATTGGGCCTGCCAAGCTTTCGGCCCAATATGGCCAAAAAGAGTACGCTGTCGTCCGACAAGGGCCACTAAGGCGGTTTAACTGCCTATGTCGTGCGACATAATACGCCCCATCAGGATGCCTATAAATACAAGGCATGACTGATCATTTTGAGGGAGGGCAAGGAAGAGAGCCAAAGTGAGGATAAAATTCTGAGAGCAATATCAGTAAAATAGGGGGAAACTCTTGCCAAATAGAGTCTCTCTCTCTCTCTCTCATACACACACACTCACCTCCCTCCTCACACACACACACTTCAAGGTCAAGACTCCAAGAAGCTTCCTTTGTTGGTGATTGAAGGGGTAGACACCATACTATTGGTGATTCTACCTTGTGGACTACAATAGGTAGCCACTAAACCTTTCTCCCTCTTTTAATAAAGTCTTTAAATATACCTTGCATGCATACTTGTTCTCATACCATGTAGAAATTGGGATTTTGCATGATAAAGGTGGTGGAGGAGTGAATCTTCAATATTCACTTCTCCCCACCTCAGATCTGGACATTTGGTGGCATACACACCAATAAAGTTTCAATCTTTGCCTAGCTACATTGGGTTAGGAAGTGATGGCTACTTCAAAGTGGCCATAAAACGTGTGATTTATCACATTTGGTCACTAAAGCCATGTGATCTTCCCATAATACCCATATTATAGTATTATATTACTGTCTACAGTCAATAAATATGCTTGGTTTGCTTGGGGAACAAAGGAGGAACCAAACGGTGAAGGGCAGCTGAAACAGGCTCCCCATGTCGTGCGACATAGGTCTCCATGGAGATCTGTGTCATACGACATGGGACTCCCGAAAGGCTGCAATGCCATTCTTGGACTTCGAGATCTGCTAGGTTTATCCCTTTGTGACTCAAAGCCTACCTAAGCATCTTCGGCTCATAAGCCACTATTTGGGTGCCTAAACTCAGTTTGGGTGCAACCTATTTGATGGAAGAGGATCGCCGTATGACATAGACGACATCAAAGGCTCTATGTCATATGACATCCGTGTCGACAAAGTCTATCGTGACTTTGTTCACTCCCGTCAATCCCAAACTGAATTTTAGACCTTCAAATAGTGTCTTTCTTGAGTTGAATAAATGTCATTTCATTTACGAAGCTGCTTGGTCTTTGTAATAAGACAATCGACCAAGAGACATTATGTCGTGCGACAACCTCTGCCTAGGAGGTCTGTGTCGGACGACATGGGAAAATCTACGGGCGGATTGTCTTACCTTCTGCCTTGTTATGATAATCATAATATGTAAAAGGGTGTGGCCCCCTCTTATGGCTCACAAGTTGTACTCAGCTTCCATATTATCAATGAAAATGTCAAATTTGCATTTTTCACACATCGACACATATTGCACACACACTTTGAATGTCCAAAAATTGTCCAATGTTGATTGAAAGTCTCGAAAGAGGCGTGTTGGGTGAACTCTCTAGTTCTTCCCAAACACGTAACCAGACTCCCGGACTCAAAATCTCTTAAAATAGGTTTTTCAATGTTTTCCTCTAAAAACGGCGTGGCGACTCCCAAAACCGAAGTTTTCAAAACTTGTCGTATCATTTTCAATACAAAAGAAATTCTTTTCAAAAAAAGGGGGGAAATGATACAACGATTTTAAGTTTTTTCGGGCGAGCGTTCATTCAGTGGCGACTCTGTTGGGAACATTGAAAAACTTTTTGTTCTAAAAAAAATGAAGATGATACTTGGTATATAGGTGGAAACCACTAACCTTCCTGTATCGCTCCCTAACCCGGGGCTTGGGATAAATGGTGGTCTAACAATCCCACGTACCAGTATCATTCTTCTATTTTACGAAAAAGAGAAAAGTTTTTCTTAAGAGAGTCTAACTTTCTTCAAATCAACTTGGACAATTTCGACATTCACCTTGTGTGTACATATGTGTCATTTTGTGTGCTCAAATGCACCTTGCCATGCTTTGGTATGTGGCACTATTGGAAGCCGGGGCTTCCCCCTTTGCAATTTGCTCTTCCCGTTGATCGAACGGGGCGGGATGGCGGGACTACGGCTCTTGGTAAATTATGACATTTGGGGCAGTCCCCTTTTGTCATGCTTTGACTCATTCTCTTGTTTTCCTTTTGCATACTGCATAAAAAAAACACATAAAAAAAATATTTTACAAAAAAGCAAAAAAATATTTTTCCTAGAAAATACCTTCACACTACTCGCACTCTACCCGCACATAGAGTTAGAACCCGGGAGTGTACGGACGGCATCGCGGAAAGTGACATGTTTCGCTGACGTTTGAGCGCCTAAAGTCCTCCTAGCCTGTGAGTCAGCCAACACTTGTCCGTGACACACTTTCTACCGTGACCGGTTGGTTTTTTGGCCAATACTTTTCAAAACATTTTAAACTCGGTTTTTCAAAATTTTCTCACAAAGTCCGAGTCATGCTTCGTCTTTGAAAACCTTGGCATACTCTCCCCCTTCGTGTCGGAATCACGACATAATTCCAACGTAAGTACACGTTAAGATCTCTACATATCTCGACGTAGGTACATATCGATTTCTCGGCTTGGCTTCGTGAGAAGTCATGACGCGTTCTCGACATGTGTCAACACGGGACCATGTCGATTTCTTAACGCATACTAACAAGAGTTATGCCGAAATTTCGCCACCAAGTGACGAGAGGCCATGCCAGATTTCCAACTCGAAAGGAGGAGAGGTCATTGCGGTCTCGTACGTTCAAACGTACGCTCGACCCTCTCCCCTCCCGAGTTTAGACATTGACTTGGACTTGGTTTTGAAAACCCCGAGTTTGACTTGTTTTGGCTCGTATGCCCATAGGTTCGTTCTCCCTTTCGGTCGGTGGGTTCCACGTGCCCTATAGGACCTCTGCCGGGATTGTCCGTCCCGGAGGTGCAATACAGGTGGAATACGGGGGTCTATAGACGTAGTGATGGAACCCACTGATCCAGGAATAGCGTAGAATGCGAAAAAGAAGGTTTCCCCCTTTTCCAACCATTCCTAGGATTAATAAAAATCATTTTTAAACAAAAATATATATATATATATAAAAAAAAAGCATATGCATGAGTCAGTCCTCAGCCTATCCTCTCCCCTGCCTGAAACCGTTCTCTCCCCCTTATAGCGAGCAAGCATTGGGTCAGAGTTCCGGGCGGTCGGTTAATCAGTCTCTCTCCAGTCAAGGGTTCATTTCCAGCAGTCTCAGAAATGGCGGTCGCGAGTCTCAGCGGGTTTGGGTCCGAATGCAAGTGTTGATCCAGCTCAGAATCAGAATGTCAGTCAGAGTGTAGGGCCAGATCGAGGTCAGAATGCGGGACAGGATGTCAGATTTGGATTCCCTCTCAGCTCTGAAAACGGTGAACAAACCAATCCTCCCAGGTTCATTTCCTTCCATCAATATGCTCAGTCAACAAAGTTCACCCCCGTGACTTTTCCGGCCCGTTTCTTTGGACACCTTGTACTTGCTCATTTGCTCCATGGCCTCAAATCCCTCCACTTCCACCGGTATCATGGGCACGTGGTGATCAATGCCTCGGTCTGCGGTAATGGAATCCAGAAGTTAACAGGAAATGGAAAGCTCAAGCGTCCTGGCAATCTAACCAGCGAAGAGTAGCTAGGCTAGGGGTTGCCTATCCTTAAAAAAAAAGGAGTCTCTCAGTCAACCTTCGTAGGTTCTAGTATTCTCCTCTTTCAATCAAGTCCTCCTTGGACATTGTAATTAGTCTTCAATCTTCTATGAAAGAGTCTTCTTCTTTTCTTGCTAGACTTAAGACATTATTTGCACACCTACATTACATTTAATGAAATGGTTTTATTTTATATTATCACTTGCATTGCTCAACAAATAATCTCTTGAAATAATTAACATTCCGATTAATCAGGGTGAGAAAGTCAACTAATGCCTTCCCCATACACTTTTCTTACCCCACAAAAAGCCTTCATCAAGCCATACGCTTCCCAAACCATGTCCTCACCTTCACCTTGACCAAGTCAACGACGACGGCATCGTCAAAGGACAACAAAGGCCACCCAGCTTCGAAAGATTGATCCCATGTCGACAACAACCTAGGAGCTTGGCTTAGACCTCAAGGGTATCAAGAAAGCTCAAGCAGGGGCACGCCTTGGCCCTCAGGTGCTTCAAAAAAAAAGAAAAAAAGAAAGAAAAATGTAGTGCAAAAAGAGTAATACCCGGCTAATTTGAAAATCCCAAAAAAGGACAGTCTAGGCAAAAACGGGGTTGCACATATATATAAAAAGAAAAAAAAATCTTAGTGCAAAAAGAGTAATGCCCAGCTAGGCTGAAAATCCCAAAAAAGGGCAGTCTAGGCGAAAAACAGGGTTGCACATATAAAAAAAAAATGAGGCCAAGGACCCGGCACCGCCAATCAAAAGCTTGACGGACAGGCAAAATCAAAGCTCAGAGAATGAAAGTTATCGATAACAATGGGGTGGTCGAAGCAAAGCCAGAAGCATTTCATAATCCTGTAGGCACGTGCAAATCCTTTCTCCCCCAATAAAAGAGGAAGTAATCAGAAGAAGTCGTCCAAGAAAGACTTGGTCAAGGAATCATCCCAAGGCCCACGCCTCATCATCCAATCTTCTCATCCGAGCCTTTTCACTAAAGGAACCACAAATCCCATTTCCCAAAGCACAAACGGTCCGGCCGAAGCCGAACTACGGCGACCTGAGCTCCTCACAATGAGGGGAACGTAGGCAACCAGGAATGGTCCGGTCGAAATCACAAACAAATCTCAGAAAAACCCGGTCTCACCAAAGACCTCCCTATACACAAACCTTTCTTTCACACCTAGCCAACCTTGATCCGCGACATTGGTTGACTTCCTCCTCATGATTGATCAGAATGTTTTTTCATATCGAGATTATTGTTTGAATAACCCGAACATCAATAAAGGGTTTTAAGCAATCTTGTGATCATTGTAAATAAAACAAGTTTTCGAGATGTCTTGACAAGTCTTCCTTTTCTACATCTTAGGAAAAATAGTGCTAAACAACGATTTTACGTCGGCAGGGGCTTCCATACACTTTTACAAACCTTTCTACGCTTATACTCTCTCAAAAGAGTCAAACCCAAAGCGAGATTTCGTGCCTATATCGAATAAGGCCATCAGAAAATAACACAAAATCGGGATTTGTTCCCACTTTTCGAAAAATATGCCCCTGCATGTATAAATTCTCTTCTTTTACATCTTCTTAAGGTTGACTGAGTGACTAAAGAAAATAAGAGAGCAAAGGATAGGTTTTTCCCTCTCCGGCTACAATTCGCATTAGAGTGCCTTGAAACTCTTCAAGGTTGGAGCTTTGTCAAGCCATTTCTTTAGACTGGGGCTTCTTTGGTCATCTTTGGGGTCCGCGTCAGGTTCCTCGCTACGTCACAACATGGATTCAGTCTTATTCAGATCAGCCTCAGGATCACTTTTGCAGTACCGATCAGATTGGGACTGTCGTTAGGACATCATCCGGAACTCTACCGAGTCATCTCTTCCAACCGGGGCTTTTGCCGATGAAAGGATCTCCCCTTGCTTTAACAAAACATGGGGCTTTGCATAAATTTTTTTCTAAAAGTCTGTCGGCATCAGCTTCAAGCGCCAGAGTTTGAGAAATGAACTTCAGTCGAAACCCGAGGTTTAAACCCGATCGCAGCCCAAGAGGGAATTTTGGTCCATATGATACCTTTTAGCAGCTTTAGCCAAGTCTCGGCAACGACGGCGGCTCATTCCGCACCCAAGGGGTACGACCCCATCTGCTCTCTGAACCAATCAGCAGCCTGTTGTGGGTATCCATACTGCCTTCGAACGAGCAAGGGGATGCGAATGATGAAAAGTGTAATCCGGCGGCCTCACTATAACGAGTCATCACGCCTACCGCTCATGGTCTCGAGCCTCCATCCGGGAACCCGATCTTGGATGTCGGTGGTAGTATACGGCCGGTCGCCTCTGCCAACTCTCTGTGAAGCCTCGGGAGCCACTCGCCTCTGCTGCGTGACCCCGAGTCTTTGCGGTCGCCCAACGGGTAATGGGGAGATGAGTCTCAATCGCTCAAAGAGCCACAATGATAAGAGGCTGGGGCTGCCGCGTCCCATATGCAATGACCCTCCAGCCAGTCGGTCCATCCCTTGATAGGTCTCTGCCAGCAGAATGGGAACTATGTCTCTCTCTCCCTGCCCGGGTCGAACCTCAGTCAGTGTGATGCCTCGAGAACCCCGCATCTGTTTGACTCCCAGTAGTAAACCAGAGCACACCTCGTCGTACTCACAGAAGCAGTACAGGGAAATCATGATCAGCATAAAAATGTCCATGGCTGTCGACAGGTCAACGACTCAGGATGCGATCTGACGGCCAATCGGGCTATACGGGCCGGTCAACAAAGGACGGAGTCAAGAATCAGATCAGTCACCTGCTCGGGATGAAATCCCAAGAAATCGGCCAACTGCTCAGTCAAAGGTCGCGGATCTCGGGGAAAGACCACATCCCTAAGCTCAGCTCCCCCAATCAGTGCACGGAACTCCTCAATGGTGGGTGTGAGATCATTATACGAGAGGGTGAAGACATGCCTCTCGCAATCCCGATATGCTGGATGCGGCTCGGAGAAGATTCAGATCAACTGCCCACTCCTTCAATGCCCAGATGCATCTCAACCCATATCGTTGGTCAATGATCCTCCTGTTGTTGTCGCGATGATGGCGGGTCAGATTTATGAGATCGGAATGAAATTGACGCTCTTTGGTCTTAGATCTGTCGTCATAATGTTCCATTTTGGGCCAAAGATCAAATCTTGGGGCTAATTTTGAGGTGGAAGGCAAGTTTGACACCTGATGTATTTCTTTGAAATGAGTGGTTTACGAGTGCGCCTTTTGTAAAGTCTTTGGGGCTTCGATCAAGAAAAGCTGTCCCGGGACTCTCTTTGTCGTGCGACATAAGTGCCCCATGAAGTCCTGTGTCGGACGACATGGAGAGTTCCATCAGGAACACCAGCAGCAGCAACTGCAGCAACCCCAAGCGACCCAACGCTTGCTCAAAAAGCCACCCAAACCTGTTCAAAACACCACAAAATCATACCTAAACACTCCCCCTCGCTCATAAAGCCCACGGGAGAGGATGCGGCACATCCAACACACCCGCAGACACATAAATGTCACCCAATGCGTACAAAAACCGCAAAAACACCCAATCACACCCAAAAGCCACCATTTTGTGCCTTTCTTGGGACGAACTCGTGCATATAAGTTCAAAAATACATAAGTAAACAAATATTGTACTTGTCAAAGTGCAAAAGCAATAAAATATTTGTTTTACAATCCAAAAGAACAAAAACAGCACATGCATTTCTTCTCTCTCCTAAAAGAGTCAAAGTATGGCAAAAGGGGACCGTCGTGATCACTCCGACTCGGAGTCGTCACCGGAATCGTCCTCCTCACCCTCCTCGGAGGCTGTCGTCATCCTCGGCCCGCCCCGCCTCCTCCTCGAAGCCGCTCTGCTCCTGGCCATCACCGCCACCCTCCGGCACCTCATGGATCTCGCCGTCAGAATCATCGCCCTCATAATGCGCCCAAGGCTGGGGCTCAGCATAATACCCCTGCCACTCAGGCACGGTGGAATAGAGGGGCTGGTAGGGATCGTCCTCGCCATCATCATCATCAGGCTGGGGCTGCTGACTAGATCCGCCCGCCTGTGAACCGGAAGGAGCAAAGGTCGGTCTGGGCCTCTTCTTCGGAGGCACTACATCACCAGGCCGGGAGCTGCACTTCCCCTTCCAATGCTCCGCGCTCCTCTGAAACTGGCGCAGCATCTTCACAGCACCGGTGAGCGCCTTCGCCACCGTCCTAAACGCCTTGGCTGGAACCTGTTCAATGAAAGCAGAAAAAGCAGTCAATAAAGCAGTTAAAAGCTGGAATGAATCAGAAAAAGAAAAAATCACTCACAGAGGTGGTCCCACGGGGCAGCCGCAAATGCGGGTGAGTCTCAGACATATCAAAGGAGGATCGGCGAATACTGCCCCCAGCCTCATACTCAAAAAAGCGGCGAGGTGCCGGTAGCTGCATCCCCGCTGCCCTCCTAGCGGCCATAACCTGAGGAGTCACCAATCGGGTGAAGACAAGCGGGCGTAGTCCCCATCGAAGCTCGGCAATATCAATGCCGGTCCGCATCGCTCCAAGTCGAGGCAAGGCCGGATATGCCATATCCCTCAGGAGGATCATGAGGGACACGGGCGACAGCGCCATGGGACCATCTTTGCTGCTAACTCTCTCCCCCAAATACGGGGCATCTCCCTCAAGGCCGATCAAAAGCCTCCGCGTCACGGTCACCGGGCGGCCACCAATCAGATCCTCGCCATACCGGCCATGCCGGGAAATGTCTCAACCCAGCAGGGGGTACCTCTCAAAGCAACCGGGGTGTCATGGTAGCAAGCCGTCTTACGGGGCTTCGCCCCGTCCACCTTCCGGGTCGGCCTCGCTCCAAAAGTCCAACGGCGAATGGCGAGGAACAGATGCGCGATCCTCTCAGGCACAGTCCAGGCATAACAGCCGAACACCTCGTAAGCCCACACCTGAAATCAGAGACAAAAGACTCCCAGTGTGCAGCAACAGTAAAAAGGATGACAGAAAAGTCAAATACGGAGGTCAATATGCGAAAAAGCAAAGGGCATACCTCCAGCACAGTCTGGTAAAAATCCAGAGAGGTCACACTGCTTCTGCTCACCTCATCAAGGCCCCTATACACTTGGGCCAAACCAGCCTCTCCCCAAGAGAAAGTGGACACCTGGCTCCAATCACGAAGAGGCTCCAGCAAAAGGGTCAATGCCGTCGTAGAGGCATTACAAAACAGGGTGTCAGACAACCCGGCCCAGACAAAGGCCCTAGCCAACTGCTCAGCAGTAACAGTAGCGGCATCCTCGGCAAAAAGACGACACTGGTGCGTCAAAGCAGAATGCAAGTCCGCCAGCGGAACCCCATTGCCCCTCAGGCGAAGGGTCAATCCGATCAGCTACGATAGCATCAGGGCTCAGCACGCCGGGATCCTCAGAAAAGATCGGCCTCTCAGTAAACTGCAGACCGGTGATGGCAGTAAAGTCATATGGAGTGATGGTCGCCTCACCCCAGGACAGATGGAATGTGTGGGTAGAATCCCACCAGAACTGCCTAAAGGCTCGCACAAGCTCCACGCTCCTCGGCGTGTCCCCAAACGCTCTGACAGCTGTAAAAAATGGTCCAAGACCAGCAGCGAAGACCAGTCCCTTAGGACTGTCCGGCAAATCAAAAGAGCCCGGAAGAAGACCCCATATGGTCGCAATAGCCTCAGGGGACCCCTTGGTCCGCAAAGTCGCGAGGTAAACACAACACATGTATCAAAAACCATACTCGCAACAATATGTGCATTCATATGCATTTTTTTCAAAAAATCATTAAATTCTTTCAAAAAGAAGAAAAAAAACAGAAATGGAAAAATCTTTTCAAAACAAATGCACTTCATGCCAAGCATGCAATTCCTCATTGGGTGCGATTTCCCCCAATTTCAATCTCAAAACCCTAGAAATCAAATTTCAAAAAAAGGGTTAATCTTTTAAAGCACTTACCCCCTTCTGCTCCAAGGTAGAAGTGTGAAAGTCGAGACCGGGTAGAGCCGTGTCCCTCGGGAATCTCTTTCGCTTGTTCCGATCCACAAGCTTCCGTCTCTTGGACAATACTTGTTGCACGTTCCTTCTCGATTCAGCTCGCGGAGGCATTGTCAAAATCTTTGATTTGAATCAAATTGGAGGAAGAATTTTCAAAATTTTCTCTCCTTCCCTCTCTGTGTTCTCGGCGACAATGGGGTTTTTTTAGGGTCTGTCTTACGGCCCACTGTTTTAATTAAAACTGCCTTGGAGACCCCCCCTGTCGGACGACAACCATGCTCCAGAAGGGGTAATTTCCTCTTTTGCCCACAGTCAACTTGGTCAAATCCGTTGGCCCGTCATTAAAAATCATCATTTCATTTGGGTTCAAATGCCCACCTCTCTTGGTCACATTGGCCCGGAACGGCCTTAAACTACCCGGTCCGGAAAGACCGTACAGATTTCCAATACACATTGGCCCGGAACGGCCTTAAACTACCCGGTCCGGAAAGACCGTGCAGATTTCCAATCCACACATTGGCCCGGAACGGCCTTAAACTACCCGGTCCGGAAAGACCGTACAGATTTCCACAGTCCAGTCAGCGGGTGACTCCCAAAGAAAAAAGTCAACATTTCCAGCGGGTGACTCCCAAAGAAAAAAGTCACATCTTCAGGGTGACTCCCCATCAAAACAGTCATATTCGCGGGTGACTCCCAAAGAAAAAGTCATATTCGCGGGATGACCCCCCACCAAAAACAGTCAAAATCGCGGGGTAACTTCCCAAAGAAAAAATAGTCATATTTCGCGGGTGACTCCCAAAGAAAAAGTCATATTCGCGGGATGACCCCCCACCAAAAATAGTCAAAATCGCGGGGTGACTTCCCAAAGAAAAAATAGTCATATTTCGCGGGTGACTCCCAAAGAAAAAGTCACATCTTCGGGTGACTCCCTAAAACAGTCATATCTTAGCGGGTGACTCCCAAAGAAAAAACGGTCAAGTTCGCGGGGTGACTTCCCAAAGAAAAAATAGTCAAGTTCGCGGAGTGACTTCCCAAAGAAAAAACAGTCAAGTTCGCAGGGTGACTTCCCAAAGAAAAAACAGTCAAGTTCGCGGGGTGACTTCCCAAAGAAAAAATAGTCAAATTCGCGGGTGACTCCCAAAGAAAAAAAGTCACATTTTTTCGGGGTGACTCCCCTTGGAACAGTCACTTTCGGGTACAAAGCCCGTAGCCTTTCATTTGGCACCCCATCTTTAACGAACTACGATTCGGCTTGATTCCCCCACGGGATACGTAGGAATCCTCTTCATAAGAGGCCCAGCCACTTGACCATCTTTGTCATCCCTTTCCCCGCTGTTCGTGTCCGGCTCGGGATTCTCATTGTGTCGACGACCCCACTTCCCGTGGAAGTGACGTCGTCGAGGGGCTCTGTGAGTACCCCGATCCGAACCCATGATTTGGATCAACTTTAATTAAAATTTGGGCTTATATAAATTGCTAAAAGGCAATATCTAGTCCAAAAATCCCAACAGCCCATCAGTCCATTGGGCCTGCCAAGCTTTCGGCCCAATATGGCCAAAAAGAGTACGCTGTCGTCCGACAAGGGCCACTAAGGCGGTTTAACTGCCTATGTCGTGCGACATAAGACGCCCCATCAGGATGCCTATAAATACAAGGCATGGCTGATCATTTTGAGGGAGGGCAAGGAAGAGAGCCAAAGTGAGGATAAAATTCTGAGAGCAATATCAGTAAAATAGGGGGAAACACTTGCCAAATAGAGTCTCTCTCTCTCTCTCATACACACACACTCACCTCCCTCCTCACACACACACACTTCAAGGTCAAGACTCCAAGAAGCTTCCTTTGTTGGTGATTGAAGGGGTAGACACCATACTATTGGTGATTCTACCTTGTGGACTACAATAGGTAGCCACTAAACCTTTCTCCCTCTTTTAATAAAGCCATTAAATATACCTTGCATGCATACTTGCTTTCATACCATGTAGAAATTGGGATTTTGCATGATAAAGGTGGTGGAGGAGTGAATCTTCAATATTCACTTCTCCCCACCTCAGATCTGGACATTTGGTGGCATACACACCAATAAAGTTTCAATCTTTGCCTAGCTACATTGGGTTAGGAAGTGATGGCTACTTCAAAGTGGCCATAAAACGTGTGATTTATCACATTTGGTCACTAAAGCCATGTGATCTTCCCATAATACCCATATTATAGTATTATATTACGTCTATAATCAATAAATATGCTTGGTTTGCTTGGGGAACAAAGGAGGAACCAAACGGTGAAGGGCAGAAGCAGGCTCCCCATGTTGTGCGACATAGGTCTCCATGGAGATCTGTGTCATACGACATGGGACTCCAGAAGGCAATGCCATTCTTGGACTTGGATCTGCTAGGTTTATCCCCTTTGTGAGTCAAAGCCTACCTAAGCATCTTCTGGCTCATAAGCCACTATTTGGGTGCCTAAACTCAGTTTGGGTGCAACCTATTTGATGGAAGAGGATCGCCGTATGACATAGACGACATCAAAGGCTCTATGTCATCCGTGTCGACAAAGTCTATCGTGACTTTGTTCACTCCCGTCAATCCCAAACTGAATTTTAGACCTTCAAATAGTGTCTTTACTGAGTTGAATAAATGTCATTTCATTTATAGAAACTGCTTGGTCTTTGTAATAAGACAATCTGACCAAGAGACATTATGTCGTGCGACAACCTCTGCCTAGGAGGTCCTGTGTCGGACGACATGGGAAGTCTCTGGGCAGATTGTCTTACCTTCTGCCTTGTTATGATAATCATAATATGTAAAAGGGTGTGGCCCCCTCCTGTGGCTCACAAGTTGTACTCAGCTTCCATATTATCAATGAAAATGTCAAATTTGCATTTTTCACACATCGACACATATTGCACACACACTTTGAATGTCCAAAAATTGTTCAATGTTGATTGAAAGTCTCGAAAGAGGCGTGTTTGGTGAACTCTCTAGTTCTTCCCAAACACGTAACCAGACTCCCGGACTCAAAATCTCTTAAAATAGGTTTTTCAATGCTTTCCTCTAAAAACGGCGTGGCGACTCCCAAAACTGAAGTTTTCAAAACTTGTCGTATCATTTTCAATACAAAAGAAACTCTTTTCAAAAAAAGGGGGGAAATGATACAACGATTTTATGTTTTTTCGGGCGAGCGTTCATTCAATCATTCACTTAATAATTAGGGACGGAGATTATTACAATAAATATGCAAGATATATAATAATCAAATAATAAACTTTTCATATAATAATAAATAATGTCAACATATAAGTCTATCAACTATAGGCCTAGGGCATAACACTAACATTTAGAAAGGCACTCTTAACATCCATTTGATGAAGAATAAGCTTGAGGTAGCAAGCAATGGCCAACAAGATTCTGATGGACTCAATTCTTGCAACATGAGCAAATATTTTCTCAAAATCTATTCCTTCAATTTGGGTATAACCTTGAGCAACTAGCATAGCCTTATTCCTAGTAATCACTCCCTCCTCATCAGTTTTGTTTTTGAAAATCCATTTGGTTCCTATGACATTTCCATGAGAGGGCCTAGGAACAAGGGTCCAAACATCATTCTTTTCGAATTGGTGTAACTCTTCTTGCATGGCAAGAATCCAGTCAGCATCTTTTAATGCTTCAGAAATGTTCTTTGGTTCAATCTTGGAAATAAAACAGCAAAAACTTACCTTGGAGTATGCTGATGAGAAACTCCACAATCCAGCCAGCTTTCTATAGTCTACCTTGTCTTTCTGCCTTATTCTCACTTAAGCATGCACATCTCCCACAACTTGTGAAGTGGGGTAATTTTTCTGTATTTTAGAGGGAATGTCCCTTGATCTATCCACACACCTATCCACATTACCTTCTGGAGCATCATCTCTATCAGATTTAGAGGAACTATCCTTAGATTCAGGATTTTGAATGGATGTGGGAGCAGATGTGGGTTCAGATGTGGATGCAGATGTGTCTACATCCTTGGTCACATCCTTAACTGCCTCATTATTTGCTTCAGTTCTGGCAACTTCTGTTTGTTCCACAACACCTGCTTCTGTATTTTTTCAGTCCAGTAAGCAACCTGAAACATCATCCTTAGCAGTCTTGAGGTTAAGATCAAGTGAGTCATCAAAAACAACATTTGCAGATTCTATAATGGTTTTGGTTTTCAGATTAAACACCCTATAAGCTCTACTATTAGTGGAATATCCCATAAAAATTGCTTTATCACTCTTTGAATCAAACTTGGACAAGTATTCTCTATCATTAAAGATATAGCAAATACACCCAAACACATGAAAGTACTTTAAAGTGGGTTTATTTCCAAGGAGGATTTGATATGGTGTGACAGTGCTACCAATCCTAAGAAACACTATGTTTTCAAAGTGACAGGTAGTATTCAGAGCTTCTGCCCAAAATTTCTTGGACAAATTTTTGGAACTTAACATAACCCTAGCCATTTCTTGTAAGTTTCTATTTTTTCTTTCTGCAATTCCATTTTGTTAAGGAGTGATAGGTGCAGAAAATTCATGAGTGATTCCTTTGGAGTTACAGAAAGCAATAAACATTGAGTTCTCATATTCAGCGCCATGGTCAGATCTAATCCTCACAGCCTTAAGACCATAAAGATTTCTAACCCTTTTGTACCAGTTTTTGAACTCTCCTATAGTCTCAAATTTTTCTTTTAAGAACATCACCCATGTGTACCTAGAATAATCATCAACACACACAAAAGCAGACTTTTTCCTACCAAAGCTTTCAACTTCTATAGGTCCCATCAGGTCAGTGTGTATCAACTCTAAACACCTAGATGTGGAGCACTTTTGGACCTTTTTGTGTGAGGCTTTTGTTTATTTTTCCTTATAACATAAACCACACACATCAGTGTTCTTGAAGTTCAGCTTAGGGAGGTCCTTTACAGCATCAAACCTTTGAAGTTCCTCTAGATTTCTGCTGCTAGCATGCCCTAATTTTTGGTGCCACAGATTGACATCATTATCTTGGAGCTCAGGAAAGAAAGATTGTCACCAAATTGATAACAATTATCAGCAGACCTAGAACCAGTGAACACACACTTGTTATCTTTATCAAACACTTTACACAAGTGTTTATCAAATTTCACACAAAGGTCATCATCACATAGCTGACTGATGCTAATCAGGTTGGCTTTCAAGCCTTCCACATGGTACACATTGTGCAGTTTTGGGAGACCCTTAACATCTAGGGTTCCTTTCCCAACAATTTTTCCTTAAGCACTACCACCAAAATTCACCTTTCCCCCATAGATTAACTCATAATCTATTAGAACAGCTTGGTTCCCAGTCATGTGCCTAGAGAACCCACTATCAAAATACCAAGAATCAGAGACACTACCCTTGAGGAAAGAGTAAACAACATTGCAGGTAGCATTAGTTTCAACTTTCTTTTTGTGGTACAGAGGTCTCAGATTACTTGGATGTGTGTTCGTATGTGTACACATCTTCTCACACATCTGAGACTGATTAACATAACCAGTCTTTTTATCAGCTTTTAACTTGTAACAGAAGGGTCTAATGTGTCCAGGAGCAAGGCAATAATGACAGATGTAGTGCCTTCTCCTTGGCCTTTTCTCACTCAAAAAAGGTTTTTCTTTCAAAATTGATTTTTCCACACGTTTTGAAGTAGAAGCCCTACACCCCTCCTTTACAAATTTGCCTTTTTCAAAGCCCAGAACAGTTTTATTAAGTTGACCCAAAGAAACAGCTTCATCAAGTTTCATTTTACTCTTGTTTAACTTGGTAAATGTACTCTCAGCTTTTTCACACTCATTTTTGAATTTTTCAAGCTCAACTTCTCTTTTGATCACCAAAACTTCAAGTTTGGCAATGGTATCTTTTTTATCATCATTCTATTTTGAAAGTCTGATTTTTTCATCTTCACAAGCAGCTAATTTATCAGAAAGATACTTATTTACTTTAGCAAGTACCTCAAGTTTGTCCATCCTCTTTAACCAATCAGCATGCAATTCTTTGTATGTTGCAAAGAGTTTCTTATAGGGCATGTCCCTATCCTCGTCATCAAAATATCCTTTTACAGAGAAGCAGTTTAGAGTTAGACCAGATGAATGTTCAGATGTGTCTGAGGATGTGTCTACATTTGAGATCACATCCACATCTTTCTCAGGAGCTCTTTCTTCAATTCCTGCAAAATTTGCATTAAACACAAGCAGACAGTTTATCATGGATATGTTAGCAACTTCCTCTTCATCCTCACTATCACTTAGGGAAGCAGTTAAGCTCATCCCTTTCTTTTTGAGTGTGTTAGCACACTCATTGGCATAGTGACCAAAGCCACGACATGCCCTACATTGCACAGAATCAGAGGATTGTTTATTCTCAACATTTGGTCTTTTGAACCCATTCTCAATGCTAGTTTTTGGTCTTTCAGCAGCACTGGGAGCAGGCCTATTGGGGAACTTACTCATTCTCTTGTTTTTCAGCATATAGCTGAATTTTTTAGAGATAAGTGCCACATCCTCTTCCTTAAGATTAGACTTGTCAATTTCAGAGGACAGTTCCACAAGCTATGTTTGAACAGCAGCAGCACTTTTGAGGGCAAGGCTTATGGACTTATTATTTTTCTGAGCATCAAGATTCAGCTCAAACACAGTCAAAATTCCCACAAATTTATCTAAACCTACTGTGTTGGTGTCATTGGTTTCCTCTATAACAGCCACTTTTATATTGAAACTTTCAGGTAAGGTCCTCAAAATCTTACTCACAAGTCTGGCATTAGAAATTGATTCTCCCAGACTAGTACATTCATTAGAAATTTCATGGATTTTTGCAGCATAAGAGACTATGTCTTCTGTCTCTTCCATTCTAAGAATTTCAAACCTATCCATTAAAATCCTAAGCCTAATAGCCTTTACACTTGGAATCCCCTCACATTGCATCTGTAAGATATCCCAAGCATTCTTAGCACTGCTTTCATTAGTGATGAGTTTGTACATATTTCCAGAAACATGGCTGAAAATAGCACCCATTGCTTTCGAGTTATAATTAGCAGCATGTATTTCATCAAGAGTCCACCTTTCTTTAGGATTTCTCTCAAACAAAAATTCACCAACACCAGATTCAGGTATTTTCTCCACAGTAGGAGGTTGCCAGGCCACAAGAATACACATCCAGGCCCTTTCATCAATGTCTTTGATGTAATTACGCATTTTAGACTTCCAAAGAGAGTAATTTGTGCCATCCAAGACTGGAGGCCTGTTTTGATGATTTTGGCATTCCATTATGACTACACTTTCTGGATCAACACTTAGTAATATTTCGAGAGTTGGCTCTGATACCAATTGAAAGTTTCGTGTAGCTAGGAAGCTTAAACAACTCAACAGTTCACGGATGTGAGTACAGATGTGACACACAACTGTCCACACATCCACAAATAAAGCAGCGGAATAAAAAGTAAAACAAAAGAATTATAACGTTCACTGGTTTTGATCCCAGCAAAAAAGGCTTACGCCCAAAAACTTTTCACTATTAAAAACTGTGTTGTTTACAAAAACACGAATAAGTGAAAACTAAAATACGAAAATACTAAACAAGTTCTAATCACCTTCTATGACAAGGACAGAAACCCTTTCCCAAGTGGATCCTATTCTAGTCAGAAGTAAAACAAAGAACTTGATGAAAAACTAGATGTGAGTTTGGATGTAAGACACAACCTTCACTCACCACCTAAAATCACAATGTTGAACCGTGAAGTACAAAAGTATTTGTCTCTCAAATAAATATCTAAAGACGTGTCTTCTCTTTGTGCTGATATCTTGTATTTATATGCACCTTGAGAAGATCTTCATGAATCCAACACCTTTCCATATGTGAGTTTTCCAATTCCTACAAGGAAACATAAAACACACTCACAAGGAAAGATATTTTGTTAGTAGGTTAGTCCTAATATAAATATATGTACATAAATAAAAGATATTTACAATATTAATAATTATAAATCTTCCATGAAAGTCCCAAAATCAACTTACCAAAATGTGACATTGATTCGAAAATAGGAAACCAATTGTTTCCTAAAACTCACTCTTTCATATATTATTTTATGTTCAAAATTAGGGGCTTTTTATAAATAATTAATGGGAAAATATATAAATATGCCCCTATACTTGGTTTAATAATTCAAATATACCCTTATACAAGTTAAATGCCATATTAGCCCCCGTACTGAAGAAAAATGTGTGGATATTTGGACACCGTCATCTTTCTGTCTAAACTCTAACAGAATTTCTGACTAGGCATCCTACTTGCATGTAAAATTGACTACGTGCCCATGTGGAATTTGTTGATTATAAAGGGCTCAAAACTACATCGTTTTGATGTTAATATAGAGAATCAATGTTTGTTAAATAGTTAATGAATCTGTTAATTGATAAAATAACGAGTTAAGTACCTTAAACTAAAATAATGTTCGTTAAATAGAAGACCAATGCTCATTGAATCATCATTAATGATTCAAAATACTATTAATCATTTACTTTTTTCAAAAAGTCTCTCTAATGGGTATATTGATTGAAACAATCTTTAAAGAAAACAAAAATGAAAATGGCAAGAACATTCAAATTCATAACTACTAGTCCACTATTCACCACCACCTCCGGTTCATAATCAAAGCCGGTCTACTACCGCTATTCCATGACCAAACAAAAATACAAACCATCAACACAGCCATACCCATCACCACTACACCCATCATGGTTTCCTTGCACCACCACCACCACCATTATTAGTGAACCGCCCAAGCACCACCACTGCCTTACAATATCACTACCACTGCCCATCTAATATCACAAGTCAGCTATACATCTTCAAACAAACCCACATATTATGGTTAAAATCAGGAAGAAGACTCCACAAATCGGAGAAAAAAGGCACAAAAATAACAAAAAATATATATATATTTAAAAACCCAAATCTGGGATCAATTTTAAAAATACCAAATATTATGTTGTAAGGAAATTATTGAACGCAAGGAAAAAGTTTATATGTTCTAGACGAAGGATAGAATCTGGTAGTTCTGCAATTTTGATAGGCGACTATAAGGAGATTACATGGGGAGATGAAAGTTGCAGATGGTGTAAATCAGACTAATGTAAGTGTGGCGCATGCGATAACAGCACCAGATTTTATTCTTTTTCTCATTTGGGTTTGCAGATCAAGGGCAGGGGTGGTGAGAGATGAAGGAATTAGGAGAGGAGATGAAGAGGGAGAGGTATGGCTGGGAAAGGGGGCCAGATGAAATGAAAGGTAGATAAAGGGAGAAGATCTCTTATAGTTAAATAGTACTATTAGTTGGTTTTTTGAAGGTTTTTTTTTTCTTTGATGAATGATTTCTTGGGACTGTAGTTTTAAATTTACTCTTTCACCTCTCAATGTTTTAAAAAATTCGTTAATTTTTTAACGAACATTGGTTCTATAGATTAACATCAAAACGTCGTAGTATTCAGCCCTACATACTCAACAAATTCCACATAGACAATTTTTTCCACGTTGTCAGTTTTACATGCCAACTAAGACGCCTAGTCAGCAATTTCGTTAGAATTTGGACAAAAAGATGACGGTGTCCAAATATCCACACATTTTTTTTTTAATTACGGGGGGCTAATATGACAATTAACTTGTATAATGACATATATTCATTCTTAACCTAAATATAGGGGCATATTTTTATATTTTCCCAATAATTAATCTATAAATTTGGAGCCCAAATATTGCTAAATTTTTTGAGGCCCAAAATAATGGCTTTGATTGGGATTAGTGAAATAACAGATTATATAGTAGGTTCCATATTAAAAGAAGGTGATAAAGGGAGTAATCCCTCAAGCCTATATATCGGTCCATGTGAAGAAGTTGAAAACAATGTGTTGTTCCAAAGTGTTGCTCATTGTATTGGGCAGCACTATGGGCAATACAAGTTTGTTTGCCTTTAAGACAATCCTCACAAATCACTCTATCTTTGAATTCCAACTTAGGAATTCCTCTCACAGCATCTAGCTTAAGAATCTTCTCGATATTACGGAAATGAATATGCCCCAATTTTTGATGCCACAAAGTGGTAACATCAACCTTAGCTGAATGGCACACCTTTTTATCTTCAACAAGATAACAATTGTCACTAAATCTAGTTTCTGACATTACACAATTGTTAGAAACATCAAAGACCTCACAAGTGTTCTTGTTGAATTTCACCTCTAAATTATCATCACAAAGTTGACTAATGCTAATCAAGTTAGCAACTAGACCATCAACATGTAAGACATTTTTTAAGGTGGGGAAACCAGACAATTTAATTGTCCCTTTCCCAATGATTGTACTCTTACTACCACCACCATAAGTAACACTACCCCCATGTATTGATTTATAGTCAGTTAAAAACGACTTTGTTCCTGTCATATGACATGAACACCTACTGTCAAAATAACATGAACCCTCTACATTTGTTTTCAAAGCAGTATAAACCATATCACATCTTAGATTAGATTTGGGTTTCCATATTTTCTTAAATGAACTTTTGACTTTCTGACAGACAGTGTTATCTGAAGTGCTAATTGAAGTAGTGGACAACACTTCTGGTAATATTGTAGAATTGGACTGTTTCTTTAAAAAAAATTGACACTTATTTTTAAAATGTCCAATAGTGTTGTGACAGTATTTATACACTTTAGCTTTGTCAGAAGAATCAGTTACGAAAGAATTTTTATCAGAAACACGTTCCTTTACAAAACACGTTTTACTTTCATCACTAGTCAAAGTAGAAGCAATTTTATCTAAAGATTCTTGGAAACCAATACTGCCTTGAGAGGTTTGTAGGTGTTAGTGCCCTAGGCCTATAGAGATAGACTTATATGTAATGTCATTATTCATTTATATAAGAGATTGTTTCTTTGATTATTATATATGTTTGCATGTTTATTGTAATAATCGTGTCCCTAGTACTTATGAAGCACTAGTATGAAGTTTAATGGATAATCATGTGATGATTATATGCATAGGGATGCACATTAAATTCATGGGTACTTGTTGGAGAACAAGGTACTGGACTTGACCCATTATGAGATTTATGTCATGGTCAAATGTCATAATTAAATCTCATATAGTCATATCATTGATATCCTTTGACCTGAGATTATCATCGTCTTCCACTCGATGAATATTGTGTTTGATATAGTTTAACGTTGTCTTTAACCGGATAACAATAAGGGCTATTATTGGCATGATAGGATTCTTGTTGGGAAGAATGATAAGTCAAGATGGAAATTTGTCCCTCATAAAGAGAGATGTTTGCTTGGCCACTCGTAAGTAAGATTGATGATGTACATGGCCATGTCCGAATGTATTAATGTGATTAATATCATTCGATTGATCAATTTACTTAGTAACGAGAAAGCATTGAACAATATGAGTTGACGTGGACCATGACTCATGTTCAATATAACATCGTGTGACAATGGGATTGTGATATGTTCTATGTAGGAAAATCGAACTTGATATTATACTGTTTGGGTAGGCATGATGGCTTGCTAGAGTCTGCTCATGTCTTATGAGGATCGATGTGATCGGACTCATTGCCAACATAGTATGGTCCTATGGGGTCACACGCATCGAACGAATTGTCAAAAATGAAGAATATGGAGGTTCTGCACTCAGGGGACGACTCGTCCCCAGGCCTGAACTAACTATTCCCTTGGCCTGGGACGGATGATTCAGAAACAGACTCATGAGGGACGACTCGTGCCCTTGGGGACGAGTCGTGCCCTCAAGGGACGAGTCGTGCCCAGGTTTGAACCAACTATTCCCCTTAAGGGGGACGCCAGATTCAGAAGCTGGGTGCCCTCATCCCCTGGGGGACGACTCATCCCCTGGGGGACGACTCGTCCCGTCGGCGCTGGACTGACGCGAAATTGACTTAAAACTAGGGTTTTCGCAAAGGGAAAAGTTTTATAACGTATAAATACTTACCCCTAGTTGCCCTAGCCGATATACTCACGTTTTGGGTTTAGAGAAACACAAAATAGAGTGATTCCAATTGTGAATTGAGAATCAAAACACCATTCAATTCCATATTTCTTCATCGATTGAAAGGAGTTTCAATTAAGGATCTAGCAATCCACCTAGAAGAGTTCTAGGGTTCGTTCAACGCGTGGATACACATAGAGGATCTTCGCTCGTCAAGATCTTTGGTTCGTGATTCGCTGTTCGTTCATCAAGGATTAACAAGGTCGTTCAATCTGGAGTTGGAACGCGTTTATCAATGACAAAAGCACACAAGGTTGGTAATTCTATTTCATACTTCTTAATTAATCATCTAGAACGGATCCTAGGGCTCCGGGTTTTCGAGTTAATTTGCATTATTCCGCTGCGCATGGACCCTTGAAACCCAACAGTGGTATCAGAGCCCCGTTCATGATGTTTATATTAGAAAATAATGATAATTAGATAATGTGATTATGTTAATTTTCATGATGTACATGATCTAGAATGTGAAATTGTATGAGTTTTGCTTGTGAAGTAATTGTATATAATGATATACCATGATTATGAAATTGAAATATATGATTAATATGATTAATCTAGATTATGGGATGTCAATTTCATTAATATGATTAATGTGATTAATCTAGGATATTTGTGAAGTGTTACTTAGTATATTGGCTGGACACCAAAACCTTCCCCACAGGCACTTCGATGGAAGTGTGGGATAAATTTGGAGCACGTGGCCGCGTACTAGTAATTACTGACCAAATGTGATTTGTGTTGCATCATTCCATGTTCATAATTATGCTCATATAGTTTTCATGAATCAACCTTAGCATGTTAATTGATAAACATGAAAATTGAACCTTCTTTGTAATTTGAGTTTGTTTTATGCCACCCATGTTTAAACACTTGTGAGTACACGGATAGTTTTATGTAGGCTACGCCATAGCGAGGTACATTAATTCTATCTTTGTATGATCAAGATGAGCAAACGGTGATTGCTATACGTTTAACATGGTTGAACTCAATTAGGCTATCAAAACAGTTTTGGGCCTAAGGCATAAGATGAGATTGAAACATGTGACATATGATGTCTATAATCTCATAATGATCTAAGAGTCATATATAGATATGATTGATAAATGTTATCTACCTTTTTAGTTTAATTTTGAGCAGTCGTGCCATAGCCGACTTGAAATTAAATTAAAGTTGGGTCTTAGCCTATTAAATTATATTATGCATATTTGCATAAGAAGGTTATATAATTTAGTGGGAGTATTTATGAAATACGTTATTTAATCTCTTAAATGAAATCGGTACTTATATGTGTTCATATGTGTTGCATATTTTTGTTGTAGAAATAGCATTAAACTATAATTAATCCTTATTATTGCGATTCGTCCTTATGAAGGACAAGTTCGAAAAGAACGGTACAAGTTATTCTGATTTGATCAGATGCTCAAAAAGTGTTCTTAAGCAAAATTGTACGTTCTTGACGAATCTATTCTCTTGAACCCACTGCAAACGTTGCAAAGGGCAGATAAGGAGCAACATAAGAAACATAGAGATGATTCCTATGATGTTGTTTGCCCTATACTTGCCACCATGTTTAAAGGCTCTTAAGAAGAACCTTGAACACGTGGAAATTGCTTTTGTTCTAGCACAACGCACAAAAGGAAATGTTCCAAGTGCAAGCTAGACAAAAGATATATGTTGTGGTGAAGGCTTTTAATGCATGAGATGCAAAAAGGAGCAATCCACAAGTGTGTTAATGGTTAACACAAGAAAGGGGTTCAAAAGGGAAGGCAAAGAAGGTAAAGCAAAGGTTGCTAAACCTGGGGCAAAAGTTGCAAAAGCCTAAGAGGCTAAACCCAAAGTGTCTCAAAAGGATGCATTTTGCTATCATTGCAATGAGATTGTCATTGGAAGCAAAGTTGCAAGGCTAATAAGGAAGGCCTAAAAGTGAAGAAGGGCAATTTGATTGCTACTACTTCAAATATCTATATGATAGATATTTTCCTTTCGACTTCTTGTTCTTGGGTATATGATACCGGATATAGATCCCACATTTGTTTAAATGTGCAAGAAATAAAGAATAGAAAGATACTCAAAGAAGGTGAATTAAACCTATGCGTGGTAATGAAGCAAGAGTTGCTGCGTTAGCCATATGGACTTATGAAGTCACTTTACCTTGTGGACTAGTACTTGTTTTGAACAAGTGTGACTACGTTCCGGATTTGAGTAGGAGTATTATTTTGTTTCTTATGAGGATGATGAAGGATATAATTCTCTTATTGAAAATAAGAAGCCTTATATTTATTTAATGATATGCATTATTGTAATGCATATGTCATTGAATGGTCTTCATATCCTTGATGTTAAGATACAAAATAACATTGAAGATATCTATAATATAAGTGTGAAATCTAAACCGAATGATATGAACAACACGTTCATATGGCATTGCCGGCTTGGTCATATAAATGAGAAACGTATAATCTAAATTCCATTAACATGGACATTTAGACTCATATGATTATGAATCATTTGAGGTATGTGAATCTCGTTTATTTGGTAAAATGACCAAACCACCCTACACTAAGAGTAGTGGGAGGGCTAGTGACTCATTGATCCTAGTACATGAGATGTATGCGGATCATTGAGTAGCATTGCTAGGGAAAGATTTTGGTATTTCATTACATTCACTCATGACTTATCTAGATATGACTGTGTCTATCTGATGAAGTCTAAAATGAATTATTTGAGATATTTTGAATATTTCAAAATGAAGTACAAAATAAACTTGGTAAAATTATTAAGTACTTCGATTAAGTCGAGGTAATGAATATTTGAGCCAAGAGTTTGATAATCATCTTAAAACTGTGAAATCGTTTCATAGTTGACTCCACCCGGAATGCCATATTGTATGGTGTGTCTGAGAGGAGGAATTGAATCTTGTGGGACATGGTTCGTTTGATGATATGTCAAGTTGACCTTCCTGTTTCCTTTTGAGGGTATGCATTAGAAATGTTGCGGTTACACTGAAGAGAGTCTCTACTAAATCGATTCCTAAGTCCCCACATGAGATGTGGCATGAAAGAATGTCTTTCATAAAGATTTGGGGTTGCGAATCTTATATAAAGAGACTTGTCTCTTATAAGTTAGCACCAAATCTGACAAGGTTAATTTCATATATTAGTTTTACAACCGCAATGAGAACAAAGTGTTGTTGCTCTATATGATTCATTTCTTGAGAAACGGTTTCTCAATAAAGGATCTAGTGGGAGTAAAATTGATCTTGAAGAGTTCAAGAACCTGAAAATAACATGGAACCAAGAGTAGAGACGGAACCAAGTTCACAAGGAGTTGTGGAACCGGTTTAAGTTACACAAATCCATCGTAGATTGGATAGGTTACAGTCCGAATCCGAGAAATGTTGGTTTCTCATACCGGAAAGTAATAAAGTGGAAGTCATTGAGAATGACGATCCCACTTACTATCTAGAGGCGATGTCCACTCCTAATTCGGATAAATGGTTAGGAACCATGGAGTCCGAATTACAATCCATGTATGATGATCAAGTTTGAAACCTGATTGAGCTACCTGAAGGTGTAAAACCTAAAGGGTGCAAGTAGGTCTTCAAGACCGACATGGATGGAAGGTGTATACTTTCATGACTAAGGATTGTAGCAAAGGGATTTAGGCAAATTCATAGTATTGACTATGTTGAAACCTTTTTGCCCGTTACAATGCCGAAGTCTGTTAGAATTTCAATTGTCATAGTCGCATATTATGACTATGTGACATGACAAATGGATGACAAACGACTTTCCTAAATGGAAAGATTCTTAAGGATGTGTACAGTACATAACCCGAAGGTTTTTCGATCCAAGAAATTCTAATAAAGTATACATGTTGCAGAGATCCATGAGATGGGTTGAAGCAAGCTTCGAGGAATTGGAATCTTCATTTTGATGAATCGGTCAAAGAGTTCGACTTCATCAAGTATGAAGATGAACCTTGTGTATACATGAGATTCAGTGGGAGCATAGTATTATTTCTAGTGTTGTATAACGATAATATCTTACTCATTAGAAACGATGTTCCGACACTTCAGACTGTCAAGTCTTGGTCAAGAAATGTTTCTCAATGAAAGATATGGGTAACGCCGCTTACATCCTTGGCAACAAGATCTATAGAGATAGATCTAAAAGGATAAGTTGGTTTGAGTCAAAATACTCATATTGATAAGTTTCTTAGATGATTCTAAGAAAGGTAACTTGTCAATGGGTCATGGTATTACTCTTAGCGAGACTCAGTGTCCCATGACAACTGATGAGCAAAAGAGAATGGATGAAGTTCCATATGCTCCGACATTTGGATCTGTCATGTATGCCATGATTTGTACTAGACCCGACGTCTCATATGCTTTGAGCATGATGAGTCGATACCAATATAATCCTGTGTTGAGAACCATTGGATGGCAGTCAAGACGATCCTTAAAGTACTTAAGAAGAATTAAGGATACGTTCTTAGTATTTGAAAGGTTGGAAGTTAATCTTGTTGTAAAGGTTACACGGATGCTAACTTCCAAAGTTAATTAAAATCGCAATTAGGATTTGTGTTTATGCTTATTGGAGGTGCGATTTTATTGGAAGAGTTCCAAGCAGAAAAATCATAGCCGATTCTACTACTAAGGCCAAATTTTAGCAACATATGATGTAGCTAGAAGAGGCAGTTTGGATCAAAAGTTCATTAGTGTTTTGGAATTGTTCCAAGTATCACTAATCCAGTGGAACTTTGTTGTGACAATTGTGGTGTCATTTGTGAAAGCAAAAGAACCAAGGTCACATCAATGATCCAAACACATTTTGAGACGTTTCCACCTCATTCGAGAAATCTGTGAAAGGGAAAACGTTAAGATATGCAAAGGTACCAACGGATGACAACATTTCGGACTCTCTCACCAAGCCTTTGCCACAAGCTAAACATGATGGTCATGTTAGGTCCATGGGTATGAGATACATGAATGATTGGGCCTAGTGCAAGTGGGAGACTGTAGGTGTTAGTGCCCTAGGCCTATAGAGATAGACTTATATGTAATGTCATTATTCATTTATATAAGAGATTGTTTCTTTGATTATTATATATGTTTGCATGTTTATTGTAATAATCGTGTCCCTAGTACTTATGAAGCACTAGTATGAAGTTTAATGGATAATCATGTGATGATTATATGCATAGGGATGCACATTAAATTCATGGGTACTTGTTGGAGAAAAAGGTACTGGACTTGACCCATTATGAGATTTATGTCATGGTCAAATGTCATAATTAAATCTCATATAGTCATATCATTGATATCCTTTGACCTGAGATTATCATCGTCTTCCACTCGATGAATATTGTGTTTGATATAGTTTAACGTTGTCTTTAACCGGATAACAATAAGGGCTATTATTGGCATGATAGGATTCTTGTTGGGAAGAATGATAAGTCAAGATGGAAATTTGTCCCTCGTAAAGAGAGATATTTGCTTGGCCACTCTTAAGTAAGATTGATGATGTACATGGCCATGTCCGAATGTATTAATGTGATTAATATCATTTGATTGATCAATTTACTTAGTAACGAGAAAGCATTGAAGAATATGAGTTGACGTGGACCATGACTCATGTTCAATATAACATCGTGTGACAATGGGATTGTGATATGTTCTATGTAGGAAAATCGAACTTGATATTATACTATTTGGGTAGGCATGATGGCTTGCTAGAGTCCGCTCATGTCTTATGAGGATCGATGTGATCGGACTCATTGCTAACATAGTATGGTCCTATGGGGTCACACGCATCGAACGAATTGTCAAAAATGAAGAATATGGAGGTTCTGCACTCAGGGGATGACTCGTCCCCAGGCCTGAACTAACTATTCCCTTAGCCTGGGACGGATGATTCAGAGACAGACTCATGAGGGACGACTCGTGCCCTTGGGGATGAGTCGTGCCCTCAAGGGACGAGTCGTGCCCAGGTTTGAACCAACTATTCCCCTTAAGGGGGACACCAGATTCAGAAGCTAGGTGCCAGGGGACGACTCGTCCCCTGGGGGACGACTCGTCCCGTCGGCGCTGGACTGACGCGAAATTGACTTAAAACTAGGGTTTTCGCAAAGGGAAAAGTTTTATAACGTATAAATACTTACCCCTAGTTGCCCTAGCCGATATACTCACGTTTTGGGTTTAGAGAAACACAAAATAGAGTGATTCCAATTGTGAATTGAGAATCAAAACACCATTCAATTCCATATTTCTTCATCGATTGAAAGGAGTTTCAATCAAGGATCTAGCAATCCACCTAGAAGAGTTCTAGGGTTTGTTCAACGCGTGGATACACATAGAGGATCTTCGCTAATCAAGATATTTAGTTCGTGATTCGCCGTTCGTTCATCAAGGATTAACAAGGTCGTTCAATCTGGAGTTGGAACGCGTTTATCAAAGACAAAAGCACACAAGGTTGGTAATTCTATTTCATACTTCTTAATTAATCATCTAGAACGGATCCTAGGGCTCCGGGTTTTTGAGTTAATTTGCATTATTCCGCTGCGCATGGACCCTCGAAACCCAACAAGGTTTACTCAAATTAAGGATCTCATCCAGTTTGGAAGATCCGATATTGAGTTTCTTGAAGGTGGTCTCGGAAAGAGGCAATTTGGCCTTGACTTTATCCAACATAGCATCCTTCTTTGTAAGTTGGACCTCAGTTTAGTCAAGCTTTCTTTCAGCTCATGATTTTCTTTGGCTAAGGATGTCACCTTCTTGTTCTTTTTTTTTTCATTCAACAAGAAGTTCTTCATAGAGATTCTTCAACCCATCTATGAGCTCATCCTTACTTAGCTCATCCTCTTGTGAATTTCCTGTATCAAGGTTAGTTGAACCCATGAAACAAACAGCATTAGAAAAATCTGAAGTTGTTATACCTGGTGAGTGTGGTCTCAGGTGTTACCAGAGATTGGGTAACACTCGTGATAGCAATTTCAGTATTCGAGTCACATACAGTGACCAACATTGCTGTCAAGTCTGGTTCTTCAACTTATGTTGGTCCCTAGTCTTCATTATCACTGAGAGACACCCACAAGTTCTTTCCCATCTTCCTTAGAGTGTTTGCACACTCATTTTCATAGTGACCCATCCAGAACAAGTATGACATTGAATTGAATTAATGTACTTGGGATCAGACCTTGCCTGGTCAGAAGATGCCCTTCTCATTGGGTTTGCCTTCTGAGAAGATGGAAATGACCTCATTGGCATCGAATCATACACTTTGGTTTGTTGCTCCTTTGCCTTTACCTGCATATTCTCTTTGTTAAATTTTCTAACCATAGAGTTATATTTCTTAGCAAGTAAAGCAATACTAGCATTTTCATCAGATTCCTCAAAAGCCTCTTCATCCTCATCTTTTTGTAGATCTGAGGACTGAATTTTCAAAGTTATATTTTTGCTTTTAGTGTCTTCACTTTGTTCGGCAATATTTAGTTCAAAGGTTTTTAAAATACTCATCAAGGTATTGAAATCCATTGTAGAAAGATTGTGAGCTTCTTCAATAGATGAAACTTTTATATTGAAGCGATGAGGAAGGGTTCTAATAACTTTTGAAACAAGTTGTTTATTGGTGAAAGGTTCACCCAAAACTTGACATTCATTTGAAATGTTAAACAATTTTTTAAAATATGAAGAAATATTTTCATCTTTACCCATCCTCAATCTTTCAAATTTGCTAGTGAGCCTCCTAAGTTTAGTTTCACGCACACTACCATCACATTCACAAAATCTTTGCAAAATATCCCAAGCTTCCTTAGCCGTGGGAGTGTTTTGAATGAGTTTAAAAACATGAATGTCTACCCACTCATTAATGGCATTAAGTGCCTTTTCATTGAAACTAGCTAGGCTATTCTTTTCATTGGTCCACTCGAATTCAGGTTTGATTAGAATATCACCATCCTTATCTGGAGGTAACATCGGAAGAGAATACCCATTGATAATAGATCGCCAAGCCCGAAGATCAATTGATTTGATATGCGAGCGAAGGCAGATCTTCCAATAAGCATAATTCGACCTATCAAGAACAGGAAGTCTCTTTTGGTTAGGATTAGCTGGATCATAAGCCATAACAACAGGATCAAGCACTTAGCATGTCAAGTGACCTGCTCTGATATCAATTGAAATTGTCAATGGCCTGTTTGTAAGCGTTATCAAAAAGGTTGTTAACACAACTGATAACACTTACGGTAACACACACAACAGAGTTTAAAAACAGTTTGTAAAAAAACAGTTTTGCAGCGAAAATAAACACAAGAAATAGTTTTTGCTCAAGTTATATAAATATATAATTTGAGTGTGCCACTTAGGCAAGATCTTCTATTCACAATATAATATGATTACAAGACCGAAATGTTCCCTATCTATATAACCATGAAGAACTAGGAACTAACAAGATCAAATACGAAATTCTATTATAGCCACGACATAATCAAACGTTGAAGGTGGAAAAGAATTTGTGGGAGGAAGAATCTAATAGAGCCGAGGAGTAGATGATCTTTTCTTGTGCAAGTTGTGTGTGATTTCTCGACATATTGCTCTTGTCTACACATTTTCCTATTTATAGCCTTCAAATGCTTGTAGGCTACTCCTTGTAACAGCTTGAAACTGATTCAGATAAGTAGGATGAGTAGTTGAGCATGTGGAGCTAAAGAAATGGTCAATCCCTTAAAAATAGCAACCGCATTTTTTTGAGCCTAAGTCCTAGCTTCAATCTCTTGTGAAAGAAATTGAGCGGCTAGGAATGGCAATAGAACCCACAGACGTCTGATGTGAGTACTGATGCTATCACACCAGCACTAGTATCAGTGATAAAAGCAGTGGAATAAAACAGTTTTAAACAAAGTTAAAACACAAATATAACATTTATCTACAGCAACTTGCTGTAGACAATAAAACTTCTCTTATTAAACTTGGTTTGAATCGGTTACACCAAAAAACACAAAGAGAAGACGAAAATAACCAAAACTCTCTCACACATAAAAAGACTCTCGAAAAAACTTATTTGCTTCAGTATTTTGGGTCTGTAAAAACGTGTGGAATGAATAAGCCAACCGTTTGTATTTATAGGTAAGGAGTCCTTGTTTGTAGAAGTTGATTTGCTTGAGGAGATCTTCTTCAAATAGACTTCTAGCTTCCTTAATAAATCAATGCACTCCTTCCTTATCATGGACTCTTTCCTTGTGTGAGAGATCCTACAAAATAATCAAAATATACTAAACATATCCAATATTTGGTTAGTAGGTTAGTCAATAAAATAAACAACTAAATAAACTAAAGAGATATTTACAAATATATTCTAAAAATAAGAAAGATACAAATCCTAATAAATAGAAATCATCCTTGGTAAATATGTGTGGAATACTCACACTTACAATCTCCCCCTGATTTGTAGCTTTCTGATCAAAACTAAGATTTGATAAATATCATTAACACAAGTCAATAAATCAAACTACCATATAGAGAAACTCCCCCTAAATTAGCAATGATCCAACTCCCCCTGAATTTGTTATCTCCCTCTTTTGAATTACTCTCCCCCTTTTTGACCAGAATGGATGAAATGCGTCAAATGTGAGTCAAGATGTGGCCACATCAGAACTCACACCAAACGCAACAAATTGTATACCCTCCAACGAAATAGAGAAAGACGGTGGTAACTGATGAGAGAAGAGTAAGGGGGTCGAAAAACAAGGGATAATACTTACCAAAACTGCTTCTCCATCCTTTTGAATTTCATGTAGATTAAGGACTTAAAAAATGGCAATAAAATCTTTTCCTTTGTGAGTAATGTTCCTGCCATAAAAATACCAAACAATACCATAGAGCACGCTCCCCCTAACCACAAACTATCAGACAAAAATCAAATTTGATTGGATAGTTATTGAGCACAAGTTTTTTAGCAAAAAAATTATGGGAAGAAATAAAGAACTTGAGTAATATTTTCACCAAGAACAAGGATGACCTAAATTTATGACTATACTATATATGATGCATAATGTACACGCAAGAGAAGGATAAATCTCAGTATATGTGTGGTATGGGATGTGATCACATCAAGGGACACATCTCCTCTAAGAAAGTCAATGAATTGAAATCTTGTCTTGCTAGGTCTCTAGGATGCACCCACCCATTTTTTATTTGTGGGGAAAGATTTTAGGGTAGCTTTCACTCTTCTTTACCTTCATGGATAGCTCTCTTTCGAATGATCTTGTCAATTTGACCAAAGCTTTCTCTTGATGTCATTTTGAACACATTGAATTGGCTTCATACCAAGAGTGGAGCAACTATTTCCCTTAGATTAGGCACCCACCAAGAGACATCCAGTAGGATAAATTTGAGTCAACAGATGTTAACACTTTTTAAGAATAATTCACAATTAAGAGAGGAGTCGTATCATGAATGTAATACAAGTGACCACACTGAGAAACATCGTGCAAATTAAACTAATATGCATTTTTTTTTAATATACAATACAGGTGTAGACCATGATGTGACCACACAGGAGATCACTCCATCAGATGACACACAAACAGAGAGACTTTCTTAGAGTGTAGAGTCTCTCAAAATCAATGGCCTTGGTAAAAATGTTAGCCAACTGGTTTTCAGTTCTTACAGGGTTTAGGCTAAAAAATTTATGCTCAATAAGGTCTCGAATAAAATGATGTCTAATGTATTCGTGTTTAGTGCGAGAGTGCTTAACAGGATTTTTTGAAATGTATATAGCACTTAGATTATCACAAAAGACAATTAACACATTACGTTTATGCCCGTGGTCCTTAATCATCTTATTTATCAAAAAGAATTTAGAGCAACACCTACCTATAGAGTGAGAAGCATATTTTTGATTATACCACGAGACCATGTTATTTTCAAGATAAAAACAAACCCTAATTTTACTCTTCATATCATCATTACCCCATTTATATTTTACTATTTCAACAATTTTGGGCTTACGATGAGATACAAAATGACAACTACTTACCTTGGGTAACACGAAAGATGACCAGTTTAGACCAGCAGAGTCTTTGTAATTGACTCCGGCCTTCAGTTTGGACCTTAACTTTACATGCACGTCTCCAACCACTTGTAAGATGGAATGGTCCGTTTGTATTTTGCTTGAAATGTCTCTGGAACTATTCATACCTGCTTCTTCACTATCTGAGCTGCTGGAGGATGCCTCTAAATCTGAACAGCCATTAGATTATGCTGATGTGAGCAGCGATGTGATCACATCACGGGGTACATCAGTCTTTTCTTCATTCTCTTGCATTCTCTCTAGAATTTTCTATTCTGATTTTTCATTGGCGGTCTTCAGCTCTTCAACAAAACCTGTAATATCACAAAACTTATAGCAATTGTCAGAAGTTTTAAATCCTTTAAAGACACAATTGTCTGTTTTATCAAAAACCTCACAAACTTGCTTATCAAATTTCTCATGCATATCATCGTCACACAAATGACTAATGCTTATGAGATTGACCTTAAGGCCTTCTACATGAAGAACATTATGGATATTAGGTAGACCCTTAACACTCAATGTTCCTTTACCAACAATCTTACCATGGCTTCCACCTCCATATTTCACTTTTCCTCCATTCACAGGAGAGTAGTCAGACAGGAATTCAGTCGAACTTGTCATGTGCCTTGAGCACCCAATATCAAAATATCAAGAGCTAGACACACTGCTCTTTAGAGAAGTGAAAACAACCTTACACTCCTTATCCTTCTTCTCAATCCACACGAATTGCCCAAAATTTTGGCAATGTGAGCTGTGGTGTGAGTGCAACTGGGCTCTCATCTGGGGAGAAGATTCCCCTAGGTCATGAATCCTTTGATAACAAAAGGGTATGATATGACCAGGAGTAAAACAGCAATGACACACAAACTTCCTTCTCCTAGGTTTGGACTCTACCTTTTGAAAAGCTTTTGATTTAGAGGTACCTTCACGTTCTTTTACAAAAGTGGATTCATAGCAAATACCAGTTTTAGTTTGACTTCCCAAGTTTAAAACTTCTACAAGTTCAACTTTTCCAGAGTTCAACTTTTTAAAAATCCCATTCGCTTTTTCAAGTTCAACTTTGGTTTTCTCGAGTTCAATATCACGTTAGGTGAGCATGACCTCGAGTTTGGCTATGAAATCCTTTTGGTTGTCACTTTCAATGGAAACTCTCTCAAGATCATATTTTAAAGAAGAAATTTCAGTTGAGAGTTTTACATTGACCTTTTCACAAACATCAAGTTTTTCAATACGTTTTTGCCAATCGGCGAAAAGGTCAGTGTATGCTTCATGAAGTTCCTCAAAATTACCATCACATTCCTCATCATCCTCTGGTTTTTTAGAAATAGAAGAATTAAAGCATTTGAACTCAAAGTCAGAGGATGTGATCTCCAATATGACTACATCTGAAGCTACATCAGCTTGATGTTCGTGACTAGGAGGCGAGACTTCCATGATTGCTAAGTTTAGCATTTCATCATCGTCCTCACTATCACTAAGGGTCACACAAAAGCTCATTCCCTTTTTCTTCAGAGTGTTGGCACACTTATTTGCATAGTGCCCAAAGCCTTTGCAGGCTCTACATTGAACAATTTCAGATCTTTTCTTGAAAAAACTAGTAGGTTTCTTGAAACTACTCTCAGTATCCTCTTTAAGTTTTTCAAAAGTATTTTGAATTTTAGAAGGAAATTTGTTGTCCCGTTTATTTTTGAGAAAAGTAGTAAATTTTTTTGTTAGAAGGGCAACATCTTTGGTTTCCAAATTTGAAGTGTCAATTTCTATAGAAATTTCTTCAATCTCTTTAGCTTTCCAAATAGCATATTTAGTTCCATCCAAAACCAGAGGACGTTATTGATTCAAGTTCACGTGTCCTTCCACAATGACCACTCTTTCTTGGATCTCACTCAGTGTAATCAAGTGGAGCTCTGATACCAATTGAAAAAAATTGAGCGGCTACGAATGACAATAGAACCCACAGACGCCTGATGTGAGTACTGATGCTATCACACCAGCACTAGCATCAGGGATAAAATCAGCGGAATAAAACAGTTTTAAACAAAGTTAAAACACAAATATAACATTTATCTACAGCAACTTGCTGTAGACAATAAAACTTCTCTTATTAAACTTGGTTTGAATCGGTTACACCAAAAATCACAAAGAGAAGATGAAAATAACCAAAACTCTCTCACACATAAAAAGACTCTTGAAAACTTATTTGCTTCAGTAGTTTGAGTCTGTAAAAACGTGTGGAATGAATAAGCCAGCCATTTGTATTTATAGGCAAGGAGTCCTTGTTTGTAGAAGTTGATTTGCCTGAGGAGATCTTCTTCAAATAGACTTCTAGCTTCCTTAATAAACCAATGCACTCCTTTCTTATCATGGACTCTTTCCTTGTGTGAGAGATCCTACAAAATAACCAAAATATGCTAAACATATCCAATATTTGGTTAGTAGGTTAGTCAATAAAATAAACAACTAAATAAACTAAAGAGATATTTACAAATATATTCTAAAAATAAGATACAAATCCTAATAAATAGAAATCATCCTTGGTAAATATGTGTGGAATACTCACACTTACATCTTGTACCCACGTGCTCTCATATGTTTGTACTTGTTGGTGTAATGCCCTAGGCGTATAGTTATTTTGACTCATACCTAATACCGTTTATGTAATCGTCTTTATCATTTATAATAGAGAATGTTTATCTTGAGTATTATATGTTTTACATGTTTGTTATAATATTATGTGTCTCTAGTTATTGTGAATAACTAATATAAGTTGGTAATGGATAATCATGGAGATGATTATATGCATGGGGATGCACATTACACTTATGGGTACTTGTTAGAGAACAAGGTACTGGACCGGCCCATCTATGAGATTTATGACATGGTCTATGGTCATATATGTCATGATTAAATCTCATGATAGTCGTGTCATTGGAATCCTTTGTACCTGAGATTATCATCGTCTTCCACATGATAAACATTGTGTTTGATGTAGTCTAACACTATCTTTAATAGGATAGCAATAAGGGCTATGTTGGCACGATTGGATTCTTGTAGGGAAGAATGATAAGTCAAGATGGGATTTGTCCCTCGTAACGAGAGATGTTTGCTTGGGCCCCTCGATAAATAGTGTTGATGAAATATGTGGCCACACTCATAAGATTTGATAGAGATAAAATGCACTTGGTTTATCAACATATTCGGAGTCGAGAAAGCATTGAACAATATAAGTTGACATGGACCATGACTTATGTTCAATATGACATTGTGTGACAAAAGGATTGTGACAACGATCTATCAAGGAATCAAGCTTTGATGTTATATTAAATGGGTGGACATAATGTCTTGCTAGAAACCACTTATGCTTTGTGAGGATTGATGTTTCAACTCACTACCAGCATAAATATAATTCCTATAGGGTCACACACCAAGAATGGATTGAAAAATGGCCTAAAAATGGATTTTTGGGTGAGGCGGGCAGGCGCCTCGAAGGCAGAAACTTCAGAATGTGTGACCAGCATGTGAGGCGGCCGCCTGGGATATGGTGAGGCGCGCGCCTCGGTGCCAGAAGGTCATCCCGTTTCTGTTTTGCTGCAACTTTGATTTTGACTAGGAAAATGGCTCTTTTTCCTAATGGTTAGGGATATTTATAAAGTATAAATAGAACCCTTTTGCCTCAGCCATGATATATAAAAATTAAGGGTTTATGAAACATTAATTGATTGATTTTGATTACAAATCAAAGATCAAAACTCCATAGATTCCATAACAGCTATAGATTGTTGAAAATAGTTTCAACAATCGAGGATCATCTAGCAATCCAACAAGATATCGATCTTGGTTCGTTCGCGTGTGGATTACCGATAGAAGGTGATTTCTTTATCACCTAAAGCTTGGAGACCTACGTTGTTGATTCATCACCAAGGAAGAACAAGGAAGAAGAAGATCAAAGTTTCGTCGACGTTTCAGATCTGAATTACGATTCGTGTACGAAAGACAAACTCGCAACCAAGGTTAGTAAATCTATTTCATAGTTTTAATCTCTTCATGTTAGACGGATTCATGGCTAGAGTTTTGTGAATTATGTAAATCTTCCGCTGCGCATGTAACCCCAAAACCCAACAGTACTCATCTTTGTTCAGCAACTTCAGCTTTGAACAGGTCTTCCCACGTGGTTCTTCCATTTACACGAGTTACGCGTAAATCTCCTTTTATGCGTAACTTCCCTTGACTCGTTCTTCCATCCTTTGTAGCTTATCTCCATATTTGTTATAACCTGTAAATTAGACTAACAGCATACATATATTTTGCAGGTATAGTTATACATTAGTACAATATAACATATGAAAGAAATGTCCAACTAATCATATCATACCGTGTTTGATAACACTGTAAAAGTGATGTCAACACTTGTGATAGCACATTCGTCTGGTAACACTTAGAGGGTGTTAGAAGTACTTGTGGTAAAATCACTATACTGCACTTACAATCGCCATATAGGATGGAAGATGCCAGGTAGGTGCCAGCTCAGACGAAGTTAACGGTGGGTTAAACGGCTGTCAAATGGAAGGACTGCATCATCCTTAAAACGATAGGTTAGGGATTATTAAGTAAAAAATATTGTTTACTGACTAAAAGATAAAACTTAAACTAATTTAAGGAATAAAAATGTACTTTTCTTCCAAATGCACTTCAATAATTATTTCCATTCTTACGGACACTTCGCTTATCTAGTGCTTATATCGATGATGGGATGGTTCAAAAACTACTTTTGAGCAGCCCTTCCCATGAGAAAATTGTCTTCTTTTTAGTTTCCGGGTTTACAAAGTTTTGGGCTTGTAACCTTGGGAAACTCAAGATTCTCATATATATTGTGGCAAGGCGATTGAGATTGGTATTGAAGATGCAGCGAGTCTTCGTTTGCTGAAGTATATATAGGGGTTGTTTTGGAAGGCTTTGTTTGTTAAATGTGGGCAGTGCTTTGCAGAACCAGAACCTGAAACGTCTAGAGCTGTATTTAGTGAGCATCAGTGACAATTGTCTGAAGGATCTCATTACAAAATCTCCACTGCTTGAAGATTTGCAAATTGACACATGCGATGAGTTGGAAAGGGTCTACATTTTAAGCAGTTCACTTAAGCACTTGGACTTTCAGTGCTGCAGGATGCTAGTGGAGGCAAGAATTGACGCTCCAAATCTACTTGAACTACGCTATAATGGTGAAAACATGGTATCTTTGTCTCTCAACAACACTCCTGACGAACTAAAGACTTTTATACGCATAGACCACTTTGAACACGATCGTCTTAACAATGCATGGTTTAAACAGTTGAGGGAACTGCTAAAAGCGGTTAACCAAGCTAGAGTTTTTCTTTAGGATACGGTGTTGGGACCGCGACCATCCCCACCACTCCACATTAGTATGATATTGTTCGCTTTGGGCCCAGCCCACACGGATTTGCTTTTGGGCCAACTCCCAAAAGGCCTCATACTAATGAAGTGGGTGGATACCTTTATATATTAGGCAATTCTTCTTTCAATTGCCGATGTGGGACTTGGGTTGATACCCCAACAATATTCACCACCTGCGGGACACGCCACCTGATTTATCACCAATATCAGGAAGACTTTCGACACAAGGCACACACAGTGTGCCATTCGCGAGGTCACACCACCAGAGGAAATCCCACATATCTTCCACACACGGTTCATTGCGTCACGCCCATCCACTAACCACCACAAACCAGGCTCTGATACCAGTTGTTGGGACCGTGACCATCCCCACTACTCCACATTAGTATGATATTGTGTCCGCTTTGGGTCCGGCCCGCACGGATTTGCTCTTGGGTCATCTCCCAAAAGGCCTCTTACTAATGAAGTGGGTGGACACCTTTATATATTAGGCAATTCTTCTTTCAATTGCCGATGTGGGACTTGGGTTGATACCCCAACATACGGAGTCTTAATCAAGATATCCGAATTGGTATCACTCACGACTCTAGAGAAAATCCACTACCTCTGGAGCACCAGACTGAGAATTTCATGCCACATGTAAATCAATCTTCTTCATTGTTTGCTGTTTTTGTGGAAACTTTATTTTCCAGTTCTCGTCCACCCATATGTTTGTAGTTGTAATCAACTGTATGAAATGTGAAGAAAGAATCAGTATGCTTCGCTGCGTGCTTTGATGACACTGTCCTTAAGGTGTTATTTGCCCCCACTATGTTGCTGCAGGATTTGTGGGCAAATTACCTCTAGGATTCAACGAAACACTCGAGAATCTCCAGGAAGCAAAACCTGAAGATTCTCCCTCTAAAATATTTTGGGAGAGACTTTCAGTATGAGAGAAAATTAGAAGAGAAGAATGATGGTTATTGTTTTGGTCAAATTTCAACAATTATATTTTTGTGATGGGAAAAGTGACTAAAGTGATATGAATCTAGGTACAATGACTATCAAGTTGAATAGAAATGGACACAAGATGTTTGTTGACTAGGGAAAGCCCTTGAACAACTTGTTCTCCGGCACAAAACCCCGGGAGGATATGGCTCCTGCCTTGACCGAAAGTTTACTAAGAATTTTCTTGAGATTACAATGCTAAGAGCGTATGAAAAAGGGAGCTTAAGCTAGTGAGGAACGTGTGTGTAAATACAGTGTGTGTTCCCCTTTTTATACCTCAAAAATAAAACTAATTAACAAAAAAGAGGATTATGGGCCTATAAACTCGGAATTAGGGTTGATCCTTGGAGATATATCCGCATTTGATTGTTGATGAAGAGATAGTGATTTGTTTGCTGAAGAAACGTGGTTGAACTGGTCTTTGGCACGTTCCCTATAAAATAGGAAAAACGTTATGCGTCCCAACCTGCAGAAGGCCAAGTTGTAAATAGAACAACTCAAGTTGTTAGTACTAAGTTGTAAGTTGTAAACATGTTGACTGAAAATGTAGGGCCCAACAATTGCCCCCAAACTTTTTGAATTTTAAAATGAAGAATAGAAAGAGACAAAAAGAATTCAAAAGGTTTGCCAAAACAAGAAAGAAAAAGAATGACGGTTTTAAAAAAGGGATGCGACGGGACGGTTAAGTGGTTTTTCCCAAGGCAAAAAGGTTTATTTGTTTTAAAAGGTCTCAACCACTTTCAACCTCCATAAATAAGAAGACTCCTGTTCCCACTCTCCCTTTCAAAAACGTAGCTTTCAAAAAGATTACGGGAAGAAGAAGGAGAACCAGGGAAGACGGTTTGGAGAGGAGAATCAAGTAGAAATTGCCGGTGAGATGGAAGGTTTGAGGAAGGATTTTGAACGCTTAGGAGAAGAAGTGGAAGCCATTCGTGCTGAGAATAAGGCTCACATGAAAGAACTTGAAGTTGCAGAGGGGAACTTCAAATTTAACGCCACCAAGACTTTGTTGGAGACTCGCATTCAAATGATTGAAGAATATGAAAATGGACAGGCCATAGCTTGGAACCTGGAAGATGAGAGAAAAGTTTTGGAGGACCACATTGGTGAGCCAGCGGATGCAGAAGAAGTGAATTCCACGGCCCTGGAAGCTCTAGTTGATGATGCTAACAAGGATCTAAGCACCATAGTGGCTACTCCAAATGATCAAGTGGAGAGTGTAACACCCATGGCAAGCAAAGCCAGAAGTTTGAAAAACATTTTAAAGCTTTTGGGTATTTTGGATGAAAACAATTTTTGCTTTATTTGTGTACCACTACTGGTACAACAAATGGGGGGAGTGTCCCCAAAAACAAGGTTCTTTTTTAGTTTGTAATGGCTCATAAGAGCCGAGACAATTTATTTGGGGGTACTAGGTTGGTCTAGTACTCCAAGCTTTTTAGGTTTAGGGACTTGTTGGCTTATCCAACTCGTCCTAGAGTTTGCAAAAAATCTTTTGAAAAACACTTAATGGTTTTTTAGCAAAGTATCTTATGTCTCTGAGAGACGCTTATTTGTTCTTTAGATAACATGTAAATGTTATAAACCGAAGGTAACATGAAAATGTTACAACCAATAGTTCACAACTTGAAGAAGTGTGAAAACGTGCGCCCAGGCGAAGGTGTCAAAACCTTAATTCGTAAGAAAAGATGAATATCTTTTAACCATAAGTACCTTTGATCAGAGGTAATTCGTTTGAAGAGATAGAACATGTATCAGCCGTCCTGGCGTGTCAACAAGTTCTATCCCTCTCCAGCCAGAATTCCAACATGTATCAGCCGTACTGGCGTGTCAACATGTTGAAATTTTCTTCTTCAGGTTCAAACATGTATCAACCGTACTGGCGTGTCAACATGCTTGACCTTTGTCCTCCTCAGGCTCAAACATGTATCAGCCGTACTGGCGTGTCAACATGTTTGTCCTGTTCCAGCTTAGGTCTCAACAAGTATCAGCCGTACTGGCGTGTCAACATGTTGAGCCTACTCCGTTTGCTCAAGTTGCACCTTGCAAAACAGATTTACGTTAGGATTGGGCGTTAGCGTAGCTAACGCCCCTCCGACGCTCAAGTCAGTAAGGATTTGATAAAAGTAAAAAATTGAAATGTAATTGAACTTAACATAAATTTAAACCGTACCCGAGGAGTCTAGTTATAAACAACTGGACTTACATGAAATAGAGTTTCAAGTGGATAGCGTTCCAACTTCTAGGGATTCTGTCTCCACTTGGGGTTGACAACCAGTACGCACCTTTGCCGGCTTCAGCATCGATGAGATATGGGCCTTCCCACTTGGGAGCTAGTTTACCTGCATTCAATTCTCTTGTATTTGAAATACTTTTCTCAAAACTAAATCACCAACCTGGAACCTTCTAACTCTGACATTCTTATTGTAGGACCTAGCGATTCGCTGCTGATAAGCTGCCATCCTTATCTTGGCTAAATCCCTGATCTCATCAATTGTGTCTAAATCTTGAGTTAGCAAAAGGTCATTTTCATCTTGAGTCAATAAGCCATACCTTGCTGTGGGGATTGTTACTTCAACTGGAATTACAGCTTCAGCTCCGTACACTAAAGAATAAGGAGTTCTACCTGTTGCTCCTTTAGAAGTGGTTCTATCTGCCCAAAGCACAAGTGGTAGTTCTTCGACCCACTTTCACTTCTTTTGATCCAGACGCTTCTTCAAGTTGTTGATAATCAACTTGTTGCTTGACTCAGCTTGGCAATTGGCTTGGGGATGGACAGGTGTTGACATGATTAACTTGATGCCCCAGCGAGTACAAAAATCCCTGGTCTTCTCACTTATGAATTGTGACCCGTTGTCACATATAATCTCCGATGGTACACCAAACCTGCTAATGATATTTTTCTTTAAAAATGATATTACCTCTTTGTCTCTTATTTGTACATAAGCTTCTGCCTCGATCCACTTTGAGAAATAATCGGTTGGAGCCAACATGAACACTTTGCCTCCGGGAGCTTTAGGCAATTTGCCTACAATATCCATGCCCCACTGCATGAAAGGCCAAGATGAGACTATAGGATGCAGAGGTTCAGCTGGTTGATGCAAGATGTTGCTATGTCTTTGGCAGGCATCACACTTCTGTACGTAGCTCAGGGCATCTCCACGCATGGTTGGCCAATAGTATCCCGTCTTGAGGGTCTTGGATGCTAATGCCTTTCCTCCGGAATGGTTCCCACATATTCCTTCATGGATTTCTTTAAGCACCACTTCAACTTGATCGTTATCGACACATCTCAAGTAGTGTCCTGCAAAAGACTTCTCAAACAGCACATTATCTATCAAAACGAAAGTCGAAATACGAATCTTAAAAGATCTAACATTCTTAACATCGGGTGGAATAGTTCCAAGTTGAAGAAACTCAATTACAGGTTGGGTCCAAGAAGGCTTAACATCTTGTGCCCCCGTAGACGGTGTAACCACTTGAATTTCCTCAACTTGGTCTATTGCCGGGTACTTAACATAAATAATGGGTATACTGGAATGCGACATTGATTTGCAAGTTGAACCCAAGTTAGCCAAGGCGTCTCGCTTCGTATTTTCTTCTCTCGGGGACCTGTTCCAAAGAGAATGATAGAAATTTCGAAGCTAAGGCTTTAACATGTTAGAGGTACAGAGTCATCTTGGAATGCTTCGCCATATAACTGCCATTAAAATGGTTAGCTAGCAGTTGAGAGTCAACAAATACATTTAAATGTGTAATATTCAAGCTTAGAGCTGTAGTTAAACCCATGATTAGGGCTTCATACTCAGCTTCGTTATTTGTTGCACTGAATTCACAAGATACAGCTTGAGGTATGATATCACCTTGAGGGGACTTCAGGACTATTCCCAAACCAATTCCCTTGGAATTTGAGGCTCCATCTGTAAACAATGTCCAAAATCTAGGAATAGTTTTACCTTCAAGTTGTTGCACTTCCAATTCTACCTCGGGCTGCAAACTTGGACTGAAGTCAGCTACGAAATCGGCTAGGGCCTGCGATTTGATGGCTGTTCTTGGCTCATACGAAATGTCATACGTGCTCAACTTGACCGACCACTTGGCCAACCTGCCCGACATCTCTGGCGTTCTCAACACATTTCTTATAGGATAATTAGTTCTAACAGTTATGGAATGTGTTTCAAAATAATGACGTAATTTCGTAGCAGCAGTAGTTAAGGCTAATATCAATTTTTCAAGATGAGAATACCTTGTTTCAGCATCTAACAAAGATTTACTTACGTAGTAAACAGGATGTTGCTCACTTTGGACTTCCTTCACCAATACTGCACTAACAGCATTTTCATATACAGCTAAATATAAATAAAGATGCTCACCATGTTCGGGTTTAGCAAGTAGGGGTGACGTCATCAAGTATTCTTTAAGTTGTTTGAAAGCTGCCTCATGTTGGTCAGTCCATTGAAAGAGTTTGTTTTTTCTCAAGACTTCATAGAATAACCTGCACTTATCAGACGATTTGGATATAAATCTATTCAAAGCAGCTACTCTACCTGTTAACCTTTGTACGTCCTTGATATTCTTAGGGGATTCCAAGTTGAGAATGGCTTTGATTTGCTCGGGACTTGCTTCAATTCCCCTCTTGGTCACCATATACCCCAAGAATTTACCTGCTCTAACACCAAAGTTGCATTTCGCAGGATTGAGCTTCATGTTGAAGGCTTTCAAGATGTTGAAGGCCTCAGCAAGATGTTCTACATGGTCTTCAATGCGTTTGGATTTGACCACCATGTCGTCTATGTAGACCTCCATCGTCTTGCCAAGTTGGTCTTTGAACATTTTGTTCACTAACCTTTGATAGGTTGCCCCTGCATTTTTAAGACCAAAGGGCATAGAAATATAACAGTATATACCTTCTGGAGTCATAAATGTTGTATCTTCTTGGTCTGAAGGCTCCATTTGAATTTGTTGATACCCGGAAGATGCATCCATGAATGTCAAGATGTCGTGGCCGGCTGTCTCATCAACTAGAGAATCAATATGAGGGAGAGGGAACGGATCCTTTGGACAGGCCTTGTTCAAGTCGGTGAAGTCCACGCATACTCGCCACTTGCCATTCTTCTTCTCCACCACTACAACGTTAGCCAACCACCTTGGGTACTGAACTTCCCTGATCATCTTGGACTTTAGAAGCCTCTCAACTTCATCTTTTATGATCTGGTTCCGCTCCTGGGCGAACTTCCTTCTTTTTTGACGGACAGGACGGATGGTCGGGTCAATGTTCAACTTGTGAGTAATAATATCCTTGCTTATCCCTGTCATGTCTTCATGCTTCCATGCAAAACAGCATTTTTGACTTTTCAGGAACTCGATCAGCTCTTCTTCAATTTCGGAGGGTAGGTCTACCCCAACTTGCACTTGGGCCTCAGGATTTGAAGCATCAACAGGAACGCTTTTTGTATCATGCTCTACTGCTTCAAGAACGTCCTGGGCCTTTTTCTTTAATTGCTATGCTTGCCGAGGGGCTGAACTTGCCTTCATGTTGACCTTGTAATTTAGAGACTTGTTGGTTTCCCTTCAACTTGGCAACACCCCAAGGTGTTGGGAACTTGACGCATTGATGGTAAGTTGATGGTACGGCCTTCATGTTGTGGATCCAAGGTCTTCCCAATATGACATTGTATGAAGAAGAGCATTCAATCACACAAAACCTCTCCATGGAATTCATACCCTCTAGGTAGATGGGCAACTTGATCTCACCGACAGTCTGTTTCACCTCACCACTGAACCCTACCAGTACGGATGAGTTCTTCACAACTTCGGACAAAGGAATACCCATATCTTCAAGAGCATGAGTAAAGATGATGTTGACTGAACTGCCACCATCGATCAGGATCCGCTTGACCACACAATTAGCAATCTGCACCTGAACAACTAGACCATCATGATGAGGGTCCAACGTGTTGTCCTTATCTTCATCTTCAAAAGAAATGATATGACCATCTGTGAAGTCGCGGCGCCTTATAGGCAATTACTGATTGATCTTCCTTAGAGCTCTTGGCATGACGCTTGGCGGCGAGTAAGTTGTGCCGCAAATATGAGACCCACCCGAGATAACATTCACTACCTTGCGGCCGGAGGGGTGCAACTTTCTCGGGCCTAGATTGCTCCTCTGAACCAGGTTCTTTGGATTCACTCCTGACCCTCTTCTTGCCCAACAAATCCTTGAGAAGACCCTTGGACAATAAATGAGCAATCTCCTTCCTCAAGGCGAAACAGTTCTCGGTGGTGTGCCCAAAATCTTCATGAAACGCGCACCACTTGGACTTGTCCTTCCAAGTTGTTGATCGGTCATTCTTCTTGGGCCATCTTGCTTTATCTCCAAGATTTCCCATGGCGCACAAGATTCCCGCAATGTCCATGAGAAAAGCAATATTCAGAAATTTGTGGATAATCATTATCATCACCTTCCCGATCATCATCTACAACATGAATTCTAGAAGGTTCGGCTTTAACAGGGGTTTGCCTGTTGGACTTAGTGTGATGGGAGTCCGATCGTCCGTCGAGGGTTCAAATAGAGGAGTAGGAGTCCTCCCGCTTGATTTCCCCATTGCCAAGCTATCTTCCTCCAATCGGATGTAAGGCAAGGCCCTGGTTCTGATTTCTTCAAGTTGTTTCGCAGGGGTCATCACCAACTCGTTGTAAAACAATGAGCTCTTCTTCAAGCCTATGCGGAATGCCTCCGTCGCTGTGGACACGTCCAAGTTGGGTATAGTCACTGCCTCCTTATTGAACCTGTGCAAATACTCTTTAAGACTTTCGTTAGCCGTTGCACTATTCTATAAAGATCACTAGTCAACTTGTCAAATGCCCCGTTGCATGAAAACCGATTAATGAACATATTGACAAGTTGAGCATAAGATGAAATAGAGTTTAGAGGAAGCCCGTTAGCCATTTTAAGGCCGGTCCCGACAAAGTTGAGCCAAAGCCCCCGCAAAAACACGCTTCTTTAAACATAGGAGGGATACTTATGATATCCATTGACTCTTGATACAGAACACGTGCTCATTGGATCGGTACTCCCATCATACTTCTTCATATGAGGGACTCGAGAATTTCTTCGGGATCTCCACACCGGCTATTCGGCACAAAACGAGACTCGTTGTAGCAAGTTGGAGAGACTTGGTGATATGGCAAGTTGACTCCAGGTGCACGCTTCGGAGCAACTCCTTAATGGTTTGCATTTCCTTAACAAGTTGGTTTTCTGCGAAAAGAGGAGCATTATTAACTTGAGGTGCGAAAGTATCGAAAGCATTAAAGAAACTTCATGTTTGCCCCACTGAGGGTGTAGCATAAGTGTAGCAAGATGATAGCGCGGATTGGCTAGCTGATAGGCCGAATCTTGGTTGCTCAATTGGAATGGATGTCACAATCGTGCTTTCCGCTGGCAAGGTGTTGGACATCGGGATGTCTCCAACATGGCTCGGTCCTGTACCTGCACCAAACAAAGATCTAGGAAGTAAAGGTGAAAACGGAGTGGATACTTGAGTCTCCGCTTGCTTCCCTTTACGCAGACTATCAATGGCATTGAATATCATGGTATTCGTACGCTCCTGATCATCCAACCGATCGCCTATTTTCCTCATCATGTCCGCCATGTTGGACATTATCTCCAAATTGACAGCTTCCGCACTTGGAGGAGGGTTGCCTTGGGCATTGGAAACAGGAAGCAGCCGACTCTGACTGCTGGAAGATGGATTAACCATTTCTGCTTGAATAATCAAAGTTTCCCACGGACGGCGCCAAATTGTTTTGGTCAAATTTCAACAATTATATTTTTATGATGGGAAAAGTGACTAAAGTGATATGAATCTAGGTACAATGACTATCAAGTTGAATAGAAATGGACACAAGATGTTTGTTGACTAGGGAAAGCCCTTGAACAACTTGTTCTCGACAAAACCCCGGGAGGATATGGCTCCTGCCTTGACCGAAAGTTTACTAAGAATTCTCTTGAGATTACAATGCTAAGAGCGTATGAAAAAGGGAGCTTAAGCTAGTGAGGAACGTGTGTGTAAATACAGTGTGTGTTCCCCTTTTTATACCTCAAAAATAAAACTAATTAACAAAAAAGAGGATTATGGGCCTATAAACTCGGAATTAGGGTTGATCCTTGGAGATATATCCGCATTTGATTGTTGATGAAGAGATAGTGATTTGTTTGCTGAAAAAACGTGGTTGAACTGGTCTTTGGCACGTTCCCTATAAAATAGGAAAAACGTTATGCGTCCCAACCTGCAGAAGGCCAAGTTGTAAATAGAACAACTCAAGTTGTTAGTACTAAGTTGTAAGTTGTAAACATGTTGACTGAAAATGTAGGGCCCAACAGTTATTATATTCTTTCTGTAATTGGTCTTATATATAGGACAGTGATGACTTTTCAAATGAATGGATATGTTCATTCAGTTTGAAAACAGCTTTTGAATTTAAAATAAAACTGACATTTTAAATTCAAAATGAAGTCACAGAAAATCAAACATAGAAGGCATTTTAGAAACCACGTGTGAATTCTGATACTGAAATTTCCTGGACAGAGGCTGCCACACATTTTGAGAATCTTCATAGACCTCAATATCAGCTTTAATGTCTTTTAAGTAATGTTGCCAGCACTTGGTTTGATCGGAACTGCAACAATCTGGATTACTTGTGGTGGTCATTAGCTCATTGCTGAGGAACTTCACAAACTCAAAATTGTTTGACAAAGAAAAGTGTATCGATTGTTGATGTTTTAGCTTTGTAAATATTGAAGAATGGATATTTCCTCAACAATGAGCTAATGACCACCACAAGTAATCCAGATTGTTGCAGTTCCGATCAAACCAAGTGCTGGCAACATTACTTAAAAGACATTAAAGCTGATATTGAGGTCTATGAAGATTCTCAAAATGTGTGGCAGCCTCTGTCCAGGAAATTTCAGTATCAGAATTCACATTTAGTGGACAAAGCATTCGTTTTAGTTTGAATTGGTATGCTAATTTAAATGCTGTAGTGTGAAAACTTTGTAGGTTTCGATCAGTTTCTATGTTACTATGTTTTTCTGGGAAATGATGATTTATTCTTATTTTGAGTTTAAAGACTCAGATATTAAAGATGTTTATGAGATTATATGTTAAAAGCACTCCCATTAGTTGCCAATATGACTACCATCAGTGTTCAATTTAACCAAGGATAAAGATTGTGTGCTTTGATATTTTGTGGAGTCTATTGCTTTATTTTTAGTGGCCTCAAGTTGATGTTTGAAACAAGTAAATATGCTGTCGAAAGCCGTTTCAGAATCATAGAGGAAATCAGGTATTGATCTTTAATTTTAGCCATTCTTCCAATATGTTGATTGAATCTCCGGTACCATACTTCTGTGTCATACTCTTGCTCAACCAAGTCTCACTCTGTATATTCTGTAAATATATGATCTTGGCCAATAAATGTTATCTGGGATATGGCCTGAGCATTCAGAAGTTTGATTCTAAGGGAGGGATCAGGTGACTGTAGTGCATGTCCACACTCTTGCCCAAGACTCATTTTCCCTACTCCCTCCATCCCATTTGAAATAACAAATCAAAGCAAAAAATGTCAAAAACCGTTCTTCTTATAGGTGGTATTCTTGTTATTAACTTGATTTATTCAGATTTGTATTTCTCTTACAGACTGGGGCAGAAGCTTCTGGTGGGTTTCCCGCACTTGTATGCAATCACTGTTGGTAATCGAGATAATTTCGTTGGTAATGGAGATAAGTCCGTTGGTACTGGAAATAATGTCATATTTATAGCTGGTTCATAACTTCATGATCCCCTTTTGACAGTCTTGAGATCTGTAATTTCTGAAGCTTATCTGAAATCCATTGAGAGTCTGAAAATGCGTTGATAATTGTAGGATCTGATTGAAAACACATCAATATAGATACTGGTTTCTTGAATTCCCTTCATAAAGTTGGGGGTTTGATTTAGACGTCCCTTCATCCCTTATCGTGCTACATATCAAACATGTGTGCAGGGTAGAAGATGCAAAATGAAACATCAAAATTCAGGAAATTGTGAAGGAGCCTGCATTTGAAAGGGAATAGTAGAGAAATTGTGAAGGAGTATATTCTTCTCTTGCTGTCGTTAAGTATATTCTCAGGAAATTACAGTGTAATTTCTTTTGTTTAAACGGACCGAGGGAACTATTGGTGCCTTGTTTTTGTTGTATACTGGATATGTGCTAGGAAATATGTAGTTTGCTGACAACTTCAACTTCTATTTGGGATAGTTGAAATTGTCCTGTGGCATACATTTTTTACCTATGAGGTCACATCACCTTGCAAATATTTGTGAAGTTCCTACGAAACGAGGCTTGGAGGGTCGACTCTAGAGGAGGAACTTTGAATGAGAGGTTAAGGAACTCAAGTGGTGCTTGTACCCTTAAGTTCTGAGGATAGTCAGCCACACCCAATTCTTGGACCAGCTCATGTTGACCATTTTGATACGAAATTGCTTCTTTCTTTTATTTAATCCTCTGCAGTATCTCTTTTTCGGGAACACTTGTTTTTGGGCTCTGTAGACTGCAGGACGTTGTCCTTTTGTAACTGACTGTTCTTTCGTTCTTAACAAGCTCACCTTTCTCTGACGATTGCTTTGGCACGCTATTACCCAAAATTTCAAGCTCATTCCCTTCTTGTCCTGGTCTGCCTGGGGTACTATAGCTCTGTTAATCTTCAGAATGGGTTATTACCTGTCTAAAGTAGGGATAGATCAGACAATCTCTCAAACTGAAGCATGCCGTGCAGCAGATATTTAGCGCATTGCAGAAGAAAGTTCTAAACTAAAAAAAGAAGCATGAGAAGGACAGGAGCATGTTAAAGTAGCTGATGCCTACCTGAACTTTGTCAAGATGAACTCCACTGTCTTTGAGGAAGCCTAAGAAAGTATCAAGGTTCTCTTCAGTTGGCCGGTAATGTCCACTATACGCTGATACAGTCTAGATTGAAAATGGAGAATCAATGATACATGTTATACGTAAATTCTTGTTGCTGGCTTTCTTTAATTTATGAGTACGTTAAAACCGATTAATATGAATGTTTCTCAGAAGCTTGAAGTTGAAATATTAGGGGACTTTTATGGATCGGGGCCTGTGCAGTTCAATTGCACAAAAATCGAAATATGTTATAATTTGAACCGTTAGATTATTCATTAAGGGTATAATTGTCTTTTGACCCCCACCCTCTCACTAAAAAGAGCCACCAGTTTGTGAAATATCTGGACCGTTGAGCAATCTAACTTCTATATGAACATAGCCCAAATCCGACTTTGTATACCTAAACAATCACAAAAAGTACCTTGATCTCCCCAGATTGTACAGAAAATCTCCCAGCAGCTAGTGTAGCACCGCCTGCAAGGAAGCTGGAATGATGAAACAATCCTTTCCGTTTCTGAAATGAATAATAAACACCCTCTATTACGTTAGTCAGCACGAACATGAAGGTAAAAACGAAATGGAAATTCTCTAGAAAATACTTTTGAGATGTCACATGTATGATGTATCTTACCTGAGCAGCATATAATTTCTTTGAAGTGCTCATCACAAATATCCAACTAGAAGAATAGCCTTGCAGTACTTCACAGTTTGTATCGAGGAGATCCCCTGTTTGTTTGTGAACTATTGTCCCTTCAGTTATCATGTATTCGTAGCGTTCTCTCTCTTGCTAGTTCAAGCAATTGTCATAATAAAATGAAGTTTGTTAGTTCTAGCAAACTTTTACCGTGAATATGGAGTGCTATATATCTTAAAGAGTTTTATACGAGTAATTGTTAACATACAGGTCCAAGATATATGATGCATTCTTGTCGGAGCCGTGATCTTGGGCACTCTCTGAGATCAATCTCTTTTCCATCCCCAATGTCTAACCTGCACAGGGTACGTATAAAACTCTGCTTACATCTTCCATTAAACCATATATTACCTCCATTTGATGCAAGTTCATAACATATTGTTAGCAAATAATAACATGAAATCTTTATCATCCTGAAGCTTGTTGGGATCTGAATCATAATGCATTTTCTCATTATCTAATGACTTGTAAGTTTTTCACATTCTGCTTCAAACTTATATTCACTCATAGTTGTTTTTGAATATACTTAAAGGTTAAAGATCAAATGTTTGCAGCATATAAACGTAGCAGTTTTTGAAGAAATCTAGTGGTCTAAGCATGATCCTAAATCTGCAGACTTGGACTTCTACCTTAGAGAATTTTCATTCCATTACGGCTCTAAATTGTCGAATGAACTACAAGCAAATTAAGACGGAACGGACATGTTAAGAACTATCCATTGACAATGGTATATTTACCAGTAAAAAAAGGGTTGCCCTGCATCTCGTTTACTCCACTCTTCATAGTACACCTTTAGGTTGTGGCCATATCGATGCCTTGGATCAATCTGTGCCATCAGAAAACAACTATTATAGGGATTTGATTTTGGATTAAAAAAAAAAAAATTAATATAGAAATTGTTGCAGATCATCATCTTACGGCTTCTATCCAATGCTGAAAAGCCAACTTTTGAGCCTTATTATCCTTGCATAGCCCTTTCCCAACCTAAATCAACAAACCACAACATAGTTTAACTTTTCTTGCATTCAAGTAGAATTTTAATAATAGAAGTGGGAGGAAAGAAAATCCCTTTTGGGAGACTTCCGCCAAAATGAAGACAAAATAAAGGCGAAAACCTTTGAAGCATTTAGGCTGATCCTAATCCACCTTGATGTTGCTGTTTCAGGTTTTGAAAAGTTATAGAATGAAGCAGTGCTGTGATTCAATCTAGCGTAATCTATAGCTTGCCACCTTCATCATTTTATCAACCAATGGCCATCAGTACATATAATGTCATAACTGTACATGTGACATATGATATATATTGTAACATATATTAAGTCATGGTAATTTGTGTACCAGAGCTCTTCAGCAACCACAGCAGAATCTGCTAATCTACGGCGTGTACGGTAACTCCTGTAAACTTTCTGCAACTTCACTGCAGCCACTCTCGTTTCAAACACATCGTTTTCTTGAACTCCTTTCATTTTCATGTCAGAAATTTGAAATTCTTGGTTTTCCAATTCCATTTCTCTTTTCACCAATATTAATCAACCTCTCTTTTTCTCAACTTGTATTTGGTTTGTGTGTTTGTGCTCATCAACCTATTGCTAGCATTATAGAAGGATTTTTTTTCCAGTTAGATTTGGAAATTAATGGTAACATTAATGGGAAGCATGAACAGCTCATATATGTTTTTTAACTGTAATGATAAGTAGGACAAACTAAGACCTGTAGGTGGAGAGTGACTAGTCATGGTGGTTCCGGCCCCTGAAGTAGGACTGTGTGTGTGTCTTAGGCTCCGTTTGTTTAGCGTAAAACATTTTCCGGAAAATGATTTCCTGCAAAATGTTTTCCGAAAAATGAAAATATTTTCCGGAAAATGAGATAAACATGTTTAGCGTAAAATATTTTCTCAATTTTCCGATGCAAAACAAACACCGGAAAATGGGGAAAATGTTTTCCGGAAAACATTTTCCCCCAAACAAACGAGCCTTATACACCAATATTGCACCCTACCATGACCATGTCTTATCAAGGGCTCCCCACTTCAACAAGAAGGGGTTTGTAATTGTATTCCCTGCACCATATTTCTTGATTTGTTGAAATTTGCCAATGTAAATAAATCATTAATCTGAAATCCAATGGAAGAGGTTTCACTCCCCATTATTGTTTTACATCTCCACTTATTTTCCAACTTTTCATATTCCACACTTAGTGCTCTCTGTAGATTTTTCATTATATACAGGTCCTATACTCTGTTATCTTGATTAATTAACTCCCCATTCATTTTTATGAATTTGATAATGTAGAAATCTCTTCATAACCACACTCTTTAACAACCGTAAATTGTAGGAAAATGAACTTTTTCCTAGCACAGATGTGTATGCTTCGTTGGATGCATTGTAAAACTAGAAAAGACAGAGTGAAAAAACGAAGACATTCGTACCAAGGTAGGTGTTACGTCCGTCATAGTGAAGATGAGAGAAAATTGCTTAGAGAAAAGTACCATTTTCGTTCTTCAACTAATTTAATTTTTAACTTTTCGTCCTTAAACTAATTAATTTTTACTTAAAGAGTCCTTAACCTATTATTTTCAGGATTATTTTATCATTCCGTCAATGAGACGTAATTTTTCCGTTAAATTTGCTGATGTGGAATACCAACTCATATGCATAATAATCAAAAAAATATAGTTATCTGCTTAAAAAATATAGTAATGAGTTTTGGATTTATTTTATTTTATTTTTGAAAAGAAGTTTTGAATTGTTTAAGAAAATTATTTTCAATTTATTTCACTCATCAATTTCATTGCATATCCGCTATTTACTTATCTGGAGAAAAATTACATTATACTACTTTGTTGAAAAATATAATAATTACTCTCTAAAAATGATAATTATTTTTTCATGAAATATTTTAATACCATTCATATATTTCTTTTTGAAATTTAATATTATTTATATTCTAACAATAGTTTGTCTATTCCTTTTTTTTAGAGGCTTTGACCAATAAGTCCCTTAGATAAATGAAAAAGATCAATAAAACCACACATTTTCAAAACATACCAATAAGTCCCTAAAATTTCACTGGACCAAAATGCCCCTCGCCACATACACACTTGACGCGACAGCACTTTCTCTCTCTCTCTTTACGTTACTTTCTCTCTCTCTCTCTCTCTCTCTCTCTCTCTCTCTTTACGTTTTTCTTCTTCTCCTTTCTTTCTCTCTCTTCCTTTTTTTTTCTCTTAAATTTTTAAAATGCAATATCTCCAAATCTAAAAGTCGAAAAAATTATCCGAAATCACTGTTTTAATCGCATCGCCAATACGAATCAAACAAGTTTACTCATCATATATTTCAAATTTTATAAATAAAATAAAATTATTTTTCAACAACTGTGAAATAGACCTCATTGTTGTTCTATAAAAGAATGACATAAAAACAGTGAAATCTATCACACAGTTATGCACAATAACTGAGAAAGTGACCTCAACAATCATAACTGAGAAATAGACATCACTGTTGTGCACAAACAATCATAATAACTGAGAAATTGACCTCACAGTTGTGCAAATACAATCATCAACAACTGATAAATAACGGGTAAACCATTTCACATTCATAAATAAATGTGAAACTGACTTCACAGTTTTAGAAGTGTGAAAAACATTTCACACTTATTCACATCTCAACCAACAACTGTGAAATAGACCTCACTGTTGTGCACAAACAATCATAATAACTGAGAAATTGATCTCACAGTTGTGCAAAAACAATCATCAACAACTGATAAATAACGGGTAAACCATTCACATTCATAAATAAATGGGAAACTGACCTCACAGTTTTAGAAGTGTGAAAATATTTCACAGTTTTAGAAGTGTGAAACATCACAACCAACAACTGTGAAATAGACCTCACTGTTGTTCTATAAAAAATGACATAAAAACAGAGAAATCTGTCACACAGTTATGCACAATAACTGAGAAAGTGACCTCAATAATCATAACTGAGAAATTGACCTCACAGTTGTGCACAAACATTCATGAATAACAGGTAAATAATGGGTAAACCAAACATACTAACTACCAAATTAACTGTGAAATTGACCTCACATTTCTCAGTTTAGAAAGGTCAAAAACCAAACAATTTCACATTCATAAATAAATGTGAAACTGACCTCACAAATTTAGAAGTGTGAAAAATATTTCACAGTTATTCACAGTTTTAGAAGCAAAGGAGTAAAGTACACAAATCAAAAGCATTCTTGCATTACACGAATGTATATATCACACAAAGAAGGCAGTTAGGCATCTGGTAGACCTTACAAAAACAAATGGCGTACAAACGCTCATCAACCATAAAGAACTAGTAGAACATAAACTAGTCTGAGCATCAGCTGACCGAGTGTGAATTAATTGCAACAATCAAACTTTTAATCTATTAAAGATTTTGAAGAAACTTCTTATTTCACAGTACCCAAAAGGAATTCATCCTACAATTGCAGATGACCTTTTTTTTTCTATGGTTTGATCTCTTCGATATGTTCCTCATTGTTCTTCTGTGGATAGCTGGACTTCCCAACACCCTTTACCTCGTATTGAAATGCCACCAACAAGCACCATTGTCAAATCTCTATAAAACGAATTATATCCGCCATATCTGCAGCAGTTTATCATTGGTAAGCTTAAAAAGAATCTTAGGTAATAATTGACAAAAATAAAACATTTTTTTTACCATTTATAGCATCCATAGGCAATATAGCTTCTCATGAGAGTCAACCCCCCTCTCTTCTATTGCAGGTTGTTTGAGTTTCCCACCAAAAGTTAGGGGCATGTTTGATTGTGCTGAACGGGCTTCTGAATGGCTTTAAGTGCTGATTTGGCCATTACGTGTGTTTGTTTTGGGGCCTCCATTCAGTCTGAATATGTCCAACCTGCTCTTGATGAATCAAAATTGGTACTTACCGAGTTAGAGCCTCACTCACTATCAACACCGTGTTCAGCATTCAGCATATCCCAAATATCAGAAAGTTAGCAATATCATATTTTCTCTTGTAAGAGAAGATAACAACGATAAGTACAAGGCCTATCAAAGAAAGATCGACCAGATGAAGCAACATCCTATTACCAGGTGACAGGTTGATTGCACAAGTTTGTCATTGAAAATAGAAACTAAAACAGCTTATCACATGATTCACAAGAAATCGATGCTCAGTTCTTTCAACTCTCTAGGCCAACTAATGGTCTTCTATTAGCACATAGCCCTGTGCAAATCGATTAGATTCAACTCTCTTTTAAGCTAAAGAAGTCACAAGATAATGACACTAAAATAAACGAAAAACATGATTCAGAACAGAAGCTGAAACGGAGATCAACCCATTACCAAAATTCACAAATCAAAAAGTAAACCAGAAGAACATAACCACATCACCAGAATTCAAAACCAATTTCTAATTAAAATTTGGTCCTTTATCACAAATTGACCATAAATTATACAAAACAAAGGCAAATGAGCCAAAATCATATCACTCATGTTCAGAAACATCAATACTTATAAGCATCAGAAAACTCAAATCTTAAGTATCTAAAGAGAAAAAAACAAATTGGGTTCTCGATTAACAATATGAAGAGACTGAAATTGCCATACAAATTTCGTATACATTGAAAAATATGGAGATTCAGAAGTACCTTTGAGTGAAAGATACTGAAATTGGCTCTCGATACAAACGATCAGCTCTCGAATTTAACAACAATTAACTTCAAAAGGGTGAAATACAGAATCAAAGCGATCATCAATCGACGGTCTTGACGACGAAAGTGGAATTTGAATCGGAGGAAGGTTGAACATTAGAAAAATTTGACGACGGTCCCACATGAAGCTCGCCGGTAATGGCTACGGGTATGGCTGTGGCAGTCTAGCTATGGAGCTCGCCGGTGGTAGAGAAGCTTGAACGGACCGCCGGTGGTGGAGATGCACGGATTACGCACGGATTGCGGATAGAGAGAGGAGAATATTTCGCAACAGAGAGAGAAATAGAATGAGCAAGGGCAGATTGGTAATTTAAATTATTATAAATAGGATCAAGGACTCTATGGTCGTTTTGATTTCAACTTTAGGACCCTAAGGTAGTATTTGAAATGTACTATTTTTATTGATAAATTCCACCCTATCTCAGGGTCTTATTGGTAAAAATCCCTTTTTTTAAAAGAGTTTTGTCTATTTTTTTAAGCATGTTCTAAAAATAGTTGACATTATATATTTTTTTTGATAAAATATAATTTTATTATCTAAATTAATATTACTAACACCCACCATCAACCATGCCCATCAATCTCAACACCATCACCCACCTTCCACCATCCATACAACCACCACCATTCACACAAAGGCATCTGAAAGAGTAATATTTTAGGAAATACTGACTTTCATAATTCGAATCCAATTGGTAAGTGGATTTTATAACTTTTTTTATCAAAGATTTAGATTCTTATTTGGAAAAAGACATTTTTAAATATGTAAATATCTTTTAGTCATGTAAATATATTGTGTTATATTTATAATAGGACTAATATTACTAACAAATCTCTTTCCTTATTAGTGTCAATCTATTTTTCCTGGTACGAGTTGGATTGCATCAAATAAAAAAGGGTTTGATTGAGTGAAGGACTTCTCAAATGTGCCTATAAATACAAGACTATCAACATATTGAGAATACACAGATTGAAAATTCTTTGGAAGAGCAAACATGCTTGTTTTTCAGGGATTAAAGATATTCTTTTAGGTTGTTAGTGCAGTTGTGACTTACATCTGAACTCACATTTAGATTTCATTCAAGTTCTTTTTTCTATGTTTAGAATAGGTTCTCATTGGGAAAGAAAGATTGTTCTTGTTTTAAAAGTTGGTTAGAACTTGCTTTAGTATTTTAATCTTTTTGTTTCACTTATCTTGTTTTTCTTCTTTAAAACAAATTTTAATAGTGAAAACCTTTTTGAGATTAAAGCCTTGTTTGATGGGACAGAACCAATAAACATTTAATTCTTTGTATTCTTTATTTTATTCCTCTGTTTATTGGTGGATGTGTGAACAGTTGTAACTCAAATCTATACTCACATCCGTAATTTGTTTGGTTGAAACTGATTTCTTAGTTACACTAAACTTTCAATTGGTATCAGAGCTAACTCTAGACATATTACTTACTGAGTGTTGATCCAGAAAGTGTAGTCATAATGAAATGTCAAAATCATTAAAACAAACCTCCAGTCTTGGATGGTACCAATTACAATTTTTGGAAGTCTAAGATGCTTAACTACATCAAATCAATTGATGAAAAAGCGTGAATGTGTATACTTGTGACTGGGCAACCTCCCATTGTGGAGAAGAAGCCTGCATCAGGTATTGGTGAAACTATTTTTGAAAGAAAACCTGAGTAAAGATGGACCCTTGATGAAATCACATCTGCAAATTACAACTCTAAAGCCATGTGTGCTATTTCCAGCCATGTTTTTGGAAATATGTACAAGCTTATCACCAATAAATGTATTGCTAAGAATGCTTGGGATATCTTACAGATGCAATGTGAGGGAATTTCAAGTGTTAAATCCACTAGACTTAGGATCTTAATGGATAGGTTTGAAATCCTTAGAATAGAGGAGACAGAAGACATTGTCTCCTATGCTGTCAAGATCCATGAGATCTCTAATGAATGCACCAGTCTTGGTGAGTATATCTCTAATGCCAGACTTGTGAGCAAGATCTTGAGAACCTTACCTGAAAGGTTTAACATAAAAGTTGCTTTCATAAATGAGACTGACACCAACACAGTAGATTTATACAAAATTGTTGGTATTTTGACTGTGTTTGAGCTGAATCTTGAGGCTCGGAAAAAAAAATAAGGTCATAAGTCTTGCCCTCGAAAGCTCTACAGCAGTTCCAAAAGAACTGGTTGAGCTCTCCTCAGAAATTGACAAATCAAGTCTTGAGGATGAGTATTTGACCTTCATCTAAAAAAATCGGTTTTATACTAAAAAATAAGAGGATAAACAAGTTTCCTAACAGACCTGCTTTAAGTGTTGAAAAACCAAAGGTTAATACTGAGAATGGGTTCAAAAGGCCAAACCTATACAATAAGAAATCCTCTGAATCTGTGCAATGTAGAGCATGTCGTGGCTTTGGTCACTATGCTAATGAGTGTGCTAACACACTTAAAAAGAAGGGAATGAGCTTAACTGCATCCCTGAGTTATAGTGAGGATGAAGAGAAAGTTGCTAACATTTATGTAATAAACTGTCATTCTGTTTTTAATGCTCACTTTGCAGGAATAGAAAAAGGAGATTCTGAGGAGAATGTGGATGTGGACACATCCTTGGACACATCTGAAGATACATCAAATCTGACTCTCAACTGCTTCTTCATAAAAGGAGATTCAGATGATGAAGGAAGATACATTCCATATAAAGAACTCTTTTAGACATACGGAGAACTGCATACAGATTGGATAAAAAGGATGGACAAAATTGAGGTAATGGCCAAGGTAAACAAAGCTCATTCTGATAAATTTTTTGTTTGTGAAGATGAGAAAGCTAGACTTATAAAAGAAAATGATGATCAAAAGGATACCATTTCTAAACTTGAAGTTCTAGTAACCAAGAGATAAGTTGAACTTGAAAAATTCAAAACTAATTTTGAAAAAGCTGAAGGTACATTAACCAAGTTAAATACTGGAAAAATGAAACTTGATGAAGCTTTGGCTCTTGGTAAAACTGGAAAAGCTGTTATTTGGTTTGAAAAAACCAAATTTGTAAAGGAGGGAAGTGAGGCTTCAAAATCTGATGTAAAACCCATTTTGAGTGCTAAAATGCCAAGTAGAAGGCACTATATCTGTATTACTGCTTTGCTTATGGGCACATTCGTCCCTTCTATTATAAGTTAAAAGTTGATAGAAAAGCTGGCTGTGTAAACCAAACTCAGATGTGTGGCAAGATGTGTACACATCCGGGCACACATCCTACTCACAACAACAGGTGCACCACAAAAAGAAAGCAGAAACCAAATGGGTTGCTAAACCTAGTGCTACCTATAATGTTGTCTACTCTTCCCTCAAGAGTAGTGTCTCTGGTTCATGGTATTTTGATAGTGGGTGCTCTAGGTGTTGGATTTTGGGGTTACATGCGCAGCGGAAGATTTAGCAAATAACAAAACCCTAGCCTTGAATCCGTCTAACATGAATAGATTAAAACTATGAATATAGATTTACTAACCTTGTTGCGAATTTGTCTTTCGTATCCGATTCGTAATTCAGATTTGAATCGTTGACGAAACTTGGATCTTCTTCCTTGTTCTCCCTTGGTGATGAATCAACAATGGTGATCTTCAAGCTTTAGGTGATAAACCAATCACCCTCTATCAGTAATCCACACGCGAACGAACCAAGATCTGTATCTTGTTGGATTGCTAGATGATCCTCTTGTTGAAACTCTTTTCAACAACCTATGGCCAATATGGATTTGAATCTGAGGAGTTTTGATCTTTGATTCATAATCAAAATCAATCAATTGGTGTTTCTCAAACCACAATTTTCGTTTGTTCTGGCTGAGTTTAAAGTAGCTATTTATACTTTATAAATATCCCTAATTCTTAGGGAAAAAAGCCCTAAACCTAGCCAAAAACGGAGCTGACATAAACATTGTCCCACGCGAGACTGGCGTGTCCCACGCGATACAATGCTATGGTCCAATCCACTGGAGTTGTACAGGATCCTTATCCAGCACGAGACTGGCTTTTCCCGCGCGATACAACCCTTCTGTCCAATCCCAAGTCGTGGTACGAGTCGTGACCTAAAAACCACTCATGCTGATGGAGATCACGAGTCGTGCTCCTAGTCACGAGTCGTGACCAGTCCAAATTCCAATTTAAGCCATTTTTAATCCGTTCTTTGTGTGTGACCCTTTAGGAATTATATTTTATGTTGGTAGTGAGTTGAAACATCATCCTCACAAGACTTAAGTGACATCTACCAAATCATTATGTCCACCCAATTAAATATAACATTAAAGCTTGATTCCTTGATAGATCAATGTCACAATCCCTTTGTCCACGATGTCATGTTGAACATGAGTCATGGTCCATGTCAACTCATATTGTTCAATGCTTTCTCGAATTCGAATATGTTGATAGTCCAAGTGCATTTGATCTCTATCAAATCTCTTGAGTACGGTTGTACATTTCATCAACACTATTCATCGAGGGGCCCAAGCAGACATCTCTCTTTACGAGGGACAAATCCCATCTTGACTTATCATTCTTCCCTACATGAATCCAATCGTGCCAATATAGCCCTTATAGCTATCCTATTAAAGATAATGTTAGACTACATTAAACATAACCTTCATCATGTGGAAGACGATGATAATCTCATGTACAAAGGATTCTAATGACACGACTATCATGAGATTTAATCATGACATATATATAGACCATGTCATAAATCTCATAAATGGGTCTTTCCAGTACCTTGTTCTCTAACAAGTACCCATAAGTGTAATGTGCATCACCATGCATATAATCATCTCTATGATTATCCATTACCAACTTATACTAGTTATTCATAATAACTAGGGACATAGATTATTATAATAAACATGTAAACATATAATAATCCAAATAAGTAATCTCTATTATAAATGGTAAAGATGATTACATAACGATATTGATAATCAGTCATAATAATCATCAGCCTAGGGCATAACACCAAGACTAGGCACATGACTGGTAATAGGGTGTTTCTCAGAATTGGAAGCACTATGACACCCTATTGAATCTTACTTGGCAAGAAACCTACTCTAAAGTATTTTCATGTGTTTGGCTGTATATTTTACATACTCAATAATAGGGAATACTTGTCCAAGTTTGATTCCAAGAGTGATAAAGCAATATTCATGGGCTACTACACTAATAGTAGAGCATATATGGTGTTTAACATAAAAATAAAAACTATTATAGAATCTGCAAATGTGGTTTTTGATGATTCACTTGATCTTAACCTCAATACTGCTGAGGATAATGTTTCAGGCTGCTTGCTGGTCTGGAAAGTTACAGACACAGATGTTGTGGTGCAAAAGAGGGCGCTCATACAGAAACAAATGCTGAAACTGAGAAGGATGTGTATAAGGATGTGGACACATCCGCATCCACATCTACACCCACATATGTTCCCACATACTCTCAACCTTTTGAACCTGAAGCCAGTTCTTTTGAATTTGACAAGGATGATAATTCAAAAGGTGATAAGGATGGGTGTGTGGACAGATCAAGAGATATCCCATCAAGAATCCAGAAAATCCATCCCACCTCACAAGTAGTAGGAGATGTGCATGATCAGGTGAAAACTTGGCAAAAAGGAAAGGTAAACTACATGGATCTAGTTGGGTTGTGGAGTTGCACATCATCATTCTCCAAGTTAAGTTTTTGTTGTTATGTTTCAAACATTGAACCTAAAAACATAAATGAGGCTTTAAAAGATGTAGACTGGATTTCGGCCATGAAAGAAGAGTTGATTCAATTTGAAAAGAATGATATCTGGACCCTAGTAACTAGACCCTCACATGGGAATGTCATAGGTACAAAATGGATTTTTAAAAATAAGACTGATGAAAAGGGGGTAATTACTAGTAATAAGGCCAAACTTACTCAAGTTGAAGGGGTTGACTTTGAGGAAACTTTTGCTCCTGTTGCAAGAATTGAGTCAATAAGACTTTTGTTGGCCATAACCTGCTACCTCAAGCTAACTATTCATCAAATGGTGTTAATAGTGCCTTTCTGAATGGGGTATTGAATAAAAAGGCATATGTGGAACAACCTAAAGGCTTTGAGGATCAAAAATACCCAATCCATGTGTATAAATTGAAAAAGGCTTTGTATGGGCTGAAACAAGCCCCTAGAGCTTAGTATGATAGGTTGACTGATTACCTTCTCCACCTAGGATTTAAGAGAGGTGAAGTAGATAAGACCTTGTTTGTGAAAAGAGAGAAAAAGGAGATAATTGTGGCTCAAATCTATGCAGATTACATAGTGTTTGGATCAAATTCAGACACCATGTTGACTCCATTTGTGGAGATCATGACCTCCACATTTGAGATGAGTATGGTAGGAGAATTGAACTACTTCCTAGGCTTACAAATCAAACAATTCAAGGAAGGTATGTTCATCTCTCAGTCTAAATATGACAAGAACCTTGTGAAAATGTTTTCCCTTAAACACTCCTCTCACCTTAAAACACCAATGGGGTCATCCCAAAGGCTCAGTCACGACACAGATGGTGAAAGTGTGGACCAAACTGTGTACAGAAGTATGATAGGTAGTTTGTTATACCTCACTGTTAGTAGAACTGACATCATGTATAGTGTGTGTCTCTGTGCTAGATATCAAGCAAACCCAAGGGTTTCCCATTTTAATGCCTTGAAAAGGATCATTAGGTATGTGAATGGGACTACAAACCTAGGGTTACACTATTCCAAAGAGACAAACACTAATTTAGTTGGCTACAGTGACTCTGATTGGGCAGACAATAGTGATGATGGAAAGAGTACCACAGGGGGTTGCTTCTATCTAGGAAAAAATCTTATTTCTTGATATTGTAGAAAGCAGAATTGTGTATCCCTCTCAAGAGCTGAGACTGAATATATTACCCTTGTTAGTTGCTACACACAACTGTTATGGATAAACCAAATGTTTAAAGACTATGGGTTGAATAGCAAAATATTTACTGCCTTCTGTGATAACAAGAGTGCTTTAGACATATCCATGAATCCTGTCCAACATTCAAGAACTAAGCATATTGATAGTAGACACCATTTAATAAGGTATCTTATAGAACAAAAAACTGTGTGTCTGGAATTTGTTGGAACTGAAAATCAACTTTCTGATATATTTACAAAGTCATCAGATCATAAGAGATTTTCCTCTTGGAAGTCTCTTGGCTTGTGTGATATTTGAGGATGTGAGCACAAATGTGCAGACATCCATTGACACATCTGTATCTAAATTAAAAAATAAAAAAAATCCAAAAATATCATTTATTAGCACGAAAAATTCTCAGTATGGTCAATTGTGTGTCCTACATTATTGATAAGTCTAATTACTTAATTGTAGGCATTTCTTGTTCATGTTGTCTTTTGATAACTTGATACAATCTTCCTAGATATCTCACAGTGGGTTCCTTATTACCAAAGAGAAACAGCTGCTTCTCCCATTTGAATGAAGTCAGTCCAGTGTAATCAAGTGATCCTCAAGATAATAGTTTGAAATCAAACTTGAAAAGATCAGTGAACAAAGGGCTATCTTTGGGAAATAAAAAAAAGTGAAAGCTACTCCAATTATGCAATTTATACACATTAAAAAATGGGTGGATGCATTCTAGAGTCTGTGCAGATTAGATTATTGCCCATTGACTTTTTGTGATCAGATGTGTCCCAAAATGTGACTCACATCCTATGCCACATCTAAAATTGAGATTATTTTCTTCACATGTGTGATACATCATTCTAGTCATTCAACATATCAGGTCATATAGGGTGCTTTGTAAATATTTTCTAGTTTATTTTCATTCTTAATTTATTCTTTGATTTAACATTTTTTATTTCCAATATCTCTTATGAAAAGGAAAACTTTTATACCAAGATACTCATGGAAAAAGTAAGGACAATTACAAAAGGGTATTTGTGGAATAGATATGACTGAAGATACCCTTTGTTATCCTAAAAATCAAAATAGAATTTTGATTGAATTTGACCTCTAATTTTTGGTGGTTATCCGTGTGAAGGCCAAGGGTTTATATCCATTTGGGACTCAATCACATCAAGTCGCAAGCCTAGAGTTCTAAAGAGGTAAGAATCCTTAATTGAAAAGGAAAGGGGGAGTTGTGGGTATAAATGTGACTCACATCCGTCACATCAACTTTAAAACCTCATTGTGTTTCTTCCCCCTTTGCCCCAAAAATTTCTTTCTCTCACACACACACACACACCATATCTGTTATTCTCTCTCTATCTAACCTAATTACAGAAATAATGGAGCCCTCAAACCCTATTCGTGATGACGAAATCATGGATGTGTAACCAATTTTTGTGGTATTGCCTGAGGCAAATCAACCTGAGTAAGTGGCTCAACCTCCCACTCATGTCTCTGTTCCACCACCATCGAAACAATTACCATCTGAAGCTCCATCAATGGAGGTGCCTCCTCCATCTGAACCAACAATCGAGGAACCAACCTCTGTTCCCTCTCCAACAAAGTTTCCTACTCCTCCACCATCTCCAATTCCACCAACTGGTGAGAACTCTCCCCCTATACCCTCTGCTTCTTCTGTGGTTTCCCCAATCTCAAAGAAAAGGAAGGTACCTCCCTCCATATCCAAAGGGAAAACTGCCAAGACCTCACCCCCCCCCCAAAAAGGTGAGGAGATCCCACAGAGGTAGAAAGCTTTTAGAAGAAGCTGACAAAATCAAACATCAGAAACTACCTAGTGGGAAACCCTCAATAGCAATCATGCTTGAGGATGAAGAAGAAGAGGAGGATGACTCACAGTTTAAGCTGGACAGAAGGTCAAGGGCACAGAAAGAGACACCCTCTTCTACTGACAAAGAAGAGGAACCCCTTGCCAATTTGCTATTGGAAATGAAAGGGAATAAAAAGGCTGCAGAAACTGAGCCTGAACAAGTTGTGGAGGAAGAGGAGTATAGTGAGGAAAGTGATGACACTGCTGATGATGAAAATTTCAATCTTGGGCCTGAGGAGCTAGGACAATAAAAAGAAGACCAAGAAGTGGAACAAGTTGCTGCTGAGTACACTGCTGAAGAAGAAAGGGAGCCCTCTCCCCCAAAGGATGTGACATCAGATGTGCACACATCCAAACGCACATCCTCCAGGTTGACAACCAAAAGGGGTAAATCTATCTCTCTCCTCATCTACTGCTATGATCCATGTCTCCCCTAAATTTTTGTCTTTGTATGACTCTGAGAGGTATGAGAAAATAGTCAATAAGGTGTTGATCAAAGAGATGAAGAGGGATAGAGAGTCTTTTGTTAGGCTAGGATTGGTACAATTTTTTGTCTTTTGATGAATGTAGATCACCCCAAAACTTTCTTTCCCAAAGTTGTGCATGAATTATATGCCAACTTATCTAAAGGCTTGAACAACCCTACATCCCCTATGTTTTGCACAGTTTATGTCAGAGGAAAGTTCATATCTTTTTCCCCTTCTGTCATTAATAACTTTCTAGGGCTAGATGAAGTTCCTAATGAGGACTATGAGGTTTCTGAGGATGAGATAGTATACACCTTAACTCATGGGAAGCTTAAAGCTTGGCCCTCAAAACCTAAGGACCTTGGTAGTGGATCTCTCACCTCCTTTTACTGTTTTCTCCATCTCATCATCACTACCTTTGCCCCTCCAATAACAAAACATCTGTAACTAGGGTTCATGTTGATCTAATGTATAGGTTGGGTGCCAAGAAAGCCATCAATTTTGGGGCTTTTATCTTTAAAAGGATTTGTGGGTATTGTGAGTCCCCTTATAATAAATGGTCCCTTCCTTACCCCTCTCTCATCTCGCAAATTTTGGTTGCTCAATGGGTTAAGACAGAAAAGGATGAGCCTATGGTGAGTAAATTTGAGTTGCTAAAAGAGTCCAAAACCCTATTAGACAAAAAGCAAAGGTTTGTGGATCTGCCACTAGAAGCTCTAGATGCAGAGGTTGTTGCTGCTGAAGCTCTATACACAGCTTTTAAAGCTCAACTAATTGCCTCCCAGACACATGCTGAGAATCTCAAAGCATTGAAGGTGAATCTACAGAAATTAATTACTACACTTTCTAGTCAAAAGGGGGGATAAGAAGATGAAGTTCTGTATGATGTTGCTGATAAAACCACTGGATGGGGAAGTTGGGAAGATGTTTGAACTCAGGGGAGTTGTAAATCTAGTTTTTATGTTTTATGCTTTAGTTGTGCTTTAGTTGTGTTTTTAAACTGCTCTGTTTCTCTGTAACCTCTTAAATATTTGCTGGATGTTGCTTTGCTTTGATTTGTTGAACTGCAAATTTTTGTTCTATCTGATATATATGCAGTTTTTGTGTGAATGTGTTTACATATCCTCACACACATCCATTTCAGGGGGAGGTTTGAAAATCTGACAAACTTGGTTATTTGATCTATAATTGCTAAATTTTTGTTTTGACCAAAAAGTCTAAAATAGGAGGAGATTGAAAGAGTAAGATTTTAGGAAATATTGACTTCCCTAATTCGAATCCAATTAGTAAGTTTGGTAAGTGGATTTTATGATTTTCTTATCAAAGATTTAGATTCTTATTTGAAAAAGAACATTGTTAAATATGTAAATATATTTTAGTCATGTAAATATATTGTGTTATATTTAGAATAGAACTAATATTACTAACAAATCTCTTTCATTTTTAGTGTCAAACTATGTTTCCTTATAGAAGTTGGATTGCATCAAATAAGGAAGGGTTTGATTGAGTGAAGGACTTCTCAAAGGTGCCCATAAATATAAGACCATCAGCTTATTGAGAATACACGGATTGAGAATTCTTTGTAAGAGAAAACCTGTTTGTTCTTCATGGATTCAAGATATTCTTTTAGGTTGTGAGTGCAGTTGTGACTTACATCTGAACTCACATTTAGATTTCATTCAAGTTTTTTGTTCTACTTCTCTTTAGAATAGGTTCTCCTTGGGAAAGGAATATTGTTATTGGTTTAAATGTTGGTTAGAACTTGATCTAGTATTTTAATATTTTTGTTTCACTTATTCTTGTTTTTCTTCTGTAAACCAGATTTTAATAGTGAAAACCTTTTTGGGCTTAAATCCTTGTTTGCTGGGACAGAACCAGTAAACGTTTAATTCTTTATATTCTTTATTTTATTCCGTTGCTTATTGATGGATGTGTAAACAGTTGTAACTCATATCTGTACTCACATCCGTAATCTGTTTGGTTGAAACTGATTTCCTAGCTACACTAAAACTTTCAGCATCCCAACATAGTCTCCACCATATCAACTCTGCCATCAAATAAAATCAAACCAAAACCCAAATTTAAGTCTTCAAAATCCAATATAATCAATCCCCACAAACAATAAGAACATCACAAAACCCATTCAAGTCTTAAAATCATCTGTTAAAATAAAACTCTCAATATACGCAGGATCCTACATCTCTTTCAAAACCCAAATCTAACTTTAAAATCATAAAATGATTTTTTTTGCAGATACCATCCTAAAATCAAACAACGATCATGAAAGAAATAGAGAGAGGAGGGGTCGACGGCGAAGTGGGGCTGAGCGAGGCGAGCACTCGAACTGGAATGAGTGAGGGGTGCTCCGACAATGGTATTGAAGGAGGCAGGTTGATTTAGGACAGATCTGAAGCTCGACGAGGATGATGTTGACAGGGGAAGGGTAGGTATGGGGAGGGTGATGACGGAGGTGGGGTGAGGAGGGATATGACGGAGGAAGGGCTATGGAGTTGTTGTTGCTATATACTCCCTCCGTCCCGGTAGAACCCGCACACTTACTGTTTGCACGGGAATTAAGGAAAAAGTTAGTGGAGAAAATATTGTGAGTATGAAAAGTGAGGTTGGAGAGAGAAAGTGTGGTAGGAAATCGTGATTTGATTGGTGTTGTGAGTATAAAAGTAAAGTATGAGAGAGAATTAGTGGGTGAAATAGTAAAGATTCTTTGCCATTTTAGGAAGTGTGCAGTTTGTAATGGGACGTCCAATAAGGAAAGTGTGCAGGTTGTAGCGGAACAGAGGGAGTATATATATATATATATATATATATATATATATATATATATATATATATATATATATATATATAGAGAGAGAGAGAGAGAGAGAGAGAGAGAGAGAGAAAGTGAGGAGGGATATGACGGAGGAAGGGCTAAGTAGATAAAGAAGAATTTAAAAATCAAATTCCTGAAATGATAAAACAAAAATTAATTAGGAAATCAGAAAGTCCTCACAGATCAGCAACGTTTGTAGTACGAAACCACAGCGAGATAAAAAGAGGAAAAGCCAGGATAGTTTATAACTATAAAAGACTCAATGATAATACATAAGATGACGGGTATAATATACCAAATAAAGATTCGTTAGTAAATTTAATTCAGAGAAAAAAGGTATTTTCAAAATTTGATTTAAAATCCGGATATAACCAACTTAAATTAGAAGAAGATTTTAAATCCTGAACAGCCTTCACATGTTCCGAAGGACAATTCGAATGGAATTTTTTAAGTTTCGAGCATAAAAACGCACCTTCGATTTTTCAAACGTTTATGGATAACATATTTTTAAAATATGAATTTTGTATGGTCTACATAGATGACATTTTAGTAGCCAGCGAAACAGTACAGGAGCATGAAAATCATTTAAAACAGGTGTTTAACGAAATCAAAAAGCATGGAATAGTAGTATCAAAAAGAAAAATGAAACGTTTTAAGAAAAAGATATCCTTTTTAAGATTAGAAATAGGAAACGGGAAAATAGAATTACAACCCCATATTTCAACAAAGATTATAGAGTCTCCCGAAAAATTTGAAAATTTAAAACAAATACAAGCCTTTTTAGAATTAGTAAATTATGCTAGAAATTTTATACCTAACTTATCAAAACTAGTAGGGCCACTCTATAGTAAAACAACAAAGAATGGTCAACGTAGTTTTAATAAAGAAGATATTAAACTAGTAAGAGAAATAAAAGAGGTAGTAAAAAGAATAAAACCTTTGGAATTACCATTAGTCACATACTACATTATTATAGAAACAGACGGCTGTAAAGAAGGATGGGGAGCTGTTCTCCTTTGTAAAACAAATAAATATGCGCCAAAAACTAGCGAAAAAGTCTGTGCTTATTCTAGCGGAAATTTTAATAAAACAGGCTTAAATTGGACCAGTTTGGACTATGAAATACAGGCATTAATAAATGCATTGGAAAAATTCAAAATATTTTTAAATAAGGAATTTACAGTTAGAATAGACTGTGAGGCCATAGTTAAATTTATAAAGAATGATCAAAGTAAGAAGGTTAATAGAACTAGATGGATTAACCTACAAAATATAATCCAAGGAAGCGGTTATATTATAAATTTTGAGCATATTAAAGGAAAAAAATAATACTATTGCTGATTTCTTATCAAGAAATTTAAACAAGTTGTACCATGGATAAAGACGACAAAATGAAAAGGATTCTACATCCTCAACAGCAAGGGAAAGCTACAGCTATGGACAATTCTAACAGCGAAAGTGTGAAAACAGAACAACAGGAAAAATACAGCATGAAAGACCTAATTGGATATTCTCCCTTAGCAAAAACAACCTTTATAAACAAACATTTTTCACAAGCTGGGCCGAGCTCTTTCACAACCCGGACCAACAAAACATGCTCTGAGATATTATTTTCTTGAATCATCCCAAAAAACTCCAGAGAAAAACATAACAAAAAGATTTTCCCATTATGTGATTTTCCAAGGAACAAAAATTGGTATTTTCAACAAATGGAAAACAGTAACAAAATACTACAGTGTACTAACCCCTTATATAAAGGGTTTCACAGCTTCACAGAAGCCATGAATATGGCTAGAGAATATTTTGGGCTTAATACATTTTTTATTGAGCCAGAAGAAGTAAAGACATTTTCAGAAATTACAACAGAAAATCCAGAACAAATCATTAAGAAACAGGAAGAATTGATTGCAAATCTGCAAAAACACCTTCTTCAAAAGGAAAAAGACACCAAAATAACACAATTATAGATGAAAAAACAAATGTTAATACAACAGGTAGCCACTCTTGAGGAAAAATTACAGTTACTAGCTCAAGCCAAAACAGAGCCTACACACTACAGAGATTTCAACAGTTTTAAGCTCGTGTCCTTGATATTCCCTGGAGACCGACATTACAGCCAGTATTAGACAGGATCGAGGCCCTCGATGAAATTATATCAGAAAAAATTTGTACAGGATTCCCCGTAATCTTGTATAAATTACAGCAAGTGATCGTACAAATTGTCTTTCGTGAATTGAAATATACAGGAGTGAAAGTGACAGAAAGAATAAATAGAGAAGGGAAAGATACAGAAGTTTTACTGCTACAGATTGATTTATTCAAAACAGACATGCCACAGGATTTAATAACTCAATTTTATCATTATGGTATGATTGACTATATTAAATTTCGATTAACACCTACAACAGAAAAAATCATTAACAGTTTTGGAGAAAAATTCACACTGATAGCAGGCAATATTGCCACACAATCCTATCCACAGGAGGTAGGATGCAAAATTTTTGCATCATTTCCAGAAGCTGATAGTCACACATACAGACCAGCAAAAAAGCGTATATTCGTCAGTAACGAACTCAAAGACCAAGAACTTCTAGAAATGGCAGTCAAAATCGAAGACCACATTGATTTCTCTAGTCTCTTTTGGCTCCATGAACACAACACTGAAGAATTAACAGCGTACCATAAATAATTCATAAAAGATCAACTATAAACACCAAACCTTCCTAAATTTTTTCCTTGGTACAATTATAAATTAATGGCGGAAGGACACTACACTCAAATTTGGACAAAAAGAAATTGTCATATGCTTCTCCCTTTCATTGGAGAAGGAGACAAATTAGAGCTACAACACATTAATAATGATGAAGAAACCCCTCTACCACATCTTGATGATGACATAATGCAAGACAACCAATCAGACGGAGACACCATACCTACGATTGACAGCAACTACAGAGACTTCTAGAAAGAAAGAAATCGTAAGCAATTACATCAAAGGACAGCTGGAAAGAAAGTCGACAGCATCTGCAATAAAGAAACAGTCTTTTTGACAAATGTAAATACTTTAGCATCTGTCTTTTTCTTTGAATGTTTTCTTTTTCTTTATATAAAGTGTTCAATTATTTTCTAGGTAACCGGTCATTATACCGACCTAATAGGTTTTCTTTCCTAGGGTTATAAATACCCCTTTCTTCTTCAGTTGTAAACACGGAAAAAATTATCAATAAAAATCAATTGTGTTTAAGAAACCTCATGGCAGCTTAAAAAATCCTTCCTATTCACATAGTCTCATAATTTAAAATCCTTCAAATTCCTTCTGCACTTCATAATATACCCCTTATAAAAAAAAAAAAAAAAAAAACCCCGTTTATACCTCTATCTTCCGCATTCTACTCTCACACCTCTGACGCTACTGTAAGTATTCTAATTATATTTTAATCTTTCTAATTTATATATGTTTTTAATATATATATATATATATATATATATATATATATATATATATATCTAATATATAGTCATGGTTTAACGGAAAACCTAAAAATCGCCTTACCCCCTTTATATATATATATATATATATATATATATATATATATATATATATATATATATATATATATATATATATATATAGAGAGAGAGAGAGAGAGAGAGAGAGAGAGAGAGAGAGAGAGAGAGAGAGAGAGAGAGAAAGTGATGAATTTTTATAGGGTCAAGGTAAATGGGGTTATTTAAAGTAGGTTTTTCTTTTTTAATTTTGAACCTTTTAATATTATGAGATTTGTTTTAAAGGTTTGTACTTTAAATTTTAGCATTTTGATCTCTTAATATACATAATCATTAGGTGTATGTCAACTAAGCAATAACATTGCCACGTAAGCAAAACTAATGAGTCAGCATGCCACGTTAAAAAATTTAACGGGAAAAATAACATCCGGTTGACGAAAATAGTCCTGAAATCAATAGGTTAAGGATTTTGGAATCAATAGGTTAAGGATTTTTAAGTAAAAAATTAGTTAAAGGACAAAAAGGTAAAACTTAAACTACTTGAGGACGAAAAGGGTACTTTTCTCAAATTATTTTGCGATGGTTTGGACATGTATGACGCATATATATAAAGGCCACTGCCTATAAAGACCCCTGTCGGGCGAGTGGAGTCGATGGATTTGAGTTTGAGTTCTTGGTGACCAAGAAGTCATACGTAAAGATATGGAGGATAAGTGATTGAATGAGACACGGTTAAAAAAAGAAACTCGTGGAAAAGATTAATAAGAAGAGCATCCGGACCTGATGGGATTATGTTTTCGATTCATGTAGCCTACCCCTATTATCAGTGGCGGACCCACTCAGAGTATATTGTATGTGGGTGTTCAAATACATTATAAAGCTTCAACAACCATCATGTTCGCATATCAACATCTTAATCACTCACTGAACTACACACGTTATTTAAGTTATGAGGTGGTCTCCCGTGAGAACAAGGAAATCCATCTCATGCATGAGACGGGTCGATCCATGACCCATGAATGTATACAGTCATTACATTAAGAGATGGTAACTATTACTTTTTCTAAACCACTGAAAAGTCGAAAAAATAATATAAAAACTAAAAAAAAAAATAAAAAAAAAATTGGGCCTATGAGAGGCTGTCACGTTTGTTACATTTTAGTTATAATAAGTATTACTTTTGCCAAACGAAGAAAACATAGGAAAAAAACTATTACTTTTCTGTATATATGTATTACTTTAATGTATACAAACTATTACTTTATATGCATACAATTATTACATTATGTTATAGTAACCATTACTCACAAACCGAAAAAAATATATATATAAAAATTAAAAAAATTTTTTTAGCCTATGAGAGACTGCCACGTGTCAGGGTCGGACCCATGGGTCCTGGAGCAAATTTTTTTTTGGGCGGGTCATGAATCCGACCCGTCTCTTGGGCCTATGAGAGGCTGCCACGTGGCAGGGTCGCCCTCTGGATCATGAAGCTGGTTCAATGGGCTGGATCATGGGTCAAAAATGACCCGTCTCATCCATGAGACGGGTCATAGTGTTCTCACATAAATTTTTGTCTTAAGTTATTTAAGTAAGTGGGTTCATTTTCTCCCAGTTATATGGCTTAGTGTCTACAACTGCCTATTAATAGGGACAAGCAGCTATGTTGTTATTATTGTACACCATTCCAGTTGGTTTTGGAGTACATCTCCTGTTTATAATATTTCAATGTATTGCATCCGTGGAAACCTAATCAACAACACTTATCTACTTGCCATAACTTTGAAATCATATTACTACTCCTCCATGTCCCAAAATGAAATATCAAAATATTTTCAAAATTTTGTTAATGTTTTGATAATATTTTGATCATTCGGATTGGGACGGAGGCAGTACTTGACTTGTCCATTAACGGGATGTCTGAGTGGGGAGGATATAAGAGCAATGCTAAGGATACAAAATGTTCATAAAATCATACTACTTGATAGTTATTGATTGGTGTTGACAATTATTGATTGGTGTTTGAAACATTCGGTGCTTTGGCCCACAAATAAAATAGCCAATAAATGACTAATAAATAAAATTTTGTAAGCAAAATTTTGTGAATATTTTGTGTCAATAGTATTATTCGTAATGTAACATGATCCCATCAACAATGAGTAAACTGCTTTTTTGTCCCGCATACTATTGCATAATATTAATTTAACACATGTACTGCAGAAACAACAAATGTGTCATGCGTACTTGAAAGTTTCGTGTAGCTAGGAAACTTAATCACACAACAGGCAACGGATGTGAGTACAGATGTGTCTCACAACTGTCCACACATCTACAGATAATGCAGCGGAATAAAACAAATTAAAAGCAATAACTCAAGAGTTATTTACGCTTACTGATCAATGTGATCAGCAAACTAGGCTTACGCCCAAAAACTTTTCACTATAAAAACTTTGTTACTTACAAAAATATGAATAAGTGAAAACTAAAAGACGAAAATACTAAACAAGTTCTAATCACCTTCTACGATAAGAACAGACTCCCTTTCCCAAGTAGACTCTATTCCAATCAGAAGTAAAACAAAGAACTTGACAAAAACGTAGATGTGAGTTTCGGATGTATGTCACAACCTACACTTCACAACCTAAAACAATATTATGAAAACGTGAAGAACAAAGAGTGTTTTTCTCTCTGAATAAATCTCTCAAGCTCTATCTTCTCTTGTGCTGGTCTCTTGTATTTATAGGCACCTTGGAGAAGATCTTCACGAATCCAAACTCTTCCATATGTGAGAATCCAATTCCTAAAAGGAAACATAAAGCACACTCACAAAGGAATAGATTGTTAGTAGGTTAGTCCTAATATAAAACTATGTACATAAATAAAAGATATTTACATATTAACAAAGTCCTTTTCAAAGTAGGATACTTATGAATCTTTCCATGAAAGCATAAAATCAACTTACCAAAAATTCCTCTTTGATTCGAAATAGGAAACACTTTATTTCTTAAAACTAAAATCCTTTTCACAATAGGACAATATATATCTTTCCATGAAAGTCCCAAAATTAAATCACCAAATATGCTTATTTGGTTCGAAATAGGAAACATATTTGTTCCCTAAAAAGCACACGCTTTCAATCTCCCCCTATTTTGGACTTTCTGGTCAAAACTAAAGATTTATGATTTGATTACTATGATCAATATTTTCAGATTCGAAAACTCCCCCTGAATGGATGTGTGTGCAGATGTGTCAACACATCCACACAAAACTGCATAGAACAAGTTAGTACTAAAAATTGCAGTTCAACAAATATAGACTAAAGCAGTCATTCAGCAAATGTATTTAGGAATTACAGATCAAGACTAAAACTAACAAATAACTAAAACGAATATTAAAAGCAATTAAAAATATTAAAAACAAATATTAAAAGCAAACCTGTTGATGTTTCATTCACAAGTAAGAACAAATATTAAAACTCCCCCTGAGTTTAAGCATCAACTGAAACATCAGCAGCAACAGCAAAGATAACATCAGTATCATTCTCATCCTTTTTCTTCTTCTCCCCCTTTTTGACTAGAAAGTGAAGTCACCCATTTCTGGAGATCCACCTTCAAAATCTTCAGGTTCTTGGCATGTGTTTGGGAGGTAATCATTTGAGCATTGAGAGCAGCAGCTGCAACAATTTCTGCATAAAAGGCTTCCACGATTGCATCAAAAGAATCTGCAGATGTGTGACAAGATGTGGCCACATCCTGACGCACATCCACAACATCAGCTCCATTGATTCTGCAGATTGATTAGACAGAGAGAGAGAGAGAGAGAGAAATATATGGTGTGTGTGTGTGAGATAAAAATTGGGGTAGAGGGGAAAGAAGCACAATGAAGGATTAAAGAGATGTGACAGATGAGGCACACAATAAAACCTACAACTCCCCCTTTCCAACTAAATTAAGGAATTCTTTTTCCAAAAAGGTCTCACACAGCCAAAATTTCACAAAGATCCACCAACGGCTATAACCCTTTGATATTACCACACACCAAATCACGAAAAAAATTAGGGATTAGAATAAGTCAAAATTTTGCCAACGTTTTATGGTAACAAAAAATCACTTCAGCCATATCTTTTTCAGCAGAATCCCTTTCAAAATTATCCAACCTTTTTTAAATAAGGATTGATACAAACCTTTTTCTTTCATGGAAGATATTGGAGATCAAAAACCTATATAATCAAAGAATGAACTAGGAAAGAAAATTAATTAACTAGCATATTTACAAAGCTCCTATATGTCCTAAAAAATGCAATATGCCTAGCATGATGCAAACACACAGGTGAAGGAAATATTCTCAGTTTATGAAAGTGGCATATGATGTGAGTCACATATGGGGACACATTTAGATCACAAAAAGTCAATGAGCAATAATCCAATCTGCACAGCCTCTAGGATGCATCCACCAATTTTTTGTTGTGGATTTTTACATTGTGAGTAGCTTTCACTTTACTTGATCCCAAAGATAGCCCTTTTTCCCAATGATCTTATCAAGTTTGACTTCAAGATTTCTTATGAAAATTACTTGATCACAATGGTATGGCTTCATACTAAGGGTGAAGCAGCTGTTTCTCACATATATTTTTTTTTCTTTTATTGCACCCACTGTGAGATACCTAGGAAGGTTATACCAAGTCATCAAAAGATAACATGGACAGGAAATACTCACAATTAAGTGATAAAAAACAATGTCAAGATGAAGACTTACAAGTGACCACACTGAGAAATTTTGTGCTAATGCATGATATTTTTTGAATTTTTTTTTTTAATTTTTTTTTTTTTTTTTGTTAATCTAATATACAGATGTGTTAGAGGATGTGAGACACATTTGTGCTCACAACCTTAGATATCACACAAACCAAGAGACTTCCTCAAGGAGGAAAATCTCTTCAAAACTAATGCCTTTGTAAATATATCAGCCAATTGATTTTTTGATATGTCCCGCATACTATTGCATAATATTGATTTTTTGTTCTACAAGATCTCTAATGAAATGATGTCTAATATCAATGTGCTTTGTTCTAGAATGTTGGACAGGATTTTTTGATATGTCCAAGGCACTTTTGTTATCACAAAAAGCAGTCAAAATTTTGCTATTTAATCCATAGTCTTTTAGCATTTGATTCGGCAAAAATAACAGAGTGCAAAAACTTCCAAGGGCAACATATTTAGCCTTAGCTATGAACAAGGAGACATAACTTTTTCTCCTTCTATACCAGGAATCAAGGATGTTATCAAGGTAGGAACATCGAACACAAATGTTTTTATCATAAAAAATTTCTGCCCAATCTAAGTTAATGTATCCCACAATGATAGACACAAAGCAGTAATAACATACCTTGGAGTATAAGGATGTATGACTCCATAAAGCATCCAAATAACTGTGATTTACCTTCTCATTCCTTTTGGTTTGCCTTTGATCATGCACTTCACCAATCACTTGAGACGTGGGGTGATTTTTCTGAATTCTGAACAAAATGTCATCTGATCTATCAACAGACCTAACATGGTCTCTTTCAGAATTAGCTTCTCCTTCGAATCCGAAGAACCGACTTCGGACTCGGTTCTTTGAGTGGATGTGTGTTCGAGATGTGGGAACGGTTGTGTTCACATCCGCAGATACATCCTTTGCACATCCGGACTCACATCTCGCCTGTTTTTCCTTTACAGTGCTTTCCGTATCTCCAAAGACTTATATCGCAGATTTCCACTCCAGTTGATAACCCGAAACATTATCCTTGGCGCTTTGAGGTTAAAATCAAGTGTATCATCAAATATAATATCAAAGGAACTTAAACAAGACAAATTATCACAAAACTTGTAACAATTGTCAGATGATCTTAGACCAGTGAGGACACATGTGTTAGACTCATTAAACACCTCACAAATCTTCTTATCAAACTTCACATATAAGTCATCATCACATAACTGACTTATACTAATGAGATTAGTCCTAAGACCTTCCACATGATACACATTGTGAAGTTTTGGGAATCCCTTCACATCTAGGGTACCTTTCCCAATGATTTTGCCTTGAGCACCACCACCAAAATTCACCTTTCCCCCATTGATTAACTCATAGTCTACTAGAAAAGCTTGATTCCCAGTCATGTGCCTAGAGCACCCACTATCAAAATACCAAGAATCGTAGACACTACTCTTGAGGGAAGAGTAAACAACATTGCAGTGTAGCACTTGGTTTGGCCACCCACCGTTTTTCACTTTTCTTTTTGTGGTGCAGAGGTCTCAGATTACATGGATGTGTGTCCGGATGTGTATACATCTTTCCACACATCTGAGACTGATGAAAACCAGATTTTTATCAACTTTTAATTTGTGACAAAAGGGTCTAATGTGCCCAGGAGCAAAGCAATAATGACAGATGTAGTGCCTTCTCCTTGGCCTTTTCTCACTCAAAAAGTTTTTTTCTCTCAAAATTGATTTTTCCACACTTTTTGAAGTAGAAGTCTCACATCCTTCCTTTACAAATTTTGTTTTCTCAAAACCAATGCCGCTTTTTCAGCTTTTACCAAGAACAATAGCTTCATCAAGTTTCATTTTCCCAGTATTTAACTTGGTTACTGTACTTTCAACTTTTTCAAAATCAGTTTTGAATTTTTCGAATTCAACTTCTCTCTTGGTTATTAGAACTTCAAGTTTGGAAATGATATCTTTTTGATCATCATTCTCTTTTGAAAGTATGGCTTTTTCATCTTCACAAACAGCTAAATTATCAGACAAAGATTTATTTACCTTAGCAAGCACCTCAATTTCTTTTGAAAGTTTGGTTTTCTCATCTTCACAAACAACTAATTTATCAGAAAGAGATTTATTTACCTTAGTAAATACCTCAATTTTGTCCAACCCCTTTATCCAATCGCATGCACCTTTACGTAGGTCGCAAAAAGTTCCTCATAGGGAATGTCCCTATCTTCATCATCGAGAATATCTTTTTACAAAGAAGCAATTGAAAATCGATCGATGTGTCAACGTATGTGTTCACATCCGGGACCACATCCAAATATTCCTCAGAACTCCTTCTTCAATTCCCGCAGAATAGGCATTAAACACGTAATGGCAAGCTTATCACGGGTATGTTAGCCACTTCTTTCTCATCCTCACTATCACTCGAGAAGCAGTGTAACTCATTCTCCTTTTCTTAAGTGTGTTAGCACACTCATTAGCAAAGTGACCAAAGCCACGACATGCTCTACATTGCACAGACTCAGATAATTTCTTGTTATCAAAACGTTTCTTTTTGAACCACTCATCAAGATTATTTTCTTGTTTCTCTAAATCCTGAGAATTCTTTTTAGGAAACTTGTTTCTCCTTTTGTTTTTCAAAATAGAATTGAACTTCTTGGTGATTACATCCACATCATCTTCCTCAAGATTAGATTCATTAATTTGAGGAAAGGTCGCCTATTTCCTTTGGAATAGTCACAGAACTCTTAAGGGCAATACTTATTGCCTTGTTCTTTTGTTGAGCTTCAAGATTGAGTTCAAAAACGCTTAAAATACCAACAATTTTTTCTAATTCTACCGTGTTGGTGTCACTCGCCTCTTCAATGACAAAGAACCTTGATATTAAACCTTTCGTGCAAAGTTCTTAAGATTTTGCTTACTAATCTAGCATTCGAAATTGACTCTCCTAGGCTAGTGCATTCATTGGAGATTTCATGGATTTTTGCAAAGATAAGAAACTATGTCCTCGTACTCTTCCATTCGAAGTAACTCAAACCTATCCATTAAAATTCTAAGCCTCGTAGCTTTAACACTTGGAGCTCCCTCACATTGAGTTTGCAAAATATCCCAAGCGCTTTGGCTACACTCTCATTAGTGATAAGTTTGTACATATTCCCGAAACATGGTGGAAATAGCACCCATAGCTTTTGAATTATAATTAGCGCTCGAATTTCTTCAAGAGTCCATTGCTCTTCAGGTTTTCTTTCGAAAATAGACTCACCAACACCAGACGCAGGCTTCTTCTCCACAGTAGGAGGTTGCCATGCAACAAGGATACACATCCAAGCCCTTTCATCAATACTTTTGATGTAATTACGTATTTTAGACTTCCAAAGAGAATAGTTAGTACCATCCAAGACAAGAGGCCTGTTTTGGTGATTTTGGTATTCCATAATGACTACACTTTCTGGATCAACACTCAGTAATATATCGAGAGTTGGCTCTGATACCAATTGAAAGTTTCGTGTAGCTAGGAAACTTAATCACACAACAGGCAACGGATGTGAGTACAAATGTGTCTCACAACTTTCCACACATCCACAGATAATGCAGCGGAATAAAACAAATTAAAAGCAATAACTCAAGAGTTATTTACGCTTACTGATCAATGTGATCAGCAAACTAGGCTTACGCCCAAAAACTTTTCACTATAAAAACTTTGTTACTTACAAAAATACGAATAAGTGAAAACTAAAAGACGAAAATACTAAACAAGTTCTAATCACCTTCTACGATAAGAACAGACTCCCTTTCCCAAGTAGACTCTATTCCAATCAGAAGTAAAACAAAGAACTTGACAAAAACGTAGATGTGAGTTTCGGATGTATGTCACAACCTACACTTCACAACCTAAAACAATATTATGAAAACGTGAAGAACAAAGAGTGTTTTTCTCTCTGAATAAATCTCTCAAGCTCTATCTTCTCTTGTGCTGGTCTCTTGTATTTATAGGCACCTTGGAGAAGATCTTCACGAATCCAAACTCTTCCATATGTGAGAATCCAATTCCTAAAAGGAAACATAAAGCACACTCACAAAGGAATAGATTGTTAGTAAGTTAGTCCTAATATAAAACTATGTACATAAATAAAAGATATTTACATATTAACAAAGTCCTTTTCAAAGTAGGATACTTATGAATCTTTCCATGAAAGCATAAAATCAACTTACCAAAAATTCCTCTTTGATTCGAAATAGGAAACACTTTATTTCTTAAAACTAAAATCCTTTTCACAATAGGACAATATAAATCTTTCCATGAAAGTCCCAAAATCAAATCACCAAATATGCTTATTTGGTTCGAAATAGGAAACATATTTGTTCCCTAAAAAGCACACGCTTTCAGTACTATTGATATAATTGCAAAAATGACAAATATACTGTTCACTTTTACTTTTTTCTAACGAGCGTCAATAACTTAACATAAAGTTAGATTAAAATTTTCAAATTTAACCCTAATATTTAAAGAATTAACCTCATCATATATTTAACGTGTAAATGCTCACATCATCAACAACAACAAGAAACGAACTTAACACAAAAATTAATAGCAAAAAATCCATTACACCATAAAAAAAAAAAAATAAGATTCGCAACAGATTGGGGGTGATTTGGTAGGTGTGGTGGTGTAACGACCCGAATTTCCACAACAATAATAATAATAATAATTCTTCAATATAAATAATAATTCAAAATCAAATAACGGTAACTAAAACCCAACAAAATCTTTAAAGTCTTACAAACTCTCAAATAACTGAAATAACTGACTAAAGAGTCTAAAATGAAAATAAACTAAAACGATCCTTGAACTCCTTATGAAGTGCTCCCGAACCGAATCTCATTCTTTCTACATAAAATCTGGAAGAAAAAAAAGATGAAAGGGTGAGCGAACAATGCCCAGCAAGTTCATATACAACTCATTCGGTTACTAAGGAGGAGTTGACCAGAAGGAATATCAAAGAATACAAAGTCCAAATAACAATAGAAGACATAACAGAGCACAAATTCGAAATAGTTATTTATCAAATCTCAAACCACAAGTCTTTCAAAATCTCAACGGTTTCACAAACTTAGTTGACAAATATTTTAGAGTTTCAAATGATGATGAAATCGAATCAAACTGACTCGAATGATTTACTTAATTAAAACCGTCTCATACCAGTTTTAACTAACTAAACCACTCACAGATTATAAGAAAATTCAAAGGACTGATAAGCTGAACAAAGCTAACTCGAATGCTCTAATTATCTACAATCGTCCCATTCCAACCGTAGATAATCAAATCATTCACAGACATTATGATCACATAAGTGGTCCACTGACCTTATCAAACAAAATCCCATAAAGGGAACAAAATGACTCCGCAGAGTCCTAAACAGTGTATCCGAAACACCCCACCACTAATTTGAAGCGGTGAACTAAGTTTACCCGAAGGCCAAATATCAAATATACCCCGCCGAAGCAGGTTGTCTAACTTAACGATCATTAATGGAGCACAAAATCATATCATATCAAAACTCATTTTATACAGAATACGAACTTTCACGATGACAATAAAATTCCGTATTTACGAAACCAAAAGAACGATTTAGCAAACGAACAGCAAAAGATTAGCAAATAACGGTAAACGAGGGAGTCAAAAAAAATACTGACGCGAAGTCAGCTTTTACGTATCAAAGGAACGTACATCGCCAATAAATATGCGAAAGCCTAAATAATGAAACGGAGCGGAAACACTACAAGGAAAATCGGATTTAGAGACGGACGGAGTCCGTAGCTAATTTGGCGACAGATTAGAGACAGAACCAAAAATCAGAGACGGATTCGGATTCCGTCTCTAAATTAGAGACGGATTCAGATTCCGTCTCTAATTCAGAGACGGAATATGAATCCGTCTCTAATTTAGAGACGAAATCCGAATTCGTCTCTAATTTAGAGACGAAATCTGATTCCGTCTCTAATTTAGAGACGGATTCAGATTCCGTCTCTAAATTTTAGAGACGGGTTTTGTATCTGTCTCTAAAATAGAGACAGTCGTAATCAGATCTCTAAAATAGAGACAGATTCGTAATCCGTCTCTAAACTTTAGAGACAGATTTTTAACCCGTCTCTAATTTAGAGACGATTTTTGAATCCGTCTCTAATTTAGTGACAAGATTCAACATTCGTCTCTAAAATTTAGAGACGCATTTAGTATCCGTCTCTAAATTTGACTTTTCTTCTTTATACTTTCATTTGTTTAGTTTTTTCTATCTTTTTTTATATAACTTTTCTAAAAAACCACTAATTAACAAAGGCTAAAATATTGTTTTCTAGTCAATAAATTTTTTTAAAAATAAAAAAAATAAACATAGGGTAGTCCGTCCCTCTTTTGACTTTTCTTCTATATACTTTCATTTTGTTTAGTTTTTTTCTATCTTTTTTTATATAACTTTTTCTAAAAAAAACCACTGATTAACAAAGGCTAAAATATTTTTTTCTAGTCAATAATTTTTTTTAAAAAAAAAGAAAAAATAAATTTAGGGTAGTCCGTCCCTCTTTTGACTTTTCTTCTATATACTTTCATTTGTTTAGTTTTTTTCTATCTTTTTTTTTATATAACTTTTTCTAAAAAAAACCACTAATTAACAAAAGCTAAAATATTGTTTTCTAGTCAATAAAATTTTTAAAAAAAATAAAAATAAATATAGGGTAGTCCGTCCCTCTTTTGACTTTTCTTCTATATACTTTCATTTGTTTAGTTTTTTTCTATCTTTTTTTATATAACTTTTTCTAAAAAAAACCACTGATTAACAAAGGCTAAAATATTGTTTTCTAGTCAATAAAATTTTTTTAAAAAATAAAAAATAAATATAGGGTATTCCGTCCCTCTTTTGACTTTTCTTCTATATACTTTCATTTGTTTAGTTTTTTTCTATATTTTTTTATATAACTTTTTCTAAAAAAAAAACCACTAATTAACAAAGGCTAAAATATTGTTTTCTAGTCAATAATTTTTTTTTAAAAAAATAAAAAATAAATATAGGATAGTCCGTCCCTCTTTTGACTTTTCTTCTATATACTTTCATTTGTTTAGTTTTTTTTCTATCTTTTTTTCTATAACTTTTTCTAAAAAAAAAAAACACTGATTAACAAAGGCTAAAATGTTACTAATTACTATATTCTTTAAAGATTAAATTATTGTCATTGTTAATAAGTATTTTTTATAATTTATTATTATCAATTATTACTTAGGTATATTAATATTTTTTAGAAGTTTAAATTATTAAATTATTATTAATAAATTTAAAATAATTTAATTAATGAATATTATTATTAATTAATAACATTACTATTTTTGATGGTATATATTATTACTAGTTATTATTAATATTATTATTAATTATATAATAATAATTATTAATATATTCAATTATATAATTGAATAATTAACAATAACATCATTATTAGTCTTATTTTTGATAATGTTATTATTCTTGATATTTGGCATATTACTATAACTAAAATTTTGGATAAATAAAATAAAAGCATGTAAATATTTTAGATAACTTTTTGTAAATTTCAGTAATAAAAAAAATCTAAAATATTTTTTCCTATTCAATAAAAAATAATAAAAAATTCTAGTTATTATTAATACTATTATTAATATTATTACTGATTATATAATTAATATTAATATTAATTAATTAATTAATTTTATAATTAATAATTTATTAATAAATATTATTAATAATAAATATTATTATTTTTAATATTAGGCATAAATATTTTAGTTAGTGTATAATATAGTGTGAAATAAATATAAGTATGTGATGTGGGATTGTTTGATTGGATTTCAAAATTTTACGGGGATTAAGAGCCAAGCAAGATCCGACCATTCATAACATTCAATCCAAAGACCCAAAATGTTTTAAACAAACCCAATTACTCCCTCCCTCTCCCTATTTCTCTCCTCATTTCTCTCTCTCTCTCTTCATTTAAAAAACGCCAACGCTCTGTAAACGTAAGCGGTCGGCAGCACTTTTCTCTCTCTCTCACCGAGTCTCGGCCTCCGCGAGTCTCCCTCACGCAGTCTCTTGAGCCTCCCTCCAGTCGTCCTCCAGGCGCACCACGCCACGGTCATCTTCGCCCTCCGTCACTCTCTCTCTTTCTCCATTTCCTTCGCCCTCCGTCAGCTACAATACGCCTCCTCTCCTCTCTATTTTCCGGCCGGTGACATTATCAATCCGAACAGAGCATTTGAAGCAAAGGAATTCCGGCGAGGGCTATGGCTGTTCAATTGTCAATGGTTGTAAACTCTCTCTCTCTCGCTCTCTCTTGATCTAAATCAAAACCCGGATCTGATTTCGTTTGGGTTTGCTTGAGATTTTGTTGATTTTGTTGAGATTTATATACCCAGTTTTGTTGATTTTGTGTTTTGTTGATCTAAATCAAAAATACGAGCAGATTTTGTGTTTTGATTTCGTTTTGTGTTCAATCGTCAATGTTTGGATCGATTTTTTTGTTGATTTTGTAAAGATTCAAAAATTTGGAAACCTAGTATGGTAATTTGTATTTTTTTTTCAGTATCGGTGGTTGATTGTAGTGGTTCTTGGTGGTGATTGGTGGTGGTTGGTGGTGGAAGTTGTGAGGACTATTTGAGTATAAAAGAAATTTAGGGACCGATTTGATAATAATAAAAGTTAAGGGAGCGATATGAAAATAATAAAAGTTAAGGGATTACATTTAAAAATAAAAAAAGGTAAGGGACTGATTTAATATATATTTAAAAATATATATTTATATATTTTAATATATATATATATATATATATATATATATATATATATATATATATATATATATATATATATATATATATATATATATATATATATATATAATATTAATATATATTTTTAAATATATATATATATATTTTTAAAAAATTATCAATATAGCGACGGAAATATCCGTCGCTAAAATGGTTCGAAAATAAAACGAGAATTTAAATAGAGACGGAAAATCTCGGCGATTCGTAAACTCCGCCATATCTGTAGCTAATTTAGACACGGACATATCTGTCTCTAATTTAGAGACGGATATATCTGTCTCTAATTTAGAGACGGCCATATCTGTCTCTAAATTAGAGACGGACATATCCGTCTCTAAAATAGCTACGAAATAGCGACGCCCAATTTAGCGACAAACCTGCACCCACGGAATAGCTACGGAACAAATCCGTAGCTAAACACGATTTAGCTACGGAATCATCATTTTAGCTACAGAATTTGCCGTAGCTAAAATCGATTTTCCTTGTAGTGAAATCAATTAACTTAAAGATGTATAATCTCTTACCTTAGCTTTGCTTAGTACTTCCAACAATGCTTCACGCGCACGAATCTACAATCATGCAAAAAGGGTTTCTTAGGGCACAAGTAATGCCTAATTACCTAACCCGAACATTCTTTAATCTTTCTTATTAACCTATAAGTTAATCTTTCTTAACTTCTTCTTAGGTTAACCAATCCCCCATAGGTGCTACCAAATTACCCCTAGGGTTTTCTATACTCAATCCCTTTTGTATACTCTCTTACACACTTACACACACTGATTTCACCTTTTCCAGCACACACAAACACACTCTACACACACTAAACCTTAATACACACACACACACCCATACACACACGCGGCTGACCACGCACCCACACATACACGCACCCACACCGCGCTCGCCCATACCGGTGCACACATCCCACACGCTCTTGGCGGCGAAACACACACTGCGCCTACGCATCACACACACACTCAGCAAAACACACACTGCACACACCAAGAGCACACGCACACTTGCTGCCACACACAGCAGCAACACACACACACACGAACAGCACACACAAGCATCAGAACACACTCTGCACACACCAAAACACATGCACACACGCACACAGACCCACTACAGACATATGCACACACACAACATACACCTACCACATACTGCAAACACCCAGAACACACACAAAAACCCTAAATCCCATTTAACTCCTTAGCATACAATGATCTTAGGCCAACCCATTGACTTATCATGCCCCAAACCTTAATCAACATTAGGTTTACAACTTAGTTCTTCCATTAATAACCTTCTTAGGTCAATTTCCATTAATCAATAATAGTAATACCAAAACCCTAGTTTTTCACCAACAATATTCTAGGTTTTCTAGGTTATAGGACAATACAAAAACCAATTTAGTCATTACCTTAACGTTGGATAGTCCAAGCAATGAAGAAGGTTCACTACAAGAAAAGTTACTTTTTGCGATGGATTTTCGCCATCGCATAATGTCTATAAACCATCGCATATTCTTTATACGATTGCAAAATTCATCAAAAGGGCCGTCGCCTTGGGCCTTGTCGCTAAAGGTATATGTGACAGCCGCGGCCATCGTGTAATGCGTAACACCTTATGTGATGGTTAATCTAATCTTATAAGATAAATAATATTTTCAATAAAAATGTTATTTTTAAAATAAAATGCCATCGCATATGGTCGTCAATAAAGATGGTATCAACCATCGCATATAGTCGTCAACATTAGATGGTCTTAACCATCGCATAAAACCTAATTATGTGACTGCAATTGTTATCGTATATTTTACATTCTATACGATGGCAACATCCATCACATATTTCGCCAAAATTATTTGAGAAGTGCTTTAGAGATGGCACTAGCCATCGCATAAACATATCCCATAATTTATGGAATTCCAAAATTTATATAAATTCTATTTTCACAATTGCTACTTTTTCATAAAAACTAAAAATAAATAAAATACTCATGTGCATAAACATAAATTTTATATAAACTCGTAACTAACATCCATTCTTTATCCAAAATATATACCAAGTACCTAAAGTTGTCATTGTCCAAAATATATACCAAGATACTTGAACTTTACAAGTCATATATTATTATGGTGTTAATTCTTGATCAAAATGAATGTCCAAAAAATTCAAATTTGCTCTTGATCAGTACTCCCTCTGTCCCAAAATGAATGTCCAAAAAAACACAAATTTGCTCTTGATCAAGAGCAAATTTGAATTTTTTTGGACATTAATTTTGGGATGGAGGGAGTAATTTTTTAAAGTTCGACTAATAGAAGTAGAAATTAAACATATTGGCAAAATCTAATTCACCTTTTTGGAGACATTTTCATAGTTGGCCCTGCTGATTAGAGAAAACGCGAGTATAAAGACATCAGCACCACGATAGCTTAAAGGTCTTAATCTATTGTAATCCTCTTGGCCTGTTCCATGAATGAAAATTATTCAACAACCTGAACCCACTAGTAAACACACACACACATAGTACACAATGTTTGGATGAGAACCAACTGACCCGCAGTATCCCACAATCCTAGATTAACAGTGCTCCCATCCACTACCACATTTGCACTGAAGTTGTCGAAAACAGTTGGCACATAGTCCTGTTCGAGTTACATTAATCAATTTAGACGAAATATATTATTTACTCTTTTTAACCTGAACGCCAACAGTAACAATCTCATGTATTCACTTATCAAAAGAACAAGGAAAGCAAATGATCACCCAACTTCTATAGTCTTCATCATGTGTATGAAAACCTTGTGAATAAAAGAAACACATTTGTGGCTTCCAATCAAACTAACTTGTTAATCTTCGAGTCTTTGACACTTAGATTGCAAGAAATGAAATGAGAGACTCCAAATTATAAAGGCTTCCGAATTGTGTTGGAGTATTTCACCGTAAAACAATGCACCAGTAATTTTCATTTAGTTTGCCTATGGACAGATAGGAAAAAATAAAACAAATAAACAATCTCAATGGACCCCTAAACCCCAAATTGATTCTTGAAAAACTTAGGACTCATTCCCCTCGTGTTCCAATTGGAAATCAAACAGTAGACACAGCAAAGAAGATATAGAGGTAATGACAACCATCAAATGTTCCAAACATGTTAGTTTTTTTCACACACATACAAAGAGTATTATTGATCAATATCCTACACAGAAATTAAAAGAGTTTTGAAGTACAAAATACCTTTGGTTGATGAGCGTACGCAACCTAGAATTTTTTAGGTTAGGAAACTGTAATTTGTCACGGAAAAGGGGATTTGCTTCAATAAGCTTCTTGAGGTTTCCCACAGTTGCATGTTAAACATATTTGGAGTAGTAACCTGATAATACAACATAGATACAAAAGGTAAAAATTTAGTATCATGCACACTAGACCTTTTAAAATACAAACGCATGCACAAAAATAATTACCTCTTCATAACCTCTCTTCCAATACTCAGCTTGTATAAACTGAAATAACTTCTTACAAACTCGAGTACCATGTGGAAGGAAAAAATAACTCCCTGGACTGAAATTCATACAAGAGACAAGCAGTAAATATGATGGGAAACCATGAAATAACAAATCAATATTCCCACTCCAAACCATACCTGAGAGTGTCTAATTGAGAACTTTCAAGACATTTATTAGAAACAACATTATTGAAAAAAATTAAGCCGAAATACATTATGGACAAACTGCACCAAAAAAATTACAAGACATTTATATAAGACGTAAGATTGATCAGAGTGCGTACCACATCTTTCTCAATAAGGCTCCTCCTTTCCCAGAATTTTGTAAACCTTTTTGCCTGTTCTGGGGTGATGCTCTGCAGATTTATAAACATGTGCATAGTGCTAAGTTTTCATGAAAGTTGAGAATTAAAACTCTAAAGAAATACACAAC
>JAFEMH010000583.1:305000-710226 GCA_022495995.1 Adenophora triphylla var. japonica | reverse complement strand
GTGCATATACGCCTATTGATGTCAACGACAGTTTATAACACCTCAAGTATGAAACCGGTAAAAGCGCATCCACCCCTGGGCACTCACAAGGCGTCCAACATACCTATAACTCACTTTGTTAGCAAACATGAACAAAGTAATACTTTCAGATCGGGACGGAGGGAGTATAACAATTTAAATATAAAAAGCTCACCCTCTCAACAGTATCCCGTCCTAGGCGCGGGTCGAAACACGAGCAGATGCTCCATCTCCCCGCGCTCTACACAAGCGTGACTATCTCCGGTTCTCGGCCGCCCTCTCCCGCTAATCCGGCTCTAAAGTCGCCTAAGTCTGGGAAGTACTCGTATATCCAGTTCGAAAAGTATTTTAGAAATATGTCAAAAAAGACATCTCATAGGGAAAAAAAGGAGTAATTAAATAAATATTAAATATTACCTCTAAAGAGAGCCTTATCACTTCCCATCTCGAGCGCATCCTGATCTCGACGTCTTCCCCAACTCGCGATAGACGTACGCCAAAGCAAGCCTGATCCCTGTGCGAGACGCCCAAATCTCCTCGAAGATCCACGCATTGTGGAAAGATAAGCCGTGTGCATCTTATCCCGACTTGTCCTTAGAAACCACAAATGTACAACCTAAGAGGAAATTTGAGCAAGTTGATGCACGCCGGGTCATCCGACATGTCCGAACGGGCCTCAGCGCGCAAGACTGAGTCACACGTAATGCGGCAGTGACGTGCTCCCTCGCATGCCCGACGAGGTGTCTATGTATCCGGCGTAGGTCAGCTCGGATCCGCCGTCGTGTGAAAACCTATGTACCGACACCTCATAAATCGTAAATGAAGAATATGTCAAATGCAAGCCAATCAACCAAAGCTCTATATATTGAAAATGAAAAATATAACAATAATATACCTAGAATATGAGCGACGTCGCGCATCGTAATCGTCATCTCTCCCACTCGCATGTGAAATGTGTTAGTCTCGTGAGACCACCGTTCCACAAATGCCGCCGCAGCCGCCGAGCTAGTCCTGCGAACGGTGGTATCATGCAGTGTGGATGGATACCCGTAAGATCGATCGCAGCCAACCATGCTGAATCATCCTCGTCCGCCTATCACGCGAGAACCCGTTTAAAGATTTATCAATAAAAATTTTTAGAATTTCACAATAATGATTACATTAAAAACCAATGTTTCACAAAGCTTATTTTTGTAAACAAGTAGCTTACCTATCGAGATGCCGCCGTCCTGTACGGAACTTCACCACCGACTCCGGCTAACGGGGTTGCCCTGAATCTCCTGCCTCTGACGACCGAACCCGTATAACAAATCACAAAACTCTGTGGCCGCCACCTGGGCCGCTCACAATCCGCCATGACGGTGGCTCCTCCTCACCCGCACCCGCACCCGCACCCGCACCCGCCTCCTCCTCCGTCCCCGCTTCTCTACCCACATCCCGACCCCTCCTCCTCCCATGCCTCAATGGTCTAACATCACGTATCTCCGCCTCCGCCTCCTCCTCCTCCTCCTTCGCCGCCTCCCCCTCCTCCTCCTCCTCCGCCTCCGTCGCCTCCTCCTCCTCCCCCTCCTCCGTCGCCTCCTCCTCCTCCTCCTCCTCCTCATCGTAGTCGAACCGCACTCCTCCGCATACGCCTCGGGAATAACGCTGGGCCTCATCATCATCCTCGTAATTCTCATCAAGCAAAACTTGCCTCGTCATGTTTCTTTTTGGTCCGTCCTGGAAATTTCGTTGTCGCCTTCTCTACTTTCCTCTTCCTGTTAGACGCAATTTCATAATGCTCACGTCCCTACAATTTTTTTTAATAATATAGTTAAATATATGGGTCATTACGCTCACATTTCAGTGGTGGCCTATACACGAAAATGTAAGTGAGTTATTTCTGTGTAAATTCATACGAATCATATGGAATCATTTATAAAGGCATATCCAAACACAATGAAATAATGTTTAGTTCATTTCGTATGCCTATACACGAAATGCTAAGAACAATTTCGTGTACTTTTCATGCGAGATAGAATGACCAGCTCGTGTATAGGCATACGAAACAAACTAAACATTGTTCCATTGTGTTTCGTGTGCCTATATACGAAATTTTTGGAACCAGTACTGTATAATTTTACACGAAATGTCATGAAACAAAGACGTTAAAAATTACACGAAACAATCACACTCCGTAAAACATATTTCGCAATACAATTTCCAAACCCTGGGCCCATCAATGGAAAACAACAAATTCAAACCTGCAGCCTATGGAAACATCTCATTTTAAAACCTAAAGCCTTAACATCAAACTAATTTCTTGAGTAATAATGATACTCTCTTTGACCTAAACTCCGTAAAATCGAGGCGGGAGGGAGGATTACCTTCTTTACGTGCACGGTGGTAGACGATGTTCCGCGCTGTTGGCACACGGCACGGCGGTAGCGACGGGCGGAAGCGCCAACTTAACGCCTCGGAATTTTCATTCTCACCATCAGAAGGCTGCCTGCGTCGCCGTTCGTCGTTCGTCGGTTCGTGTACGAGAGAGAGGTAAGCCGTGAATCTGGCCGAGGGAATGAGAGAAATGAAAAAAAAATAAATTATACTCCTCCGCCCCATTAGTAATGGGAAATTTACCGTATACATTTTAATTACAAAAGCTGAATTATAGAAAATGGAGTAAATGTTTAATTATAAACGGCGTTGCGAAAAGATACAAAATAATGTAGGAGAGAATTTAATGGATGGAATAAGTAGAAAGCATTCCTTTCCATTTTAGGTAAGTTTGTGGAATATTGTAAAATGACCACCAAAATAGAGTTTCACGTTTGTAACTTAACGGAGTGAGTATATAAATGGATATTTTCATCATTTTCATGTGCCTTTCATTTTCTCCATTTGCAAATAAAATTCACCTTAATTTGGCCGTTGATAACAATAAACTGGGAGTTGAATAATATGGGCGGATGAAAGTTCAAACTTCAAACTCATATAGTAGACAGCAAACAATGGCCAATGAGAAAAACATTTTCTTGCCACCATCTTTCCCACCACCTTCACTCCCCTTCCCGCCATTTCTCCCTTTCTTCACAACCCTTCCACCCTACTAGCCCACAAACCATGCCCTATTTACTTTCACTAATAAAATCAAGCATTCATAAAACTCCCATTTCCTCCAAATCCATGCTCACCTCCTCACCACTTCCCTTCTCCAAAACCCCACTCTTTCCCTCCTCCTTTCCTCTCCCGTCTTTCCCAAGATTTCTCCTATTCCTCCAAATCCTCTCCCAAATCTCAAACCCCATTGTTTCTCACTTCAACACCCTCATCAGAGCTTCCTCCCTCTCACCAATACCCCAATCAATGGCTTCTACATCTACTGTGACATGCTTCTGCCAAGGTATTCGACCCAACCCTCTTTCTTCTTCCTTTGTTTACTAAATCTTGTGTTAAGATTTCATCCCTTGATTGAGGGTTACAGATTCATGCCCGGGTTTTGAAAGATGGGCAAATCCCCAGCTCGGATTCCCTTTGCTCACCGGTTTAGTTGATTTTTATTCATGTCGTGGCAAGTGTGAGGATGCGTGTAAGGTGTTTGACGAAATGGTCTATAAAAGATACTGTTGCTTTTAATGTTTTGATTTCCTGCCATGCGTTTCGCAGAAGCCACAATAGGACACGTGATGCGTTGGGTGTGTTTGACATTTGATGCATGAGCGTTGGTTGTGACCCGGATGATGTTACATGTCTTGCTTCTGCTAAGCAGGCTTGCAGCATTAACTCTTTGTACGCTTGAATTTGGCAAACGGGTTCATGATTATATTAAAGAACGGGCTTTGAAAATGCTCGCAATTTGTGCAATTCCGCTTATTGCAATGTATTCCAGGTGTGGATGTTTGGACGAGGCTTATCAAGGGTTTAAGAAAATTCCTAACAAGGATGTGGTTTCGTGGACTGCAATGGATTTCAGGTTTGGCCAGTAATGGGCGAGGGAGGAGAAGCTATTGAGGCTTTTAGGGAGATGCAGAGTGCGCGGTGTCGCACCAGATGATCAAACATTTACGGGGGTGCTTTCTGCTTTGTAGTCACTACCGGGTCTACTGGATGAAGGTCGGATGTTTTTTAATTGTATGAGCAAAGATTTTGGGATAAAGCCTAATATTCATCACTATGGGTGTGTGGTTGATCTCATGGGTCGTGTTGGTTTGCTTGATGAAGCATACCAGCTTCTTATTGTTTCTATGGGATTTTGAGCTCTGATCCAAATCCATTTGGAGGACGCTGCTTGGGGCTTGCAGAATTCATGGTCACGCCACCCTCGGGAGAATGTGATTGAGCATTTAATTGTGATGAAGGCTCAAGAAGCAGGGGATTATGTTCCTTATTGTTAAATATGTATTCTTCTGCAGGCAACTTGGGAAAAAGTGGATAGAAGTGAGGAAATTGATGAAGGAAAAAGGAATCCAGACCTCCCCTGGTTGTAGTACACAAATTGAACTTAACAGAGTAGTACATGAGTTTGCTGTTGATGATATTTCACATCCACTAAAGAATAGAGAGGATTTCCATGAGATGCTAGATGAGATCGAGAACCAACTGGGAAGATTGCTGGTTATGTTGCCGAAATAACTTCTGAGCTACACAATTTGGGGTGCAGAAGAGAAAGAGAATAGGCTATCATATCACAGTGAAAAATTAGCCATAGGCTTTTTGGAATTCTTAGCAACTCCACCTGGCACTGGAACTAAGAGTGGCAAAATCTTCGAACCTGTGTCGATTGCCACAATTTTGCAAAGATGGTATCTTGGGTTTATAATCGAAAGGTAATTCTCAGAGAGATCGGACACGCTTTCATCATTTTCCAGGAAGGAAAGTGTTCATGCAATGACTATTGGTAGGTTGGGTCAAGTGTTTCAGAACAATGGCTTTACCTGAGCAGAATATATATTTACCAACGGAGGGACTGAATTTTAAAGGAAAGGAGTTTGTCTTTTACTGTTTGGTACACAGCAGAAGATGCCGAGCCAAATGGATAAATCTCTCGAAAGTTCATGGAGTTGGAAGGTACTGTGCAAACCTTGTGAGATGGGACATTAGAAAACTTGCATAACAGCCATTGGACCAGTGTTGGAGGAAAATGCTGCAAAATCTTACAGGCATGTTTAGTAAAACCTATCTACTCTACAGTGGTTGCAAGGACAAGATCATTCTCAAAAAATCCACTAATTAATATCATCTCATGGATTGTTGTTCTGTCTTGGAAAAATCACTAATGCCCATTTGTTTGAAGAGAATATTTGTTCATGAATCAAGATTAAGTTTCTTGCATGTGACGCTGCAGCATACAAATTTGTGGCCATGTACCATTTCTACCCATTCACAGATTCACTGATATATATATTTCTCTCCCCAGCAAATTTCTATCACCGCAAGACTTCTTGGTTCATGCAAGTTTCATCAGCTGCTTATTGAGACACATGAAAACTCAGTCCTGTGCCCTTCTGAACTACAAATGTGGATTCCCTCTGTAAGATTTCTGATTTTATGCTCGGCAGCTATTCTTGATTATATCAGGTACCAGTAAGAATTGTTTCCCTCTTCCTCTGCATGTCATTCTTTCCCAATATATTCTTCTATGTGAAAGTGTTGCATGTGACATGTAGCAGCACATAACACTTGCTTCATAGGCTTCAGAAATATGACAAGGCCACAAGGGCGATTTACATAACTAGCCTATCCCACAAGTGAGATCAGTACCACGGATCTTGCTGGAAAATTATGTTAATCTAATAAGTTGAGTTCATTCAAAAACAAAAATTTATAATCAAGCCTAAAAATGCATGATACCATCTGACTGTGTGAGTAATATTATTGAACAACTAGAATAGGAATCACCCTTAACTGATTTAACAATCTTTTAGTCTATTCAAAAACATGGTCAGACTAATTAATGTCTGCAGACACCATTCCAAAAATTATTCCCGAGCTGGGAAATTAAGAAACAAGAGAAGAGAAAAAGAAGATCAATAGGCTTAAAAGAGTGACTGGTTGGTTGAAGAAAAACAATCTGACAAAAGCGAGGACATTATATCTTCCTCCTCATCATCAAGATCATGAACATCTTTATTAGCCCCAAACTCCGTGAAGAGCATTGGATGCGGCGGAAACATGACTGCCGCCACTAGAAGGAGACTGATAATCAATCATGGTGGGTCCTGAAATGATCTTTCTCTTTTTGTAGTTGGCCTTAAAACAAGCTTGTCTTAGCCTCTTGGTTTTGTCCTCCAACTGCATATCAGGTATCTCTTCCATTAGTTTCTTTTCTTGCTCCAGTACCTCTATTGCTGCTTTCAACTTCTCCTCCGATTCATCTCCTCCCTCTTTCCCAAGTTCCTGCATGCCACAATAGATTTTTCAACATGAGAAAAAGCAATTACACACACACACATATATACCACCTTCCCTCCTTATACTTCAAAACTTTCCTTTTGGGTGTCCAACGTATCACTTCAAAAACCCAAATAAAGTAAGTTTATAATACTTCTTTATTCAATTATTAAATGGGGCCCACATATCATACTCAAAATAATTGTCCACCAACTATTCCCTATTCTACCCATTTTCTATACTCACAATTACCTTCTATATTTTATACATAAAAAGACGCTCCTTATGTCTGGTGCCTGGAATTTTTCTGAAGTATAAGCCAGGACGGAGGGAGTACAATCTATAGGTTCACCATTTGGCATTGTCACAAAAATTAAGAAATAAATATTTATATTCAAAAGTATTGTGAGGGGGAAATGTGTTGTGAGTCTAGAAAGTGGATGAAGTTTACAAGTGGGGCTCATTATTTAATTGTGTGTGTACAGTATATGACAAGTGGGGTAGATTCAGTATTATAATAATAATTTTTTTGCCCTTTTAGGAAAGAGGAAGTTTCAAATGGGACACTCATTTGCATAATTGGTGAAGCTTCAAATGGATCGGATATATATATATTGGTGAAGCTTCAAATGGATCGGATATATATATATACACTTCTTGTGTTTCTTTTTCTTTCTTGAAATAGAGAACAAAAAACAACTTATCAAGTCCAGATTATGTCATCACTTTTTCAATAACATGTTTGTTGTATTTGGGTGTTCAGTTGATTAGAGAGAGAGAGATCAAACCTGAACATTCTTGATTAGGGTTTGAAGGCTCATTAGTTTGCGGTGAGGCCAACGCCTAATACCCAATTCCCTACATCTTTTCTTGAGGAGAGTTAAGCCAACATTGAGCTCCTTGGCTGCCTGTGTTATTGGCATGTAAAAGTACTGAGAAATAGTTTCCCTAGTCAACATCTTTGAGCAATTCCCACCCTTGTCCTCTTTGGGCCTAATTCTACTTACTTTCCTCCCTTCCTCAAGATCATCACTCATAACAATACCTCCCTTCTGATCCCCTCCTTGGTTACCAACATAGTAATTGTCACGGACCAACAATCCTTGATTCGGCTTGTTCTCAAAACCCGAATTCATTTCATTCCAAACATCACCCATTCCACTCCCATAACCACAAATTAAATCTCCTGCAATATTCAAAAATCAAAAACATATATAGTGGCGTGTATATGTGTGTATTAATGATGGAGGAGTATATGCATAAATGATCAATGACCTTGGAGATAATTCTGTTGGGGAGGAACGACGATATCGAGGGAAGAATAGATGGGATCTTTGCCAACCATTCCCATCAAAGAAAGAGCATCAAATCCAGTTTCGTGCATGGAAATATCATATGGGACATGCCAATCCAATTGATCATCACCAATCCCACTTGGATTCACAAAACTATATATAATGCCAAGCCCAAAAATGCAGATCATATTAAAACCATAAATAGTTCCAAAAAAAAAAAAAAAACTAGTGAACTTTGGGACATGAACTGAACCACAAGATTACAAATAGTCAAAAGAAAACTGATGAAAAAAACACTAAAATTTGTGACAACCTGGAGAACTCCAATGGGGGAAGTTGACTTGGGAAAGTGAAAACTTCTCCTCCTCCTTTGCCTATTTCTTCATACCTTGACCATCCTCTCACAGATTGACTTCCCATGATCAGTGTGTGTGAGAGAGAGAGAGAGGAGAGAGAGAGAGAGGGGAGAGAGGAATATATAGTTTCTGGTTTATTAGACTACTCTACTTAGCCTAAGTTTAAATGATTTACTTTGATAAGTTGCCAAAATGCATGGGAGGGAGAAAACGTTAAAGGAGGGAGATGAATATATAGAGGAAGTGAAAGGACTTGTAAGCAATAAATGCCATTATTTTTGGGTGAATTCGTGACACTGAAGATCGTGCGCCGTCGTATTAATATCCCCCAAGAATTCAACTCATGCATGCATGAATGTTCATATTTATTTCTATTGGATATCTATCCTCCTTCATTTATTCTCTTGGAAATCGCCGTTAAATAACAAAGCCAGCCGCTGTAACAGTTACTAGTACAATACTTTATGCATGTGGTACACTAAAATTAAATCATTGTTCACACTTCACATTAGTGAGTCAAGTTACATTATACAATAGTAGGTACTAATTTTTATTTTTTTTAGAAAAAATAATGCTTCAATATTTGTATATAAATGTATTTTCTTGAACGACAAGTTCACGTTAGATTGTTCAATCTTTATTTTCCGAATCAATAAATGTAATTCCGAGTATTAAACAATGTAGCATTTGCTAGAATGCTTATCGCATTCGTGTACAATCGTAAGTCGAGTCAAGAACAATGTATAATTTGACCGGTGTTTTCTTGAAGAAAAAAATTCTTGAACAACGAGCTCGGGTTTATCTGATATGATTTGTAGATTGTTCAATCTTCTTTGGTATACGAAGCAGGTGACACCACAGTTGGAACCTTGGAGAACCGTCTGGAAAATTTGACTGACTTGACTCTGTTGAGTGCTGAATAGCTCTAAATTCTCCTGGCCAGAACATGAGATTGCAGCTACAAGGCCCAGTTTCCTCATGACAATTTAATTTGATTTTATAAAAAGTGTAACGTTCCAATCTAATGATTACTATCATGTAATTATATTTAAAATATTAAATGGAGGAAATTGTAAATACATAATAAAGGGAGTTACAATTAATCAGAATATTGCTCAGCATTAACACTTTGATTTATAACTTGAGATTGCTAGTATTGCCTCATAATGCTTTTAAAAATGAATACCATATGAACAAGGATTAAATAAATGGGTCATACACTACAACTACTGGGATAATCCAACTAGATCCAAGGTGTTTGTGTTTAGTGGCCAGTGTGGTGCTTGCGTAGATGGGAAGATTGTCCAAAATTTATATGTTATTGAGTGTTGGATCGTGAAACAGAATTATGTTTATAACATGAATGTTGAGGAGATACATATACTACACTACGGTGGATATAAGGAATGTGATGATTAAGGGGAAAATTTATGTAGACGAAGTGTTTATTTTTTACTTTTGGTTTATTCTTCTTCTTTTTTTTTTCACTAGTGGGTAGCTCGTGCTGCGAGTCTTGGCGCAACGGTTAAGTTACTCCTTCGTAACCAATGGAGTCGCGGGTTCGAACCTGGCGAGCAGCCTCTTGACAATTGTCGAGGAAGGCTCTAGCAAATGGTTTTCTCTCCCAACCCCCGCTTGGCGGGGAGCGCTTGGCGCACCGGGGTTTGCTAAAAAAAAAAAAAGTGGGTAGCCCGTGCTTCGCACGGAAAATTAGTTTGCCATTTTTTATTTTACTTATTTTATGTTTTTATTTGATAATGTAGCATACATTTTTTTGGTGATATAAATCTATTTTATATCAATCAAAATATTTACATTTATATTTTTTTTCTTTTAGCTTTGTACTTATTATGACAATTGAAATTTGAATAATAACAATGAATTATTAATGTAATTAGTTAACTTCTAATTTTATAGATGATTGAATTAATAATATTAAATATCTTTGATAATTAATGATTTTATACTACATACATATATTATGATTAGTAAATATAATTAGAGAGTTACTCCCTCCGTCCCAGGAAATTCGTCACTTTTTACTCAAAATGGCGTCCCGTTTGAAGCGTCACCTTTCCTAAAATGGAAATGTTTTATTAATATTCTATTATCCCACTAACTATTTCCTCCACTCATTCTCTCTCCTAAAACACTATTACACTCACAACACTTTTTAAATTTACTATTTCATCCACTAATTCTCTCTCCTCTTTTCAAATTACACTCACAACATTTTTTCTTTCCACTTTTTTCCTTAATTTGCGTGCCGAGCCTAAAATGGTGATGAATTTTTTGGGACGGAGGGAGTATATGGGAATAGTGATCTGGTATAGTAAGTTTAATACCTAATATTTATCAAATACGGAGTATAGTAACTATTAAATTAAATATTAATAGTTACCCTATGTATAGTAACTAATATTGAAGCATTATCTAAGATATTCTAATATATTAAAAAATTAATGTTTTTAATTAATGTTATATTTAACTAATAATATTACCTTATATTAAACTAAATGATAATAATTACCCTATATAATTAATATTATAATTAACTAATAGTATTAATAATAATAATAATAATAATTAACATATATTAACTATTGAGTCTTTTCCACTTTCACTTTGCTCTATTAATTATATGTTTTCTTCTATACTATAAATCCATTATTACATAGAGAGTAGATGAAAGTGTATATAATTTAAGATACTAATCATTAACTATCATTAGTAGAATTTATTATGAATAACGTTTTACATATGTAAATATTTAGGTTAATTGTATTTAGTTAGTGTCTCTTTAGATTACATCTTAATATGTGTTACTTATAACTTGTAATATGTCTTTATTACATATTATCTATTTGCATAACTATAAGTTATCTACTAAAGTTATTAGTTAATTGCAAGAATGTGAATAGTTGCATACGAATGAAAAGACATATGACATAGAAGCTTGAGAAATTAGATAAAATCATTCGGGTCTTATGTGTCATCACCAGATTTAGTCTACTTTAAAATAGTATAGTATATATTTAGTTTCCACCAATAATTACTTGGTGAATTTTTATATTCCTCACCAATCATCTTTATTTAATTTTTTTTGTAACTCTTTTTACTAATACCTTTGATTATCTCCATTTATCACTAAATTTGTATTTAGTTTTCATCAATTATTATTTGATAAGATTATTTGATATATTTGTTAAGTTCACCATGATAGTTATAGTAATTATTATATTTAACTAATAATATTAGCTTATATTAAACTAAATGATAATAGTTACCCTATATAATTACTATCATGAATAACTAATATTATTAATAATAATAATTGACATATATCGTCACTATTATAATTGACTAATAATAATAACAGTAATAGTTAATCTATATAGTAACTATTATAATTAACTAATAATAGTAATAGTGATAGTTAACCTATATAGTAATTATTATGATTAAATAATATTATTAATAGTAATGTTAATCTATATAGTAACTATTATGATTAACTAATACTATTAATATTAATGTTAACCTATATAGTAACTATTATAATTAACTAATATTATTAATAGTAATTGTTAACATATATTAACTATTATGATTAACTAATACTATTAATAGTAATAATTAACATATATAGTAACTATTATAGTTAACTAATACAATTAATAGTATTAGTTAACTTATATCATAATTATTATAGTTAACTAATAATATTAATAATAATAGTTAACATATACAGTATATAGTAACTATTATAGTTAATTAATACAATTAATAGTAATAATTAACTTATATAATAATTATTATAGTTAATTAATACTATTAATAGTAATAGTTAACATATATAATCACTATTATTATTAACTATTAGTATTAGCTAATAAGGAGTATATCAAGAGTCTTTAGATTTTGAAATGGTGATGATGTGGCTTCTCCAAAAGTAAGATTTTGTCTAAACATGTCTACGTGACAAATTCTTAGGTCTACTCACCAACTTTAATATATATATATATATATATATATATATATATATATATATATATATATATATATATATATATATATATATACTCCCTCCGTTCCAACATAAGTGCCCATTTTTTGCTTTGCACGCAAATTAATAAAATGAGTGAGAAGAAAAAATGTTGTGAGTGTAATTTGAAAATAGGAGAGAGAATGAGTGAAGGGAATAGTAAATTATAATGGTGTTGTGAGTATTAAAATAATGTAAGAGAGAGAATGAGTGGAGGAAATAGTAAAGATTCTTTATCAAAAAAGGAAAGTGAAAGCTTTTAACGGGACACCCAAAATGGAAAGCTTCTACTGGGACGGAGGGATTATATATATATATATATATATATATATATATATATATATATATATATATATATATATATATATATATATATTTGTGTTTTTCATTTATTAGTTTTATTTTTCCACATTATTTCCATCTGTTTCTTCTTTTATTTAAATCTTTACAATTTCATGTATCAATTATTATATTACCCAAGGGATCAAGGTTTCCCGTTAGTTGAAGAACTTGTGGTACACTTCAAACCGAGAGAGGTTCCTCTTCCAGGATTTTTTTTTCAAAATATATATTTTTTTAATATAATTACCAAAATAACAACTCTTCCAAACTATTTGCCAAAATGTCTATTTTTTCAAAACTCGCTAAACCATTTATCGAGTTTGAAATTTATTTTTTTCAAATAATTCCATTTTAAAAATCTAAATCCCAAAATAACACACATTTGAAACTATTTGCCAAAATGATCAACTTTTTGAAACTCGCTACACTTTTTCGGTTAAAATTGCTACACGATGTAGCGAATTTAAATTTGCTCAATTTTATTTTAATATTTATGCTATTTAAAAAAACACTAAAATTTGAAATCGCTACATAATGTAGCGATTTCAAATTGACACAGTAACTGCTCCTCCTATCCTACAAAAACAAAACAAAGGTACAAACTCCGTCTCATTTTAAATTACAAAACAATAATACAAAAATTGTGTATTAATAACGAAAACTAAATAAAAATATTATTGTTTCCATTTCAAATAAATACTTTAAAAAATATACTTCTATAAAAAAATTATAATCTTCATTTCAAAAATAAATATTACTTTCGACTCAAAATGAATAATCAAAAAATAATACTACATTTTTGTCCAAAAAAATGAACATTACTTTCTTCATCCCAATGATTATTTAAAAAAATAATACTGCTTCATTTGCCTCAAAAATTAATGTTTGTAATGTTGCCTTCATTTCAATATATGACATTAATTTTTTAAACAAATGAAGTAATATTTTATAAAATATTCATTGGGACAAAGATAGTAATTTATTTTTTTAGACGATGTAGTATATATATATATATATATTTTTGTAAAAATTAATGTTTATAATGTTAGTGTCTTCGTCTCAGAAAATAAATATTAATTTTTGAGACAAGTAAAGTAGTATTCTTTTTTAAAATGTTCATTGAGACAAAGGAAGCAATTTTTTTTGGATATAGAAAATAGCATTAATTTTTGGACGAAAGTAATATTCATTTTTGAATTGAAGTAATTTTTTTTCTTAAAAAGTAGAATTTTTTTTTCTATGTCAAAAAAAAATGAACATTGCTTCCTTCGTCTCAATGAATATTTAAAAAAAATAATACTACTTTATTCGTCTAAAAAATTAATGTCATTTTAGTGTTATATTTTGAGACGAATGCAATAACATTACAAACATTAATTTTAGAGGCGAATGAAGTAGTATTAATTTTTAAAATATTCATTGGGATGAAGAAAGTAATTCTCATTTTTTTTGGATAAAAAATGTAGTATTATTTTTTGGTTATTGATTTTGAGTCGAAAGTAATATTTATTTTTGAAATGAAGATTATAATTTTTTAATAGAAATATATTTTTTAAATTATTTATTTGAAATGGAAAAAATAATATTTCTATTTAGTTTTCTTTATTAATACATAATTTTTGTATTATTATTTTGTAATTTAAAGTGAGACGGAGTTTGGACCTTTATTTTGTAGGATAGGAGGATTTGTAGGATAGGAGGAGCAGCTACTGTGTCAATTTGAAATCGCTACACTGTTTAGTGATTTCAAATTTTAGTTTTTTTTAAATAGCATAAATATTAAAATAAAATTGAGCAAATTTAAATTCGCTATACCGTGTAGCGATTTTAACAGGAAAAATTAAAGATTCGCTACACCGTGTAGCGAGTTCCAAAAAGTTGGTCATTTTGGCAAATAGTTTCAAATGTGGGTTATTTAGAAATTTAGATTTTTAAAATAGAATTATTTGAGAAAAAAATCTCGAGTTTGATCTTTGTCCGTTCAAACTCGCCAAATGAAATGACGAGTTTTATTTATTTTTTCAAAAATTTCTATTTTATGAAAATGACGTGGCAATGAAACTCGCCAAATCAATTGGCGAGTTTAAGCGAGATTCAAACTCGTCAATTGATTTGACGAGTTTATTTACGGAAGAAAGAAAAAGAAAAAACAAAGGAAGAAGAAAGGAAGAAGAAGAGAGCAAATTTTGAATAACATTTTGTCAAATTCAAAACCCGTCATTATTCAAAATTGATAAGTAAGTTTTCATTGCATTCCCTTTATTTCCGTTTTTGAAGGTTAGAATGAATTGTGTTTGTGAATTTAGGATTTAGGTTTGAGTTTGAATTTGGTCATTTTAGGTTTAATTTGAACGAATTCTGGATGTTTTTTTTTTAAGTTTTTCCATTCATTCTTTTTAAATAGTATTTATTTGAACAAATGTTAGGATTTTGATTGTATTTGATTGATTTATAAGTATTTCCTATAGTATGATTTATTTTTAATCAAGATTTGGGGATATTTTGTGTTGTGAGTATTTTTTAGAGTATTGATTTGTGAAAGTAATATTTGTATGTTGTGTTGATTTGTGAACATAACACTTGTGAAAATAACACTTTCTAGAGTATTTGATTTGTCAAAATAATACTTATGTTTGCATTGTTTTGATTAACAGATGGATATTTTTGTTGATCCCGGGCCTTTTGATCCTTCTGTGTTGACTTTACATCACTCCCACCGAGCTCAATATATTTGGGCAAATCATTACATTTCGATTTTATCATTTCGCCGTGGTGCGACTGTGTCAGATGTTATAGCTCCCATTATCCAGGAAAGATTAGCAGTGACTGGGTTTTTGGGAGTACATTTGATCGGGAGGGTGCAGTATGACTTGGCTTTATTTGAGGCGTTGATTGATAGATGGCGTCAGGAAAGCCATACATTCCACCTCCCTGTTGGTGAGATGACCATCACATTAAAGGATATCGGTATACTGTCCGGGTTGCCGATTGATGGGTTACCTGTTACCGATTCAGATTTGCCCGTGCTTCTAGATTGGCGGATTTTATGTGTGGAGCTTCTAGGTGTTGTCCCTCCTTATACAGCGTTTGATGGTAGTAGTCTAAAGATTAAGTGGCTGAAGACACATTTTTCTGAGTTTGGTAGCCTTCCCGTTGATTTCCCCCCGACTTGGTTTATAGGTATACGCGTGCCTATATTTTGATAGCCCTTGGGGCTAATGTGACGTCAGATCGTACTAACAGCAAGGTGAAGTTATTTTATCTCCATTTACTTATAGATATTGAGAGGATACACATGTACAGCTGGGGTAGTGCATGTTTAGGCTTTTTATATAGGGAACTTTGCTGTGCCACTCACCCCGAGACTAGTCAGTGTGGTGGATTTCTAAATATTATGCAGATATGCTATAACATTTTAATTAAATGTTATGATGTTGTTTTCTTTTTTTCTTATTTTGATTTGAAATCATATGTTTTGATAGTATTTCATATATATTTGTTTGATATAGCTTTGGGCATGGGATAGGTTGCTATGTACGCAACCTATTTCTCTTATGCCAAATGAGGATCAAAGCAACCTTCCCTTGGGGTGTAGGTATAAATTTTTTAACGAAATTTTCATCTGAAATGCTATTGTCACCTACTAAATATTGAAACTTTTGACTTATATTTCTCCATTTATTGAAATTCAGATGGATTGGATGGTTATCTTTGAATTATGTTACTGCACACAACCTTCACAGTTATCGAGATCAGCTAGCGCAATTGACTAATGCTCAGGTTGTGTGGAGGCCATATCTAGATCAACAAAGCTACAAAGATATTGCCTGAGAGGTCAAGTTTCTGGGAAGCATAGTAGTCCCTTTTATCTCTGTTTTGAGAGGTTGTTTGGAGGTCTAGAGTCCCTCTTATCTCGCAAGGAGGTCATATCTAGATCGATGTGCCTCTAGCTTATTGTCATGGACGTAAACCTGTTATTTTGCCAAACATAAACTTTCATATTACATATAGTTTTGAAAAATTTCACTCAAATAGAAATTACATTCAATTTTTATTGAAATTAAATAAAAATAATCCTATTGTCTATTACTTGGACATCTACGACGATTGTGAACTTCTTGCTTGCATGTTGAACATTGAGTCTTTTGTTTATCTGATTGAAAGTCCATAGAGTTTCGAAATCGCCTTGATCTAGGCCTTCCGGACTTTGCAGAACGTCGAAGGTAGGGATTAGGAAAAAAACGTGGCACCAATTCATCAACACCCCAATAGTCCTCATGGTGTAATGGTTCAAATGTTCCCTTCCATGTCTTGTAGTATTCACAAATAGTGTAAAATGGATCAACATAATAACGACCGTCAATATGCCGCGCTGGGAAACACGCAAAGAAGATGGGAACAAGGCATATGATATGCAACCCATTTGCCACATGTGAAGGTACCATTATCACCTCGACGTGCAGTTGTCACCTGATACACCCCCATCTCATGAGTGTTGAATCTCCTAACATGATGTTGAGTAGCCTTCTGGCTATTCTTCCTGAATCGGTAATGAACTTTTTGACTGAATTGGTGTAGCGGATTGATATTTGGGTTATCGGGATTACCTCCTAAAGCATCCAGTGAAAATCCATGTCTTACCTGAAAATATTCTACACAACGATAAAAGGCAGTCTCAATAATTGCTGTTATTGGCATCTCGCGAGCTCCTTTCATGACACCATTAAAAACCTCAGACATGTTAGTAGTCATAATGTCATATCTATAACCACCATCATGCCCCAATGTCCACTTTCTGGCCTCTAAATTCACAAACCATTTAATTGCCTCAGAATCAATTAAACGCATACTCTCCAAAGTATTTTTCAATTTCCTATCTTGACTTGATTTACCAGCTCTCCAAAACAAATACTTCATACCAACACCTTTGTGCTTCTCCAAAAAAATTTGCTCGCATATGCCTCAAGCAAAATCTATGATGCACATTTGGCCACCATGTATCTTCCGATATAGTCTTAAGAATGTCGTGATGATGGTCAGATATCAAGCATACCTCACGACTTTTAATAATATGCCTGCAAACAAGATATAAGAACCAACGCCAATTCACCTGGGCCCTCTTTTTCAACAACAGCAAATGCAAAAGGAAGTATATTGTCTTGGGCGTCAATACCCATGGCAATCAGTATTACACCTTTATATCTACCATGAAAGAATGTTCCATCAATATAAATGATAGGCCGACAAAAGCTTCAATGCAAGGCCCAAATGCCTAGAACGCCCGTTGAAACATCTGTAATTAACCGACAGGAGGAGGAGAAGGAGTATACTCAACAATTGTCTCGGGGTTGTATTTTTGGATGGTTGCTAGATGCGGGGTAACCTTTATATAAGATTCCTCTCAATCTCCAAAACCTCTGCAATACCCTTCTGCTTTCCACACCATGCCTTCTTATACGTAATTTCCTTACCAAACATTCCACTAATGTGTGCAATAATAACTCCAACCTTGACATCTGAATCGGCCTTAATAAGACTAACCACTTGCCGACCAATAAACTTCGCATATAGGTTGGGGTGATCTTGGCTTTTTTCAGAAAACAAGCAACAATGAGGAACCTTGTAATTAGTCACTTCCCAATAACCATGTTTCTTCCTACTCACATGAACATAAAAATTGCATGGATACTGTTTTAGTAGACATACTATTGCCCAGGAATGGGGTGTGCTCTTTTTCACCCTAAACCTCTGATTAGTTCTAATATGGTACCTTTTTATGTCAAATTGAGCCTCGTTCTTGTTAGAAAATCGTATCCCTTTAGCAATTTCGTCTTTCTCTGGATCCCAAACCGGAAAACTGAGTTGATTATGAGAATCAATCAACCCCTCTTCTTATCGAGCAATATCACCAATATCACTGTAAAAAAGGTAATCTGCTCTCTCATACCTCCAATTTTCTGGTGCTTTATAATGAATCAAATGTGTTTCCAAGTCATTATCACCATCGCCCAAATCTATATCAGAATCACTACGACGCTCTTCATATCCATCATTAACATCATCTAGTAATACATCTATACTCGTGTCTACTTCTTCTCCATAATTTTCATCATCTTCCGAATTGTCATCATTAACAAGATCATTTTGGCATGCCCCATCATCATAATTTGGTGTTTGTGTAATTGGACCAACCCTTGCATCACGGTAGCAATTTGGTGAATTCCCATAAAAGATCTTCGTATTACATGTTTCAAACTATTCATAATGTCGATTTTCAATCAATTTGATGACCACATACAACTGCAAATTACTCAGCCCAGCATATTTAGCAGAAACATCGAACATTATATTCATACCAGCATCATTTTCAATACGAAAAGGAAAATACAGACAAATACTGCTATCAAATGAATGGGGATACCTACAAATTATTTCCAACTCATATAAACTCCGATCCACACACATCTGTTTATATAATTCATCAACCAATTGATTGTATCTCCATCTACAATAAGTCCTAATCGCACATTTCGGCCATTTTTTAAAATGAGGACCATCAAATGGAGATTAATCATCATCTCCCCAATAGCAAATGAAAATGTGTAAATCTCCGTTCATTTTTAACCCTACATTACAAAATCAAAGTGTTAAAATATTAAAAAACCTAATTTTAACATTCATATATATATATATATATATATATATATATATATATATATATATTACTAACTCTATATATAAAAACAAGTATATAGAATTATAGAATTATTGAGATATTGAATATTTATCTTAATTTGTACTTTCAAATAATTATAAAGTTGAAAGATGTAAAAATTGAGTATTTTTCAAACCACTATTCTTCTCCCTTTCTATCTATTTTCAGCGATAGGTTCAGGGACTGCAAGAATCTGTCCCCAATCTTATCTCAAAATTCGCTTAAACTCGTCATATCAATTGGCGAGTTTGAATCTCGCCAAATCAATTGGTGAGTTTCATTACCACTTCATTTTCTTAAAATGGAGGAATAAAAAAGAAAAATTTGAAAAAAAATAAATAAAAGAACTCGCCATTCCATTTGGCGAGTTTGAACGGATAAAAGTCAAACTCGCTAAATGGTTTAGCGAATTTTGAAAAAATTGACATTTTGACAAATAGTTTGGAAGGATTGTTATTTTGAGAATTATATTTTTAAAAATGAATATTTTGACAAAAAAAAATGTTATTTCTATTATTCATAATGGTAAATCAATAACAATTTTAGAATTGTTATAAGAATAACTTGGTTTTTATAAATTGTGATCAAAGTTTCATTGAATTTACCAGAGATAAGTACATATTTCGTCTACAGCCTATAGTCATTTTTTCGTTAAATTGTTGAGTTAGTCTTACAAATCTATAATGTTGGCTGAGGTGGAAGTATTAGGGGAGAAAAATGTAGAATATTAAACTAAAGACCTTTAATTTATTTTTCATAGATATAGGATTAAAATTAAACATTTATCATTTATATAAAATTCTCTAACCCTAACCCTAGTTTTTTGAAACCCTCATCTCTCTCTCTCTCTCTCTCTCTCTCTCTCTCTCTCTCTCTCTCTCTCCCTCTCTCTACTTTCTCTCTCTACCTTTTTCTCTCTCTCTAATTTTTTTCTGCTTCCTCGCCGGCGAACCTCCCTCCCATCCCCGTAATAGGTGACCGCCATCCTACGTCGGCCCCCACCTCTTTCTTCCTCTCCCTCTTTCTTCCTCTCACCGTAATAGGTGAACGCAATCGATACAGATACAGAGAGAGAAAGCAAAAGCTCTCTGAATCCGAGCACCTCCATCGCCATCAAAGGCCTCTTGGCAAATCCATTGACCGTCTTCTCAAGCACGTAGGGATCCTTTTTAAGTTCTAGGGTTTGAGTAAGTCGATCGGAAGGCGGAGATCTTGGCCAAAGACCGTGAGGAAGATTCGGGCGTAGATGTGGAGGCAAGAATCGTAATGCCCGACGAGAAGCTTGAGCCATATAATTCGATTGGTGTCGATCTTGGTTGGGCAATTGACCCAGATCCATTCATTCTTAATTTTTACTAGTAAAAGCCCGTGTTCGAGGACACGTGTTTTTTTTTAAAGGGCAAAATGGAAAAGGGACAACTTAGTGAGGGCAAAATGGGAAAAAACTCATTTGAAACTATTCATTGTACTGTTCACCCTTGTTGCCATTTATACTATAGATTTTTGAATCTGAATTTGTTACAAAAAAATTATTTTGACCCAGATCAATTCTTGTGATTTAAAAAAATATTTGTTGTAATGAGTTGATTTGTTGTTGATTTTGGTATAATTTTTTTTTTTTTTGAATCTGATGATGATGGTTGTGGTGGATGGCGGTGCTGGTGACGTAATTATTGGTGTTGAATTGTTGAAGATGGTGAAGTTGGGGATGGTGGTGGTTGACAACGGTGGCACGGTGGCGTATATGCTGGCAGCGGTGGTGATAGGATGGGTACTGGTGGTGGGTGTTGTTGATTAGGAAGGATGGATATATATAAATAAAATTATTCATTAAATAAATTATCACTTTCTAAATAAACACAAAAAATATCACTTTTTAAATAAAAATAAAGAATTATCACTTTTTAAATAAACATAAAATAATACAGTAATTATTTTATATTTAATATAAATATAAAATTTTCTTTTTATTATATATAAAAAATAATTTATATTAAAAAGGGATAAAATTTTCTTTTTATTTTAACCCTTCAACTTGTAAAAATAAACACTTTCACCCCTTACTACTTCCACCTCAACCAACATTATAGATTTGTAAAGCCAACTCAGCATTTTAATGATGTCACTATGCCATATAGGCATATTTAACAGAGAAAGGGACAGAAACTTGACGAAAGGACAAGGACGACATCAACAAAAAAAACACAAAAGGTTAAGGGGGAAAAAAGAAAAAAAATACATTCAGGACGAAAACAAAAAAATAACTATAGGTTGGGGACGAAACTGGTACTCATCTCGAATTTACCATGAAAATCAAAATAGGAATAGCATCACAAGTAAATTATGATAGTAGTACTAATAACCAGTTAGCCAATACCTAGTCATCAAATCCTAGAATCACAGACAAATTTTCAAGCAAAAATAACACAACCATTTACTTTGGGAAACAAAACAAAATGCTTCAAAATTTAATATGGGACAACACCCAACCTCTTCTGCTAAATGAAGAAGAATACATGATGTTTTATAGTCTCTTTAACATTACTTCTTAGATATTCATTCCGATTAAATTCTAGTAAAACAAGAAATATCTTAGTTCCTTGGCTTACCACCTCTTCCACGGCCACGTCCACGCCAGTTGCCACGGCCACCTCTACCACCACCACCAGACCTACCTCCATGGCCTCCACCCAATGCCTTGTTTACTTCTGGCTTTAATTGCATGTTTTCTGGCAAGGCAAGTATATGATCCACACATTTGCGAAAGCTGAAATCATCAAAAGACCCATCCTCTCTTACAAGGAAGTAGCAACGACTTTTGAACTCTGGATGATAGCGGACCTGGAAGGCTGATACACCTGACTTAATCTTGTTCTCCGCTTCCACATGTCCCTTCTTCAGCAAATCCAGTAGCATTAGGTGCTCATACTGTGGAGGAAAAATGCAGGTAAAAGACAAGAAATTAGCATAAAAAATATATATAGCATCCTAATTCCTACCCAGTACCGAGTCTTCTTATCTTTAGAACATCAGGGGCGATGCATCCCAATTAACAATGTGCAACCTAAAATTGAGCTACATACAATTGTCACTCAATACTATAAACTTCTGGATTGCATCCTTTATTTGATTTTCTAGGTTAATTCTAAAATGTAGCTAAAATTACCATTTGAAGAAAATGCCTGTACAGACAGGTGCCACACAACAAACTTGTGATTAAGCTGACTGGCTAAAGAGCGATCAAAGTTATCCAAATGAAAAGAAAAATTCAGAATTCCAGTTGAAGTTCCTTAAAAGGGCTAAACAGAACATAATAATTCCAATGTTAAAAGAAACAAAAAGACACCCTACAGAAAAACAGCTGAAAAGGGGCGTCAGACCTTTTCACTAAAACAGAATTTTGATCTGCCTTGGTAAAAAAGTGGCAATATCTATACTTTTGACTGAGAAAAGAATTGTAGCTCAGGCTCCATGATATAATTTATCTTATGAGCGATTCCTATAAAGGGCTACTCAGAAGATTAGGTTTAAATGGCCTTGTTTGTGAAGCTGTTTGTGTCAGAAGCTAATCCACAACTCAAACTAGTTTTATGCAGAACTTTTTTTTTAAAGTACTCTAACCTGACTAAGACGAAATGGAATACTGTCGAGATCTAGTGTGACATGAGACCAAAGTTTCTAATGTTGTATTGCATCATCTTTCCTTGATTTGCTTATGATTAGCGCTTTGTTAAGCAGAAAAATCGCAGGACCCAATTAGAGAGACAACTTATACCAAGCATTATAATAACGAGACCTTAATAATACATACTTCAAATTGGGAAGCAAGAAGCCAGTTTATGAGGCACAAAAGTTGATTTTGATATCGAAAAGGACTGTGTCCAGTATCAACACACCAGCCATGATAGGCAATCAATTACGTTGGGATTTGGTGGCAGCACCTTCTTCTGCAACTGATTTATGCAACCAAAATAATGTCCACTAAGACTTTTTTGAATTCAAATCCTATTTCAAGATAATATGACTAAGATAATTTTAGTTTATGCGAACTAAGAAGGCTTGAGGTGAACATCAGGGTGCAAACTGTATTTAGTTCACAGCTAGCATCAGCACCTACATTTTGTAGTCTGAAGCAGCTAGAAAGAACGATAAAAAACTTTAGGTCAGCCGGTGTGATGCTCACTTCAATTTTGCCAAAGTACCGGTGTCCACAAAACATGGGTGTGGGTGTGGGTACATTTGGTGTAAACTCATAAACTTTTGGAGGATCCGACACTCAGGATCCGTACTAGTGCAAGACACTTATACCCGAGTCCGAGCATCATAGAGCAGGTATATCACAAAGAATGCAACTACAAAGTTGCACTTTTGGAAGTATAATTAAGAGTGAGCATTTAACAAGTTTCAATTCCAGATTTATATATTGTGAACATTGATGGGGTGCAACATCGGGTAGTTGCAAAGGCAAGAATTTCAGTGCAGTCAAGACTAAAAAAGGGTGTTGCTTCAAGAAAAAATCCAATTTGCCAGGCATTATATACCAAGGAATGAACATCGAAAAATTGCCAGTGATTTAACACAAAAAATATCTAATATCACGAAAACAATTGAAGTATGAAAATCCATACATAACTAAGAAACCAATGGGAGAAATTAAAACAGAGAAATTATTTATACCTTATTAACATTGAAATTAGGAGGCCAGAAATGAAGATGCTTGTAAAAGTAATCAAACATCTCCACGGATGTATCGAAACTCTTAAGCCCCACAGTCACCGGTCCCGTTGAGATTGTATCTGTCCCCTTCTCTCCATCGGTGGAATCCGATTTCTCTAGTCTTTCCTCCTCTACAGACTTTTCAACCTTCAATTTCTTCTCTTCTCCGCCGTTCAATTCCTCCTTTGGCTCGTCCCCTTCTTCCCTCAGGCGTTTACCGCCATTGACAGTCGCATCAGTGTCTGCTTGACCCGGCTTACCTAGGGTTTCAACGTCCATGTCTTTTGCGGTTTCCTCGATGGTGTCCGATACTTGAGCTACGACTTCGGGCTTGGCTTCTTCCGCCATTTAAGAGTTGTGTGTGTGTGAGAGAGAGAGAGAGAGAGAGAGAGAGAGAGAGCAGAAACACCCTAGGGTTTAAACCCTCGATTAAATAGCAGACGAAGTTTTTTAATGGGATGGTCATTTAGTTAAAGAATAATATGGGCCGAAACAAAATAAAATGAATTCTTTGGGCTGGATCATTTATTGGGCTTTTTATCCTAGTGTCGGCCCAAAACAGCCTTAGACTATCCTCAAGTGATCCCGACCCAACTCAACCTCAAATAAAATATTAATTTCTCTCACTTTCATATACACACTCTCAACCTTATACTCCCTCCGTCCCGGTAGAAGCGTCACCCTTTTAGGGGTGGCGCGCAAATTAAGGAAAAGTGTGGGAAGTAAAAATGTTGTGAGTGTAATTTAAAAATAGGAGAGAGAATTAGTGGAGGAAATAGTGAATTTTAAAAGTGTTGTGAGTGTAGAGGAGAGAGAATTAGTGGAGGGAATAGTGGATGAGATAATAAAATATTAATAAAAGTTTCCTTTTTAGGAAAGGGTGATGCTATAAGCGGGACGCCATTTTGGGTAAAAAGTGACGCTTCGACCGGGACGGAGGGAGTATAATTTATACTCCCATTATCAATTATCAGTGACCCAACCCAACCCAACCCAACCCAACCCAACCCAACCCAACCTTTTAAAAATAAAATATTTATTTTTTCTTTATTTTAACTTACCTAAAATACTTATCATTTTATTTTTAAAATAATGTATTAGTAATAATATTTTTAAAATTACCCGTACAATTATAAAAAATAATTACCCATGCAATTATAAAAAAAAATTGATATATTTTTTATTTTACTATTTTATATAATTATATAAAATATATTAATTTTAAATATATATTTATAAAAATACATGCCACCCAATTATTGGGTGACATGTGTCAAAAACAAGCAAACAACCTGACCCGCCGAGGTCGGCCAATTGCCCAGGTACGGAAATAGCTTGACTTTCTATTTTTTTTTTTTGGTTTTGTCTTTTATGGTGACCTTCCTCCCTTGAGGGTCACCGATGTGAGTGGTCTTACATTATAATAAGATATTTGAAAGTTTTTTTTATTAATAGATACTCCCTCTGTTTTGGTAATTGCTTCATCATTTTTTTTTGGCATGCAAATTAAGGGTTTAAAAAATGTTGTGAGTGTAATAGTAAAAATAGGAAAGAAAATGAGTGGCGGAAATAATAAATTTGAAAAATGTTGTGAGTGTAATAGTGAAATAGGAGAGAGAATGAGTGGGTGGAATAGTAATGATTCTTTGCCAAAAAAGGAAAGGTGAAGCTTCTAATGAGACGCCCTTTTGGGTAATTGGTGAAGCTTTTATTGGGACGGAGAGAGTATTTGAATCATACTCCCTCCGTCCCACTTCAATGGATACCAAAAAAAATGGCACACATATTAAGTAAAGGTAAGAGAGAGAAAAAGTGGAGAGAGAATGTTGTGAGTGTAAAAGTAAAATATGAGAGAGAATGAGTGGGAGGAATAGTTAGGAGAGAGAATGTTGTGAGTGAAAAAGTAAAATAGGAGAGAGAATGAGTGGGGTAAATAGTGAAGATTCCTTTTCATTTTGGGTAAGTATCAATTGATGTGAGACGGACCAAAAAGAAAATAAGTATCAATTGAAGTGAGACGGAGGGAGTATATGTATAGTTTTTATTTTTATTTTTATTTTTATTTTTGACACATATTTTATCTGAAATAGCTTTTAAAAATATTAATTCCAATTTTTAGATCGAACCTCCGTTGTTTGTCGATATCTACTGAGTACTGAGCCTAAACACTTACTCCCTCCATCCCATTATAAATGAGACAGTTACTGTTTATGCGTGGATTAAGGAAAAAAATAATAATATAAATATTGTGAGTGTAAAAATAAAATATGAGAGAGAATGAGCGGAGGGAATAGTAAATTATAATGGTATTATGAGTATTAAAATAATATAGGAGAGAGAATAAGTGGAGAAAATAGTTAAATTTTTTTGCCATTTTAGAAAGTGTGTGATTTGTAGCGAAACGTTCAATGAGGAAAATGTGTGATTTGTAGAGAGAAGGAGGAAGTATTCTTATTCTTCTTGTTAATAATAGGGTTGTTACACGAACCGAGCCGGCTCGAGCTCGGCTCGGGCTCGGCTCGAAAAAAGCTCGAGTTCGAGTGGGCTCGAGGTGAACTCGAGCTCGAGCTCGAACAGATTCTCAACCTCGTCATTTTTTTCGAGTCGGCTCGTGTTCGGCTTGTATGTTCGACGAGCTCTGTTCGAGATCGACTCGTTTGAGCTCGACTCGGGCTCGGCTCGTTAAAAGATCGAATTAATTTTGTTATATATATATTATATATAAGTCGAAGTTCGAGCTCGGCTCGTTAAAAGCTCGTTTGATTTCAGTTTTTTTTTCAAAAAATAAGTCGAAGCTCGAGCTCGGCTCGTTAAAAGCTCGTTTGATTTCAGATTTTTTTCAAAAAATAAGTCGAAGCTCGAGCTCGGCTCGTTAAAACTCGAGTTCGAGCAGCTCGCGAAAAGCTCGCGAGCCAGCTCGCGAAAAGCTCGAAACTTGATTCGAGCCGAGCTCGAACATGCATTCTGGGCTCGAGCTCGAGCTCGAGAAAAGCTCGAGCTCGATATTTTTTATTCGAGCTCGAGCTCGAAAAGGAAAGGTAAGAGAGAGAAAAAGTGGAGAGAGAATGTTGTGAGTGTAAAAATAAAATAGGAGAGAGAATGAGTGGGAGGAATAGTTAGGAGAGAGAATGTTGTGAGTGAAAAAGTAAAATAGGAGAGAGAATGAGTGGGGTAAATAGTGAAGATTCCTTTTCATTTTGGGTAAGTATCAATTGATGTGGGAAGGACCAAAAAGAAAATAAGTATCAATTGAAGTGAGACGGAGGGAGTATATGTATATTTTTTATTTTTATTTTTATTTTTATTTTTGACACATATTTTATCTGAAATAGCTTTTAAAAATATTAATTCCAATTTTTAGATCGAACCTCCGTTGTTTGTCGATATCTACTGAGTACTGAGCCTAAACACTTACTCCCTCCATCCCGTTATAAATGAGACAGTTACTGTTTATGCGTTGATTAAGGAAAAAAATAATAATATAAATATTGTGAGTGTAAAAATAAAATATGAGAGAGAATGAGCGGAGGGAATAGTAAATTATAATGATATTATGAGTATTAAAATAATATAGGAGAGAGAATAAGTGGAGAAAATAGTAAATTTTTTTTGCCATTTTATAGAAAGGGTGTGATTTGTAGCGAAACGTTCAATGAAAAAAATGTGTGATTTGTAGAGAGAAGGAGGAAGTATTCTTATTCTTCTTGTTAATAAAATGTTCATTTTTTTTTTTTTTTTTTTTTATTTTTTTTTTTTTTTTTTTAAAGAAAACTTAATTAAATCCTATTTTATCACCATTGTGGATGACATTGTGGCCTGTGGGTAGTCTAAGTCCATAGCGGACATATAGAGGTATTACGATCATTATTTTCAGCAACCCTCGTCTCTTTTTCATCACCAATCTCGAAGCTCTCAGTTTCAGCTTACGTTTCTTCAACTTTTCTCTCAAGACTCATTCAATACCCACCCACCAGATACAACCTCCACCTAACCTTTGTTCAGGTAATTCTTAGTTTCTTCATATGTATTTTCTTGTTCTTGAGTTCGATCCTTCGATTATCTTGTCCTTTCTTTTTTTTTTTTTTTTACATTTTTCTTTTCGAATTTGATGGTATTTTCTCTTCATTTTGGTTTAATTGACTTAATTTGAGATTTTGCTTCACATTCCTAAGGAAATTGAGAAGGATTTTTGGTTGGTGAGTTCAATTTCTCACTCCTTCACTGTTGCTAAGACCCTTCGAAAGAAATTATTTGATTGTCGATTTAGGGTTTCCCTTTTTGAATTTATAGGCTTTTTGGGTTGCTCTGAGATGGGTTGAATTAAAAAAAAGTTGACTTTCTTTGGTTATCATTTTGGTGGAAGTACTTTGGGTTCCCTAGTTAACCATTTGTTGGGAGAGTTTTGCGGCCCTTGTGGTCTTACCCTGCTCGAATACCCTGATCGAACCAGATTAGTCAGCAGCATCAATGTGGTGTTCGAATGCTGGTGGTTCAGACATAAAAAGGGTTTCACATAGTCTTCCATTGAATGGCCACTTGTCCCAATTATATATATTTTTTAGGATGGATATGTGCACTGATAACTAATAATTAGATAGCCTTTTATTTTCCTTGCTTATTCCAATTTGGGCCTTGATTTATGAGAATGGGGATATTGGACAATTAAGCCGGTCACTTCCTAATTTGTATTTTATCATTAATTTGATACCCCCCAAATTCCTTCTGTTTCCTGGCTGGAATTTTATAGAAATCTTTGGTCTTTGTTGTTGTTGATATATGCTATTTGGCAATTTTCTTTTCTTGGTGAAACTGACGCATGATCGGATTTGCTACAGTATTATGGAAGGGCACCTGGTTTTGTCTGTTGACCGCCTAATCACCCCTGAAACGTTGCAATCAGTGCAAGGGGCTGAGGTTCCTGTGTCTTCTGGACAGGGTTCTTGCAGCCATGCTGCTGATTCGGCTCATGATGGAGAGGAAGATCCACTAATTCAATCAGTGGAGTGCCGCATCTGTCAGGAGGAGGATTGCACCAAAAACTTGGAGGTGCCTTGCGCTTGTAGAGGCAGCCTTAAGGTATGCTAACTGCAGCTTAGTTTTACATCGACGAGTTAAATTGGTGATATGCCGCTGCAATTAACTCCTCAATATTTGGGTTTTTGCCACATATGAATGAATCACATCTGTGTACAATTGTCATTACTTATTATTTCCAGGGTTCGACCAATTTGCATGTTTACTCCTGATGGGAATTTTTCTGGTCATGAATATATCAAGATACATGAAATCAAATGAGTAGATTGTTTTATACAACATATCTTACTGGTGAGGGTTTCGGATTTTCTCGCCTCACTTGCACCCTTCCTAAGCCAAGGATATTAGTTGCTCACTGCTGAACTATGATGGATATCTGTGACTTGCTTGGTGCCAAGGCTAGTAGCTCAACTGAAGCAATATACAATTGAGTCATTTTCCTGCAACCGATGAAGATAGGATTACTCACTTGTCTATGCTGTAGCTCCATGGAAGCTTTACTAGCTGGAAAACGCCTTGCTTGTTATTTATGTTTTTGGTTACCAATTGGTGTATTCATAGTTGAGGATGTGTAAAACTAGTGGTTATCAAGTACAAGTGGCAAATATATCTTCCTTCACATGATATGCTCATGTATTTGTGCAAATTTCTGTAAACCAAGGCTGGCTAGTGGCAGTGGCATTCAAAGGGGGTCAAGATTACTTATGGAGTAAAAATCATGCTTTTCTTATAGAAATTTTGCTCAAAGGGGGTCAAAATGATAGCATAGTACAAATTTGAACACAAGTAAAGGGGTCGAAAATAGTATCTTTAGTGTACCTTAAAAAAATTTAAGGTACTAAATCGACATTTTCTTTAAATTAAGGGGGTTGAGTGACCCTCACACCTTTCACGTGGCTGACTCCAAGAATATCAAATTTTATTAGAAAAATAAGATATGCCTATACTTATTTGTCGTGACAAGTGCACTGGACTCGTACCCTTGTGAGCATTGAACAATAGGCTGAAATGTCCATAAAATGGCTTTCAGATAGCAGCTGATGATAGTCTTTTATATAATTTTTGGTTAATTGTCCGAATCTCGACGTCCATCAATTTATATCCATACAGGAGCTTCTGTTTTGTTACGATTTTCACGTGATAAATATGGAGTTTTTCTCTTATGTCAGGTTAAAGTTTGAGATACGAAGTTTTATGTCAGCCGACCCCACATCATTTTGTGACTAAGGCGTTGTTGTTGTTGTTATTTGTCATATTTAGTTTGGATACAACTATTTTAGGTAGCTTTCTGATAACTTCTACTTTGCAGTTTGCTCATAGGAAGTGTGTGCAGAGATGGTGCAATGAGAAAGGAGATACTACTTGTGAAATATGTCATCAGGTATGCTACTTTAGGTTCCTTCTTTGTTGTAACAGGTTGCTGTTTCTACATTACTACATACTGACATAATTTGCATATAGAAATGAAGTAGATAAAATTTTGGTGATAGGCTTTTTCACTCATGATTGATCGTGTTTTGTCGTGTCTGCTATGAGTAAATTTTTAATAACAGTATAATAGGCTGCATGTTTAATGTGTCTCTTCTTTACCCCCCCCCCCTCTGTCTCTCTCCCTTTTCATAAGCTTTAGTAAGATCAGTTGGAGTGTACTTGTTGAAGAAACTGCACCCTCTTTGCTACCACACTTGGCTTTATTTTGGCTATGTGCTCTCAGTTAATCACGCAATGTGATGTGTGATATAGCTAGTACCATTCTTTCGGCGCGTCTTCTGAAAAAAATATTTCAATTGATTTTGAGTTTCCTTAAGAAGGATTGCTTGTCTTCTTGAATTCCCTATACTGTAATCCTCATTATAACTTGCTTGGCCATTCAATTACTTAGAGATTCCGAGTTTCTGGAGCACTTTGTCTGCTTAAAATATTGAGTTTCTTATTGCTTTCTTACGCTCCAACTTGTCAACTCCCTAAACAACAAATAGTTTCTTTAGAATGTGTGATTGAGATATCTTATCATGATATAGACAGTTAGTATGTTTTGATGGGAAACCAGCACCTGACATGTATGCCCAAAATGTTTTTCTTTTTCTGCATTTGCTTAAGAAGACTTTTGTGTCATTTCTGTAGCATCAACTCAATTTATCAATGTTATGAGATGCGTAGTCAAATATAAATGCTTATGAAAGGTTTTCTTTTGATGCAGATGTACCAGCCTGGTTATACTGCTCCCCCTCCCACTCAGTCTGATGAAACTGTCATTGATATCAAGTATGTTAATTCATGGCTAGTTTTCCTTTCCGTGCCCACCTGATTTTGTTTGATAATCTAGCATTCAAAATGATAATTAATATTTTCCATAAGAATAAGCAAGGAAATTACTATTGACTGTTGCATCGATATTGTAATGCATCTTTTAATGAGTGATTTATAATAATGTCAGAGTTGTTTTCTAGGATTGCATCATTTTCTCGCTTTCAATCATTCAATAAATCTTCTTAACAGAATGATGCACTGCTATTCTTACATGAAATTCCTTCAATATGAGGGGGGTCTTCTTTTTTTGGTGTCAAAATGTTAAGAGAAAACTTAGTAATTTGATGGACCACAACTTATCCCTTTTGTCTGTATAGTTATTTTGTGTTCTGGGGTGGTGACTTCTTATCCATGTTAAGAGAGGTATAATTGTTCATTTCCTGTCTCAAGTGATTTGGGCATTTTTTTTTCAGTTTAGCATGTCAAATGATTGGGAAATTGATTGTAGACATCACATGTCTTTCAATGTTTCCTTTGTATTGTCGCAGCTTTTCTTGAGTTAGGCAGCCAAATAGTTTTTTCTTTTCCTTTTTAGGCTAAATTTCATTTTCATCCATTGTACTTTCACTCGACTTTCACTTTAACTAGTTGACTTTGTGAGTGTTCCTTCTCCGCTTTTGATTTTTAATTTTGATCCCATTGAGGACAATGGGACATTTAAGCTTGGGGGAGGGGATATTTGATGTGCATGCTTTGTTTTTGTTTTCTAGTTGTTTTTGTTTCGTTAATTTAGTTGTTAAAAAAAATAAAATAATTATAAAAATAAAATAAAATTATATTTTTGTAGAATAGAAGTGAGGGTCGATCCCACGGAGATTTGGCTTTGCAATCTTATAATGCTACTTTTGTTTAGTTAGAAAACCCCTTGTTGTAGTGATGAAATTTTAAAAAACGAAAACTAAATTGCTAAATAAAATCACTATGCAAATTTAACTAAAGAAAACAGTCTTGAGAATTTAAAGAAAAACTATAATATGAAAATGGCGAAAGATATTATTAGCGTTATTGGGAAAATCAATCGATCATGGAATTCACAAAATTATCATTCTCAATGCACAAAGTGACAATCAGTGAATCAGGACACTTGAATGCAGTCTCGCAAGCACCTATTTGTTCTCGCATATAGGCTAATCCCGAAGCAGTTCACAGAAAAGCCCTTTACCAAATTAGCTTTCTGTGAGAAGCTCTCTAAACTTAGACAATTGGGTAACATTGAGCACTAGGAAATGTTATCCAAGGCCACAATTATAAAAAGCTCTGATTGTGCAACCTTAAGAATGAAAAGCATGAACCGATTAATCAGTTTCCCGTTACTTATCAATTATTCATTTGCTACCATAATTTGCTAATAGTAACAATTACGGATTATTTCCACAATTTTAGCAATTGGTAAAAATCCCCAAGTTGGCCAGACATTAGAAATCTCTACTAGTATTCAACATTGGACTTAATTTTTCATTCAACTTTAACAATGAAAATAAAATTTTCAATTAAATCTAACATTCTCACAATCTGACTTTCCCAATTTTTACTATTATCCTCTAGCCCTAAATTTAGCTACTCAATAAAAATTACGAAAGCAATTACTAATTCAATAATAAACAAGTAATATAGAAAATAGAATAAGAGAAAATAACAACTAAAGATGAAGATTAATATTAGAAATGCTCAAGAAGATACAAGAAGAAGGGTAGAAATACTTATAAAGTTTTAGCTCTCCAAAATGCTTCTACATTTTTTTAAAACCATCTACAATCTTCTCTTTAAAACTAAAATGTATAAAATGTAATATGAAAATGTGATGATCCCTCAAAAGACTTTCCCTCACTCCTAAATATAATTACTAGGGGGATTTAAGTGCATTGAATCCCATAGGAGTTACAATAAATGATTCATTAACCAAATAATCTCAAGAGGCATTTGCATTTATAAGGCTCTAGAAAAAAAAATGGAAATCATCCGTCTATGGCCACGGAATAAATTACTTCTAGACTTTGAAGCGTATGGGAAATTCGCTATTTTCAAGCTTTATTCTCCAACTTCGGGACCATGATCCAAATTATAGATAGGTCATGGATTAAGCTGCCCTCGAAGGATGAATCCTCAATCAAAGCTCCAAAAACTTTCCTTCAAACTCTTAAATATTCCACTTCATTCCATTAGATGAAAACGTCCCAAAATCTGCAATAAAACGTTCCACTGTAGTCATCCAATCTCTAAACAAGAAATTATACTTGTCCAACATGAAAATGATCATCAATTGTCCAAAATGATAGCAATTGTAACTTAAAATATATGACAATTGTCCAAAATGATAGCATTGAATCCTATAGGAGTTACCAAAGATGATTCATTAACCAAATAAACTCGAGTCATTTGCATTTATAAGGCTCTAGAAAAATCTGGAAATCATCCGTCCATGGCCATGGAATAAACCACTGCTAGGCTGTGAAGCGTGCTGGAAATTCTCTATTTTCAAGCTTTATTCTTCAACTTCGGGACCATGATCCAAATCATGGATAGGCCATGAAATAGGCTGCCCTCCAGAGATGAATCCTCAATCAAAGCTCCAAAAACTTTCCTTCAAAACTCTTGAAATATTCCACTTCATTCCATTAGATGAAAACGTCTCAAAATCTGCACAAAAACATTCCAACGTAGTCATCCAATCCCAAAATAGGAAATTATACTTATCCAACATGAAAATGATCATCAATTGTCCAAAATGATATTATAACTTAAAATATATGACAATTATGAACTTATCACTAATCAAGTTTATGGAACCGACTAGAACCGTGCCGAAGCTTTGTTATCCATCCTCTCAAGATAAGCACCCTTCCCCACATGTGAGCATCCCCATCCCTCTCATGTCCTTTAGGACACAACCCGTTGAGTATACAGGTTATTCAATCCCCCAATGGTTGGTGAGAAATAATCACGATGAGTCATTTTGTAGTACATGCGGTTTGTTATGTACTCCTATGTGTTGACCTTGTGAAATAACTTGTTATCATTACCTGATCGTTTTACTGGCAATTATTTGTTATGTGGTAGTAGTACATCTGCAAAGCTACATAATTTTAGTAGTTAGTGCAAATCGCTGTTACTTTTTGAAGTTATATGTACATATATATTTATAATTATCATTATTATTGAAATTCTTATGCAAAGCTAGTATTAGTTACTTTTGTGATTGGTGTTATATTGAGGGTGATGTGCCTTGTGTATAGACTAACAAAAGTTGGCATAAGTTGGTCTTTTTGTGGAATTTCAGAGGGTATCTTTGGTGTTTAAATAAAAGTCCAGGGTTTTGAACCTCTTTCTTTTCCAACGGTTTCATTACGATATTCCCTTGCACATTTTATTTTGAGCTGTACTTATTTCTTTTCTACTGTACAGTGGAGGTTGGACACTTGCTGGTGCTCCTTTAGACTTGCATGACCCTCGTCTTTTGGCGATGGCTGCTGCTGAACGTCATCTGCTGGAGGGTGACTATGATGAATATGAAGATACAAATGCCAGTGGAGCTGCCTTTTGCCGTTCTGCTGCTCTAATTGTAAGTTATAGGAACTGTTGTCTATCTGATTAACAAGTCATTTTATTCATTAGGATTAGTGTTGGATTTGAAGTATCGGAAATAATAATTCTGTGTAAATATGAATGAGAAGTATGTACTTTCTGGTTAATTAAGACCCAAAGGCGACCTGAGTTTTCAGTTGATTTCATACCTCCTTTTGACATTTGATATTGAGCCATATGCATACTTCTTCCGGCTTCCTGGCTTATGGTTTTTTTGATATTCTGTACACACATGTTAATGATTGCTATCGGCTTTTACACAGTTGTATTATGGCGTTTTATATTAAGAAAAAAAGAAATGGAGAGAGAGGACACTTGGTGCCCGAGACTCCTAGAACTGTGCAAGGTTTTGGGGAAGGTTCTAATGGACTTGGTCTCACCTTTCTAGTGCAGAGATGAGAGTGTGTATTCCCAAATTTGCGATGCTTATCTTCTCAGTTTGTTACCTCTCTTTAGTTTTTGAGACGAATGCTTGATTCTTGGTCATTACTCAAAGCCATTGAAGGAATCATTTTTTTTAGAAATTAAATAAATGCTTATTAACTGGATCTTTATTTTTCTCCTCGAAGTCAAAGCGTTATAACTAGCAAGTTGCTTTGCAATGTGATGATAGTCAAAGCGTTGTAAGTAGCAAGTTGCTTTGCATTGTGATGATGAATTCTGTAATGCATCTTTGTGGGCAGTTAATGGCTCTTCTGCTGTTGAGGCATACTCTGACCATTGGAGATGGCGATGATGAAGAAGATGATGCTTCAGCTATCTTCGCTGTGAGTTGAATTTACTTATTCAAGTCATCCTACAATTTGTGCATGTCTATTGTATTACAATATTTCCATTTATTTGCACCAGTTGATTATGTGTTTATGCCACTTGACAGCTTTTCTTACTTCGGGCTGCTGGTTTTCTCCTTCCCTGCTACATCATGGCCTGGGCAATCAGCATTCTGCAGCGTCGGAGGCAAAGACAGGTGAGGAGGCACTAAGCCTTTATTTTAGATTTTGCTATTCTGAGGTTATACTCCATACGCCCCATTTCAAACTATGACATTTTAAGGTTGGCACAAGAATTAAGGAGTGTATAATATTAAGGTGTTGTATGGAAAGTGGGGTAGGGGTTGTTAGTGGGGTAGAGAATAGTAAGTGGGGTTATTGTTGTGAGTATGACAAGTGCGTCTCATTGATTAAAAAAAAAAAAAAATACTCTTTGTCCCTAAATGGATCAAGACCAAATTTGAAACTTTTTTTGACATTCATTTAGGGACGGGGGGATTCTAAGACTATCCATTTTGGGCTTGTCTAATTTTAAGTGGGCACCCAACCCAAAATGGAAATTAGTCTATATTCAAATGGGAAGGAGGGAGTATATGATAATATAGTCAACTATTGATTAATTGCGGATCTTGCCTCATCTGTTAAGCATTCCCCATGTTTACGATTATACTAAAATGAACGCTGCAAATCTCTAGGCTTACTATTTATCTCCAGATTTGTCAGATATAGATTGTCCCATTGCTACCCCACATCCTCGGTTTCCAATTCATGATTTTAGTACCCAATTAGATATTCACTTCAGTAACGCACATTCCATGGAAAAAACAGGAAGCAGCAGCATTGGCAGCAAGTGATGTAGCATTTATGATCCAAGCAGGGCAACATAGAGGTTTGCAGGTCACAATAGCACCAGCTCCTGCTGTGGCACCTGTACCTTCAGCTGCACCAGCTCCTGCAATGACTTCTGGCTCATGAACTACTTAAATATTTGCCGGTACTCCTAAAAGCTTGCAAGCTCAAACTATTTTGCTCTTCACTCATTTCCACTGTTGTATTTGTACATAAATCTTTTAAATTTGCATTATCTGTTGTCCCTAGTTCCTTTTTTTTTTTCCTGTTGAATGGCCTATTGTATTCTCGGAAAAGATTATTTGGGATCTGGAATGTCTCTTGAGCTTTTAGCGAGTAAAGTGTAGTATTCCTTTATGGGTGCATTCTTATGTTCTAACTTGTTCTTTTGATTGATTATTGATGTACTAAATCGAGCTCATATTTTTCTCTGAGGCATGGTCTCTCTCTCTCTTTCTCTCTCTCACACACACGAACAACGGTTTGGTCCTAAACAGGAATCACAGTTCCAACCTTGCATGTCAACAGGCTAAGCTGCTGGCAGCAATAAAATACTTGTGCTGCATCAAATGTGCAATCATGTATTGTTCTTTCTTTCTTTGATACTTGAGGGAAGCTTCTTTTTCAACAAAATTGGCTCAATTTGGGGAATGCATGGGTCTAGGGAAGTGCAGTTTGGTTGTTTAGCAGTTAGATTTCGTAAGAGTCAATTTTGATGAACGGCTAAAATAAAATTGCTCCAAGGCTAGTTTGGATATTTCACTCCAAATCAACCTCGGCCTTTAAGATCAAGATCGACAGATGACTCAACCAATCAAGATAGGGCGACTTTTTTCATATAGGGCAGTAGCCTAGTTCATACATTTAGTGACCTGATTAAAATCGCCCAAATGCTAAAGAAAATATTTAGTGGAAAAGCAGTCCAAGTGATAGAGAAAAGAAGAGAGAAGGGGAATTAATAAATTTGAATGGGAGGCTAAGGGAAACTAGACAAGAAAGAAAAGCATAAGCACAAGACTCATTTTTTGTTGCATTGCATAAAGCAACAACTTGTTTTTTCTTTTCTTTCTTGAATATGTTTCTCTTTTCTTCACTCTTTGCCTCTCACCCAATATTTATTTGCTTTTCCTTTATCTGGCTTTCTTGCAACTGTACCAATCCACACCTTTGGCTGCCCAATCTCTCCACTTTAGTATCCAAGTATCCCTCTTTCTCTCTCTCTCTCTCTCACACACACACACAAAGAGAGAGAGAGAGAGAGAGAGAGAGAGGGAGAGGGAGAGGGAGAGGGAGAGGGAGAGGGAGAGGGAGAGGGAGAGAGACCCCTATGCTGATATAACTACTCTATTTACCTTCATTTCCTTGACAAAGGAACAGGGACATGGCTTGAAGCTTAAAATCAGCATATCTTTGAGTTGTTGTTGAGTTTAACCAAAATTTAACTTCTCGATTTTATTTTATTTTATTTTTGAAAAATGTAACCTCTTGAATTAAGATACAAAGCACGCTAAATAACACGTGAGCATAATCCGATGACGTGGAAAATCGGGTATGAGTTCGAGGGAAGATCTTTGTTTGGTTCAAAAGAGCAAGGCACAAGTGATTGATAGATAGAGAAAGAAGTAGGGAACCAAAGTAAAAAAGATTCTTGGCTCCCAAGACTGATGTTGTGTTCCAACTTAACTTTTCATTCAAACCTGTCAGAGTCTTCTAAAAACAGCCTTATAATAGCTTCTATTGCACATCAAGCTCATCATTAAGAGGTGAATCTTAAAATTCTCTTCATGTTTTGGGACCCTCTCCTCCCCTCTTGTCCTTTTTTGCCTTTAATTCTCCCAAATCCCACAAAAGTTCAAATCTATAGCTTATATGTAACAGGAATGCCTCCAAGACAGAGTGCATTCTCTTACAAAGCACTTATTCCCTCATAATTGTCTTGAACAAGACCTCCTTGTCTCTCTCTCTCTCTCTCTCTCTCTCTCTTTCTCTCCCATGGCCATTCTTGATAGTAGGGTGGTCATTTTTCTTTTCTGTACTGGGGTTCTATGTCTATCTATTCAACCAGAAATGGTTTCTGGCCTGAGCAGCGTAAATCTTGCTCTCAGGTGGGGAGAAAAACTACTATTTTCAAGAAACTCGCGTTTTTTAAATGGTATTGAAGTTGGAGACCTGAATACAAGATTGAATATTGCGCCTACGCCTTCAGTGATGTTTGATCCTAATCAATCAAACAAAAGAAGAGTTCGAAGAGGATCAGATCCTATTCATAACCGATGCTGACAGTTTTTAAGCTTTTCTCGCCTAAACACAAAGAGCAGTACTAGGGATGATCAAAGGAAGAACTAAACTGCATGTTTAATACAAAGAGAGAGAAGTAGCCTGTGGGTCTGATGGTGCCATGAGACGTTCGTGAGGGTTGTAAAGAGTTGCTCGATCCACACAAGTACTTGGAATATAGGTCCGTCAGTTTTCTTTTTGCGTTATTTGTCTAAACTTAAAAATCTTCCATTATACAAAACAGAGTTAGAGGAAAAGAAGTTGAAGCTAAGCTTGCATCACCATTATGTTGTATAAACTTACATTCATTCTATAAAGTAGGCAGCTGATATATACATATATAAAGTGTATTTTTTCATTTGTTGTTGTTGTTGTTGTTTTGGTTTCCCTTGAGATTTACATGCAGTTTTCACTGTTCTAACTCTCTTTCTCTTTGTCACACATACACACATGCACGCATCGTAAGTTTTTAAGCCCAGAGACCATTTTTTTCACTACAAGAAAATCTTGTACAAGTGCCTGATTACTTGGCTATCAGCCATTGAACCACTGTTCAGTTATAAACTTCAATGTTTTTTCTGATGTATCCATATCAATTCTATGTTCTTCTAGCCAACAAGGAAATCAAATGGATTTATGAGAGAAACAATCAATAGAAACCATAAACCACTTTGATTTAACTTCCTGTGTTGTTCTTCGGATTCTTGGGGACTGCTGAAAATAGCTACAAAAGCAGAGGCATGAGTCTCTCTTTCTCTCCCCCTCTCTGCATATATTTCCCCCATAGATATGCAATACCCTAAAACTCAAGGTGGAGTTTGCGATATCATCTGAGATTTTCACAAACTTGATCTCCGATATCTGTTCTTCCTGTTCACATCATTCTGTACAGAAGACATCTTCTTACGTAAAACTGTCTGCCAAATCATATCAACTGCATCACCGGTTCTTGATGGATACTGATACTCAAAATGTGGTCCAACTTCCTTTAATCTTCCCCACATTTTAGTCCACTTCTCCCGTTTGATTCTCCTAAGGAGATTCAAAAGGTATCCTTTTTTCACAGCATCAGATGCTCGAACAAACACACAGAACTCAGAGTAGTCAAGAACTTCTTCATAAGGCAGCTCTATTTCATCACTTATTATAACAGGAACACAGTGACTGGCAATGGCATCAAATAAGCGATTCGAGGAAGGGGTGTCACCTGCAATGTTGAGGCAGAATTTCGATTTTGCCATTCCTTGGCTTGCCTTGCTGATCCCATGTGCTTGAATGCTTCCAAATGTGAAGTGCACATCTTTCGCATCCTTGAGCAGGTAGTATAGTTCTTGTCGAATCGCTCCACCCTGTAAATGGATTATACATACATGACTACTAAACATCTTGACTTAAAAAGTGGGTTAATTCCACTACCCACCCCTGAGGTTTGGATTAACTACTTGCCTCCCCCCCCCCCCCTCCCCGAGAGGTTTGGTTTCGTTTCACTGCCCACTTTTGTCAGCTTTATTTACATGGAGTGACTATTTTACCCCTAAACCTTCTCAGTACAAAGTCCAAAATAAATTTAGTTACTTTAAAGATTAAGGCGTAAAATTGTCATTTTGTTCAAATAAACTTGACAAAAGGGAGAAGTGAAACAAAATCAAATCTCAGGGACAGTGAGACTTGTCCAAACCTAAGGGGTAGGCAGTAGAATTAACACCTTAAGAAATTATACTAACTCATAAATCATTATGGAAGTCAAAGAGAACGGACTTACATCTTTCCTAAAAATTGCTCCTTGGAAATACGCCAATATCGATCGCCCTTCAAATGGAGCTGAATCACTAGCTTCAATATTCCTTACCAAATGTTTGTAAGGAGCAATGACATCCTTTTCAAGGTTAGCTATCTCGACAGGGTACCTTCCGAAATCCGCAAGCACAAAAATGGCAGAACCCAACTTTTTTCTTGCATACAGCATGCTATTTGGATGGTGCGCAACAATTATATGATCCTTCCCATTGAATCTTTTCCATTCATCCCGTTCCTTCAAAAACCTCACCAATCGATCTTGCAGCAATCTGTTTTCACTAATTGTTTCCTTCCCCTGAACCTTAGAGTGCCTATTGTAACTCAAAGATGAAAAAAATGGAACGTAGATAATATCAGCTTCACTTGAATTCCATACTCTAATCGCATTTTTTGCTCTCATCACGTTTGGAGCGTACGATGATAGAAGATCAAGGGTGAGCCAATACTCTACACTGTGCTGCAAATTCAGTCCACCGGGATATGGAGGGATTTCGCCAGGGTTACTGACATTAGGCCATGTTTGGTTTACACTTCCTTTCCAACCCAAAAGTCCGAAATGAAATTCAGGAGGTAAATCATACATATACACCTTTAGGACAGTCTGTATAGGCATAAGCAAATCTACTTGTTTGATAGGCTCCCTACTGGATTTGGGTATGAAAATAGCTGATGTGCGGTTACTATTATCAATAATCTTATTGTAAATTGATGTGGGTATGCTGGAATTATCCGTATACCGAAACAAGAACAGCGCGGAAAGGATTAGAAGAAACATTGCGAAAGCTATGAGGCACGAAAGCAATCTTGAAGGGAAGATGTTCTTTTCAGACATTGATGACATTTTTGAGCATCCAAGTAAAATGAAGCAGATATTATTTGAAAATAAGGAAAAATCAAGCTTCTTATTTTTCTAGCTAATAAAGAATTTACAATATTACATTCCAGCACCCAATTCAGATTATGTTCAAACTCTTATCCATTATCAAGAAAAGGCTCAACTCCTTAGATGTTCAAATGAAAACCCCATTACAGAATGAGCAGTAAACCCCAATCTCTACACATAAACCCTAAAGGGTTTTGAGATTGTTCCCAGTTGGGGTTTCGAGAAGAAGCATTTATGGACATTAAAAAAGCTTTATACCTCCTGAGCCAAATGGGCAATCCTCATCAAAATCGAAATGTCTCTTACAAGAAGCATATATCCCCCACAGCTGAAATTTCTTTAAATTAACCTGGAAAACAACAAGGAAAACCTTAGCAAATTCTTCCACTTGAAACAATCATTCAAAACAACCAGAAAAGAAATGGAGATAGTATATAAACAGACAAGCAGATTAAAATCAAGATTTCATCTTCTGGGTTTCAAAAAATTGGAAATTTTCCGGTCATTCATTTTTTTTGGATGAATTAAGAACATGGGAGAGAAGTACCTGAGCTGAGGAGCTGGGAAGAAGATGAATTGGGTATGAATAAAAGGGTAGAATTAAAAAGAAAAAGAATGTATTTTTAAATAGTTGAAGCAAAACTGACGAAAACAAGAGAGAGTAGATTCCGCCCAGAATTGATCTCCCCCATAAAAACCTTTGCTTGCTGTTACTTACTAGGTTTCATAATGAATGAATGAATCCTTAATTGCCATGCACTTAATATATAATTTCTTTCAATGAACAAATCTACACGCAAAAGTAAATAAATATAAGACGTAACGCATTTTCTTATGGATGTACAAAACTGGTTAAAAATCAACATCTTAATTGAAAATGGAGGGATTTGTTTATGTCGTCAGTTAATCACTTCCTTAACGAATGAAATGAGAGAAAGTCATTGGAACAATCAAAATTGGCTGTTAGAAATTGCATAGAGTAAATAAATGGTTGACAGAGTCAAGTTTTGAGGTTTGACTTAGATCCGCTCCCGATTTTTATTTATGGAGGAAAAGGAAGGAAATGGGAGGAAATGGAGGCCTCATTTCCCCCATTTCCTTCCCTTTCCTCTTTACAAAAAAACTCAGGAGCACACCAAGAAAGAAAATCATCTTCATTTTCTCCCATTTCCTTCCCTTTCCTCCATAAACAAAACTCGGAAGCGGACCCTTAAGGCTAAGATACTTAGGCAGGCAGGACCCACTGTTTTTCTTTAGGCTTTAGCGGGGCGTTTGGTATTAAAGGGAAGAGAGAAGTGAGATGTCCATAAATTTTAAAAAAGTTACTTAATGTCTTATTACTATTACTAGCACTCATTAGCCCGTGTCAATGACACGGGACAGTATGCCAAAAAGGAGAAAGAAGACCCAAATTATATCTGTATAAAATATAAAATTTTAGAACAATAACACTTCCTCCATTCCATAATGGTCTTCCCACTTTTTTTTTTCCTTATTACGAATGAAATTTGAGCAATAATTTTAAATTTATTTATTAGTCCAATGAAAATCTAAAACTTATTATTGATAGTATTGTTGATGGTGTATCAATAATAATTTTTAGATTTGCATTTGTATAAATAAATCAACCTAAAATTATTGTTTAAAATTCATTTGTAGTAACGAATTTTTTTTTGGGAAAATCAGTTTGGGACGGAGGGATTAGGGGAAAAAAAACTCACACCAAGCAACCACCACCTTCCTTATCTATCTCTCAATACACTTAGCAAGTAATTATTTATACTAATTTTTCTCAATTCCTAAATGATAGCCTTAACCCATAGTAATTTAGCATGCACTACCTCACATTAAAACACATGTTTTTGTGTTTTCCTCACTAAACAACTATGGAGTAAACGCTGACACCTCCAAATCACCTGCTCTCTGCAATGGTGTAGTAAGCGTCTCTTTTACACGTAGAAACTGCCCTATCAATTAACACAATATAGTACGAAGTAAGTCATTTAGTTTAAGGATACTGCACAACTTAATTTTTTTCTTGATGACATGTTTCACTAACAATTTAGCAGTACAAAATATCACAGGTCACTAAATCACTAATTTTTATTTTTATTGAAACATAAAAATGAAAAGTGCAAAATCATCCCATATAACTATAAGAATGGCAAAAAACTGAAAGCATTCAACATTAACACCACCATTTGTTTACTCATTTTCAATTGGGCAGCACCATTTTTCTTTAATGGATCAGATTGTGTCAAAATGAAGGAAAATGTTATGCCAAAAGTTTCCTTGAATTGGTGTAGGGTGATGCTTAAAATAAGTGGAGAAAAGCATTTGTTGGGGACAAATATACACATATATATACATTGTTGTTAGCAATTAGCAACTGAAACTATAACAAAACTTTCGGTCAGAGCTCAGTAAGTGAATGAGTAAGTAAATGAGTTGAGCCTAAACAAAATATAAGTTCAACGAAATAAACGAATGAGAATATCTCTTCTCGTGATCCCTTCAGTTTCTAAAATCAGGAAACCTTGAATGCTTTACTTCAACTAATCAAATATGTAGGATTAGACATCTGTATATGCAATTGTTTTCATGTAATTTCATTTTTTTAAATAAGGAATCAAACATGGATAGAAGCAGGAAAAAGAACAAAGAGGTTTTTTAGAAAGATATAGAAATAGAAAATACAGAATTCCCACCCCCACACCCCACAGACATAAATAAATAGTAAACTGATGAAACTAACAAACATCAAGATTAACATTTGGAAAGAACAGAGAGGTGTTTTACCAAAAAAAAAAAACTTGTGTAGGTTTGTATACACATAAAAAGAGAAGGTGGAGATGAACCTGAATGAGTTTCATTTTGGAAGATATCATTAATCTTCTTCTCCTACTCATACTACTCCTCCGCAAGCGTATGTTGAAAAAGATTCCTAGATATACACTTGAGTGGCAATCGAGGGTTCCTGTGAAAAGAGAGAATCGAGGGTTATACCAGCCGTAGAACCGACGCACATTATAAATTTAAATATTTAAAATATTTAACTTCAAAACGTACTGCATACTACACAATTCATGTGAGATGTAAGAAAAATAAAATCACAACATATAGCAAGGATAGAACAAAGAAAAAGTTTTTGAGCAACAGTTCTAAAATATTTAACTTCAAAACGTATTGCATACTACATAACTCTTTTTTAAAATGTTCATTGAGACAAAGGAAGAAATGTTCAATTTTTTATTTTTTTTTTTACATAGAAAGAAATTCTACTTCTTTAAAAAAAATTCCTTCATTTCAAAAATGAATATTACTTTCGTCCCAAAATTAATACAACTTTTACATAAAAAAAATGAACATTGCTTCCTTCGTCTCAATGAACATTTTAAAAAAGAATTATTTTTTGGGATGAAGGAAGTAATGTTCAATTTTTTGGACAAAAAATGTAGTATTATTTTTTGTTATACATTTTGAGTCGAAAGTAATATTCATTTTTGATATGAAGGAAATAATTTTTTTATAGTAGTACATTTTTTTAATTAATTATTTTAGACGGAAAAAATAATATTTCTTTTAGTTTGCTTTATTAAAACATAATTTTTATATTTTTATTTTGTAATTTAAAGCGAGACGGAGAACGAATTAGTAATTTGGATGTGTTCACACAGAAGAAAAGAAACTTAGAACTCGCTAATTCAATTAGAGAGTTAAAATTTATTTTTTAGTTTTCTTTATTAAAACATAATTTTTATATTTTTATTTTGTAATTTAAAGCGAGACGGATAATGAATTAGTAATTTGGTTGTGTTCACACAGAAGAAAAGAAATTTAGAACTCGCTAGCGAGTTAAAATTTATTTTTTAGTTTTCTTTATTAAAACATAATTTTTATATTTTATTTTGTAATTTAAAGCGAGACGGAGAATGAATAATTTAAAGCGAGACGAAGAATGAATTAGTAATTTGGTTGTGTTCACACAGAAGAAAAGAAATTTAGAACTCGCTAGCGAGTTCAAATTTATTTTTTAGTTTTCTTTATTAAAACATAATTTTTATATTTTTATTTTGTAATTTAAAGCGAGACGGAGAATGAATTAGTAATGTGGTTGTGTTCACATGAAAGAAAAGAAACTTAGAACTCGCTAATTCAATTAGCGAGTTCAAATTTTTTTATTTTTTTTTTTAATAATAAAATTGAAACTCGTTAAATGGTTTAGCGAGTTTAAACGAAAAAAAATATTAAACTCGCTATACCGTGTATCGAGTTTCAAAAAATGGGTCATTTTGGTCAATAGTTTTGAAGAATTGTTATTTTAGGATATATTTTTTTTAAAATGAAATATTTTGAGAAAAAATCATTTTGGGAGGAAAGGTTATAACCGCTGGTAACTGTTGTAGTAAGGGGATTCGTAAATCCAATCACAGCCGTTGTTTGTCTTTTTGCAAGATTAAATCTGAGCCACTTTTTGTGTGGCGGTTAGATTCCACCTCTATTGTAATATAGATATATTTTTATTCAAGATTTTATTATCATATTATATTATTTTGTAATAATATTGCATATAAAATAAAGATAATTCATAATACTGTATACTCATATACTTACAACATATTGATGATAACAGGTGACGCATGCAACCGGATTTCAGCGATCGACACAGCGAGTTTTTGGCAATCGAATTTCGACGATCGGTGACTGAATTCCAACGGGCGGTGGACGGCGGCAAGATGCAATATAATATAATAATTTATAAGAATTTATGGGACATTTAAATTAATGAGGCGGTCGATGGTGGGGGCATGATGCAATATAATATAAGAATTTATGGGACTTTAAATTTATGAGTAACTTGAGGGAAAATGATTTGTTACAAAAGAAATTTATAGGTAATATTCCCTAAACGTAACTAATGGAAATGAATGAAAAGTGGTCAAACCTCATGTTTGGTTGGCATGGAATGAAATGAACATTTCATTTCTTCAACAATCATGTTTAATTTGAAAATACAAATTATAGAAATGAAATGAAAAATATAAAATGTCCAATTTGCACTTCTTTCAAAAAATTAATATGAATTTTTTTTTGGGGGGAGGGGGGGGGTTGGGGTGGGGTGGGATAGGCGGGGTATAAAAAATGAGTAAAAAGGTAGGCGAGAGGAGTTACAAAAAATGAGTAAATCTTTTTTTTTTTTTTTTGAGGGGGTTGGGGGTGGGTGGGGTGGGGTAGGCGGGGAGTTACAAAAAATGAGTAATTTTTTTTTTTTTTTTGGGGCGTGGGGTTGGAGGGCGGGGGGTGGGCGGGTGGGTGGGGTAGGCGGGGAGTTACAAAAATAGGTAATTTTTTTTTTTTTTTTTGGGGGGTTGGGGGCGGGAGGGATGGGTGGGTGGGGGATGTGGTAGACAGGATAGTTACAAAAAATGAGTAAATTTTTTTTTTTTTTTTAAGGGGGCGGGTGGGTGGGGTAGGCAGGGGCAGGGGGTGATTTGGGTTGGAGGATTATTTTGATCATAAAATTTTGTAAAAATCTATTCCAATGGAATGAAATTCATTTTCATTCAATTTTGGAAGGAATGGAATTTTTTTCCAAAAAATGAACCAAATATGCTCAAGATAGGAAAAGTCAAAAGAAATTGTCCATTCTATTTCCCCACTTTCTCTCACTTTATCACGAATCAAACTGGGCCTAACCTAAGGGAGTGGATAACAAATAAAAATACTATTTTTTTTAGAAAAAATTAATTTTTAACCACAACGCCCAAATCCTATTCCATCAGAACCCAGCCCAAATAAAAAAAAACTGACTCATTTGTTATTCCAAATTAAAATCACTTTAAACCCCATTATACCATGGAACGGCTAAAATTAAGTTAACACGCCGTTAACTTCCGTCTGGGTAGTTATTTTTGGCCGCAAAATTTCCGGCGTTCCTTGCGGATCTCAATTTTCCGCTAAGAAGAATTCAAAATTGAAGAATCTGTGGAGTATTTCTGTAACGACCCCAACCCTAGGCATCAATTTTTAATATTATATTAAATGCTTTTAATATTTATATTTATTTTATGTGTTCAATTATATCTTTAAATTCTTAATTTAAGATAACTTGGGTGAGAAATAAATTTAGAATCTTTTATGAATTTATTAGACATTAATTAAGAACCTTGAAGAAATAATAAAAATGGAAATAAGATAAATAGTGCAAGGAGGTTAATTGAGTAGGATGAATTATTTGGGTAAAGGTTAATTTAATTGTTGGAAGCCTTTAGAAGAGGGGGGCCAATTCCCTCTTCACTCCAATTTCCCCCAAGTGTCCCCTCTCCTCTCCCCATACTCCCTCCATCCGCCCCCTCAATCATTCTCCTCACTTTTCCCCTACTCCCTCTTACCTCCTCCCTCACTCTTCTTCATCTTTCTTTCTTATCATTCTCCATGGGAGAACCCTAGTGGAAGCTCTCAACCCAAGCTTTGAAGCCAAGCTATTCTTCCACCATTTTCAAGTCCAAGGGTAGTTTTGAAGATGGATCATCTAGGAGAGTCCATCAAGTGAGAAAGATCAACCTTCCATTTAAAACCCTAGGGTGAGTTATTATGACTTCCTTTCTTTAAATGTTCATAAATGATTTGATGTTGTTATTGTGATATTAATGATTGTTTGATGCCTTGAAAACATTCTTAGAGTGGAGGAATTTGATAATGCCTTAGAATGATAGTATTGTTCATAAAGGTTGATTTAGAATGTAAGAAAGTGGATTGAACTAGATTTAGAAACTAAGTGTGAAATGTGATATTGTGATGGTTGAATGAGTAGTAAATCCAAGAGTGAGTAACCTAGGTTGATGTTATTTTGGAGATTTAAATGATCTATAATGATATGGATGAAGTTAGTAAACCTTTTTATGTTCACAAAATAGAGGAAACTTGGGTTGGGATAAATTGGTATAGCTACATAGGTATTTCCAGCCTTGTTCGAGTGCGGGTTCGGGGCACGAGTCGTGCCACGTGGCACGAGTCGTGCCTTGGATGGGGACGAGTCGTGACATGGATTAAAGGGAAGTCGTGCCTAGTGGGGACGCATGAATACGAGGAAGGCGAAAGGGGCACGAGTCGTGCCCCGGGGCACGAGTCGTGCCACGGCACAGTGACATCGGGGTCAACTTTGGAGCTGTTTAAACCTAATCGAACTAGAACCAAAATGAAATCTCTTTAACCTAGATTAAAGTAGAATACTTTGGCTACACAATGACATCTTAAGTGATCAAAATGGAATTGTGGAAGTAGTTTAAATATTGCCCCGAAAATGGTTGATAGGTTTGATTTGTGACTTCACCAAAATAGTCCCAATTTGGGAAATAGAACTTGAACTTTAATTAAAGTTATTCGAGGTTGTATAATGACTATGTAAGAGTGGTTTATGATATATAGTGGCCTCACTCCCTATCTTTAGTGAATAGTTGCAATGGTGTAGAAGCCATAGGTTTCACTATTGAGCTAATTGGTAATGGGTATGTATCACCTTGTGGCATTGTTATTCCGAGTTGTGGAATTATTGATTATATGGTTACCTTAATATCCTAAGTGTGGATTATTTGGCAAGTGTTATGTGGCTTCCCAAGTGTGGAATATTTGATACGTTGTTATGATTCCTAATGTGTGGATATGTTTACTATGTGGTTGTATGGTTATCCCCTTTGTGGATTATTTGGTATTGTTATATTGTATCCCGGTGTGGATTATGTGGTTATATGGATACCTTACTTGAATTTAAATTCGTTAATGGTATTATGCATAGTGTATTACATGAACTGTTGCACTATAGTATGGTTGTAACGTGAGTATATTTTACCATGTTACTATATGTTTATCCCTTTTGTGGATTATAATTCAAGTATCTGGTATGTGCTTGAATGTTCGGGTGGGTATGATGGAAGTCAATCAATTATTGATTTGTTCTATAATTGATTGAAAGTTCATCATACCGGTGACCCTTCCCCCTCTGTGGCCACGGAGTGGGGCAGTGCTAACGACTGTATTGAGCATGAAGAAGCCTTTACAGACCTGTTGCGATCGTTGTACGGAGGGAAGATGTTATTTTTGGATACACTAATATAGGTATCCTTTCTTATATGGATCTCTGGGGAATGAGGCCTATAAGAGGTGAATGTGCTGGAGGCAATTCACCAAAGAGTGGAGTTTTACTCCCACGTTGTACGACTTATTGTTCAGACGGGAAAAGGTAAAATGAGGTAACGTAAGGTGTTTACCGCTTTCATAATGTGTTAAGTATTACCATGCTACGTGTTGCATCTTGTATGGCATCTTGCTTTGCATTCATAATAGCTCATTGAGATTTATTCTCACCCCTGCTCCCTTTACTGTTTTAGATTCCGAGAGATTGTGTGACCCGAACCAAATGAGGCCGGGGATTTCATTGTGGACTTTTGCTTTGGGGCTTGACAAGTTAAGTATAGGAGTCGGTTGTTAGGAGTATTTATTAAGTAGTCTTCTTTTGTAAATTGTATGGAAAACTCTTTGTTTAAACAAGGTTAATTAAGGTTTCCAATGTAATTGATCAGATTTCGGTTTATTAAAAGTTGTGGTTGGATTTCCTCTAAGTAGAGATATTTCCAATTGATTTTATTGGAAGATTGAAAAGTGGTTTTCTTTTAAAGGCAAATAAATGTTTTAAAAATTTAGATGGATTTTCTTAGTTTGAGCTCCCTTAGCTCGGGACACGTGTTAGGTCCCGGGTTGGGGTGCTCACAGTTGGTATCAGAGCTTAGTTTAGAGGTCAAGGGTAGATGTCTAAACTAAGGGGGAATGTGTGGAAATTGACGCCGAGTGTTTAATGCAGGAGTTCGTTCTAATGGCCGGAAGCAATGATGATCAGCGGAAGGTTCTAGAAATTGAAGAAGATTTGGGGATAGGTGGAATTCAGGATGAAGAGATGATGAAATTATTCAGGAAATTTGTACAGGATATGGAGACTAGAGGATCAGTTCCGAATCAACCTGAGGGGTATCAAAGTGATGGATTAGAAAGGTTTGTGAAGATGAATCCACCGAGTTTTAATGGATATCCGGGTCCGCTAAAGGCAGAAAAATGGTTAGAAAGAATGAACAAAATCTTTGAGGTTATGGAAAGTCGCAACGAAGAAAAAGTTAGGTACGCCGTGTTCAAACTTGAAGGTTTAGCTGATCAGTGGTGGCAGAATTTGAAGGGAAGTTGGGAGCGGGATCATACGCCCCAGACTTGGGATAATTTCACTCAACAGTTTGAGGACTACTTCATTTCAATGGTTACAAGGGATAAGAAGGAGATTGAATTCTTAGGACTAAAACAAGGGAACATGACGGTAGATCAGTATTCAGTCCGGTTTGAGGAATTAGCTAGGTGTTGCCCTCATTTGGTATCGCATGAAGTGAAAAGGGTTCAGAAGTTTGTAACAGGTTTGAGGAGTGAGTATAGGAAGAAATTATGGATTGATGGTTTCGCCGATTATCAGACAGTCATAGATAGAGCATATAAGGTCGAGAAGGACATTGAGGAAAATAGTGGAAGGTCCGGAAGTGGGATTAGAAACAAGCCAAAGTATCTAGGACAAGGATCCAAAGTCATTAGAGGACAGCCAAGTGCTTTAACTTCAGGAAGTATGAGAGAGGAACTTGTGGTAGCTTCTTCGTCTAGGCCAATACCCAAGCAGTATGGGATGATTTGTAACTTTTGCAAGAAGGTTGGACATACCGAAGATCGGTGTTGGAGTAAGCAAGGCAAGTGTTTAAATTGTGGAGCATCGGGACACTTTAAGAGGAATTGCCCAAGGATGACGAGGGGACGAGCTTCAAGCAGCGGTCAGCTGGGTGGACGACAAAGAGGTAGTACCAAGAGAGATAACAAAGGGGAACCGAAAGAGAAGGTCTATGGTCGGGTATGTGTTTCGGGTTCAGGAGAGATAGATCCCTCAGAGGTCACTAGAGGTGTACTCCCTGTCTCAAAAGTTAGGGGTCATATTTCATAGATCCTGTTGCATATCATTTATGTTTGGCATCACATTTTGCTTATATGTGACATACATTGTTGAGAAATTGTTTTATTGTTGGAGGATTCTGCTCTTATGAGAGAATACCTCGAACCTTCTTTGGTTTACCACGACGATAATGTGGTTATGGCTGAGCATGTATTGCCGGTTGAATTAGTATAATTATTAAATTATGATTTTTAGATATACTTGACCTGGAGGGTTAAGTAGTGGTTGTGAATTAGTAGACTGTCATAATAAGTGAGTCTCCTTTTCTATGCCTAATTTGCTTATATTGGTATTTGATATAGGTAGACTGTAATGGGAAATTCTTGTTATTTACGTGCATTTAAGGTGAAACTTTTGAATTAAGGTGTGAAGAGTAATTGGTATATGTTAGACTTACATAAGAAGTCTTTTCAAAATTTTTAGGTGCTAGTTGTGAGTAAATGGTAAATGTGCTCCCGTCGGTATGTTTCATGTGTTGGTTCTGAGTAGGATAAGCAGAATTGTAATCTTTATTTTGATGGCTTTAGGGTGATTAGAATTGATGATCTCCTTGTTAATTAAAGTTCCGGGAAGATCGTGAAAATAATTTGAGAGTCGGGTTAATGATTTCCTTGTGAGGAGTCCCTGTATGCAAAGTTCGGCTAGTATGAGTTGGCCCGAGAGGATTTCAAATTTTTGGGTTCTATAGTCTTAAACCCGGATGTTGCCATGGATCTTGTGAGGGTTGAGTCCGTGATCTTTGAGTTGGCAAATGCTGTCGAAGAGATTTAAGGAATTCTTAAGAAATGAAAGATCGTTGCTTTAATTAAATTTAAAGGATGTATAAATGGTGTAGGATGTAATAAGTATGAATTATATTGACAGAGATGGAAAATAGATTGGCTATAGATTCGATCCTTACCTTACTTAACGGATGTGAGGACTTTGTGAAATTTTAAGGTGCATTAAAGGAAGATTAGATTATGATATGATACGGAATGGGAAAGTGATAACGTAGGCTTTGAAGAGTTTGACTTAGATAAGTGAGATTTTCTTATCTTCTACTCGGGAGTAGCTACACTTGTGTTGCGTATTTAAGCAGGTACCTTATCTTTTTGAAGCTTCCTTTGAGAGTTGTTACCGATCCTAGAGTTGGAGAATTAAGTTAGTCGAAAGGAAGAAATTAGAAGACTACCCAAATTCTTGAGGAATAGGTTATATTGTGTGACGGATTTCCTTTCAACTTGAGAAGTTTAATTAACCTTAGCGAGTTTGCGTAGATAGCAGGTATCATTCTAGCTTTGAGATAAAATCGTATGAGGCGTGGTTCAGGGAGATATTATCGATCTCCAATTTGTCGGGATGAGGTTAGTGAAGCTAGGCCTAAGGTAATTTAGCGCCAAAGTTTGTTAATTCATTGAAGTTTTAGAAAAGATTGGTGATTTGACTTAGAGACCGACTTAGAGTAGCTTATTGAGCGTTGGAAGTTTAAATGTAATGTCGTAATGTATTGGGTAACATAAGATATAATACTTTTTATTTAAATATACTTCTTTGAGGTCGTGAAATTCGGGTTAGTGATAATGGTATGGTATTCTCGGAATATTAAGTTGTAATATCACATTATTAATGAAATTAGAATCTTGGAAAGAATCATAGCATTGATGAGACTAATTGAGAATGGAAGTCTTAGAGTATTCGAGTCGTGAAAGTGTATAGTAGAATCATGCCATTGAGAAATCTAATTGGGAATATTAAGTTAGAATTTGTGAAAGGTAACCTTTGCTAGTTTGAACCTTAGGGTAAGTGACAATCGAATTCGGGACGAATTCTCTTTAAGGGGGAGTGAGTGTAACGACCCCAACCCTAGGCATCAATTTTTAATATTATATTAAATGCTTTTAATATTTATATTTATTTTATGTGTTCAATTATATCTTTAAATTCTTAATTTAAGATAACTTGGGTGAGAAATAAATTTAGAATCTTTTATGAATTTATTAGACATTAATTAAGAACCTTGAAGAAATAATAAAAATGGAAATAAGATAAATAGTGCAAGGAGGTTAATTGAGTAGGATGAATTATTTGGGTAAAGGTTAATTTAATTGTTGGAAGCCTTTAGAAGAGGGGGGCCAATTCCCTCTTCACTCCAATTTCCCCCAAGTGTCCCCTCTCCTCTCCCCCATACTCCCTCCATCCGCCCCCCCCCCCTCAATCATTCTCCTCACTTTTCCCCTACTCCCTCTTACCTCCTCCCTCACTCTTCTTCATCTTTCTTTCTTATCATTCTCCATGGGAGAACCCTAGTGGAAGCTCTCAACCCAAGCTTTGAAGCCAAGCTATTCTTCCACCATTTTCAAGTCCAAGGGTAGTTTTGAAGATGGATCATCTAGGAGAGTCCATCAAGTGAGAAAGATCAACCTTCCATTTAAAACCCTAGGGTGAGTTATTATGACTTCCTTTCTTTAAATGTTTATAAATGATTTGATGTTGTTATTGTGATATTAATGATTGTTTGATGCCTTGAAAACATTCTTAGAGTGGAGGAATTTGATAATGCCTTAGAATGATAGTATTGTTCATAAAGGTTGATTTAGAATGTAAGAAAGTGGATTGAACTAGATTTAGAAACTAAGTGTGAAATGTGATATTGTGATGGTTGAATGAGTAGTAAATCCAAGAGTGAGTAACCTAGGTTGATGTTATTTTGGAGATTTAAATGATCTATAATGATATGGATGAAGTTAGTAAACCTTTTTATGTTCACAAAATAGAGGAAACTTGGGTTGGGATAAATTGGTATAGCTACATAGGTATTTCCAGCCTTGTTCGAGTGCAGGTTCGGGGCACGAGTCGTGCCACGTGGCACGAGTCGTGCCTTGGATGGGGACGAGTCGTGACATGGATTAAAGGGAAGTCGTGCCTAGTGGGGACGCGTGAATGCGAGGAAGGCCAAAGGGGCACGAAGTCGTGCCCCTGGGCACGAGTCGTGCCCTGGCCTGGTGACATTGGGTCAACTTTGGAGCTGTTTAAACCTAATCGAACTAGAACCAAAATGAAATCTCTTTAACCTAGATTAAAGTAGAATACTTTGGCTACACAATGACATCTTAAGTGATCAAAATGGAATTGTGGAAGTAGTTTAAATATTGCCCCGAAAATGGTTGATAGGTTTGATTTGTGACTTCACCAAAATAGTCCCAATTTGGGAAATAGAACTTGAACTTTAATTAATGTTATTCGAGGTTGTATAATGACTATGCAAGAGTGGTTTATGATATATAGTGGCCTCACTCCCTATCTTTAGTGAATAGTTGCAATGGTGTAGAAGCCATAGGTTTCACTATTGAGCTAATTGGTAATGGGTATGTATCACCTTGTGGCATTGTTATTCCGAGTTGTGGAATTATTGATTATATGGTTACCTTAATATCCTAAGTGTGGATTATTTGGCAAGTGTTATGTGGCTTCCCAAGTGTGGAATATTTGATACGTTGTTATGATTCCTAATGTGTGGATATGTTTACTATGTGGTTGTATGGTTATCCCCTTTGTGGATTATTTGGTATTGTTATATTGTATCCCGGTGTGGATTATGTGGTTATATAGATACCTTACTTGAATTTAAATTCGTTAATGGTATTATGCATAGTGTATTACATGAACTGTTGCACTATAGTATGGTTGTAACGTGAGTATATTTTACCATGTTACTATATGTTTATCCCTTTTGTGGATTATAATTCAAGTATCTGGTATGTGCTTGAATGTTCGGGTGGGTATGATGGAAGTCAATCAATTATTGATTTGTTCTATAATTGATTGAAAGTTCATCATACCGGTGACCCTTCCCCTCTACGTGGCCACGGAGTGGGGCTGTGCTAACGACTGTATTGAGCATGAAGAAGCCTTTACAGACCTGTTGCGATCGTTGTACGGAGGGAAGATGTTATTTTTGGATACACTAATATAGGTATCATTTCTTATATGGATCTCTGGGGAATGAGGCCTATAAGAGGTGAATGTCTTTGGAGGCAATTCACCAAAGAGTGGAGTTTTACTCCCACGTTGTACGACTTATTGTTCAGACGGGAAAAGGTAAAATGAGGTAACGTAAGGTGTTTACCGCTTTCATAATGTGTTAAGTATTACCATGCTACGTGTTGCATCTTGTATGGCATCTTGCTGCATTCATAATAGCTCATTGAGATTTATTCTCACCCCTCTCCCTTTACTATTTTAGATTCCGAGACAGGTGACCCGAACCAGTGAGGCCGGGGATTTCATTGTGGACTTTTGCTTTGGGGCTTGACAAGTTAAGTATAGGAGTCGGTTGTTAGGAGTATTTATTAAGTAGTCTTCTTTTGTAAATTGTATGGAAAACTCTTTGTTTAAACAAGGTTAATTAAGGTTTCCAATGTAATTGATCAGATTTCGGTTTATTAAAAGTTGTGGTTGGATTTCCTCTAAGTAGAGATATTTCCAATTGATTTTATTGGAAGATTGAAAAGTGGTTTTCTTTTAAAGGCAAATAAATGTTTTAAAAATTTAGATGAATTTCCTTAGTTTGAGCTCCCTTAGCTCGGGACACGTGTTAGGTCCCGGGTTGGGGTGCCCACAATTTCGAACTTGCAATCCTTTCATCCAATTCAATCAATAAGAAAAAAAGGTATTACATCCGAATTATTATTTTGATTGAATTCCGTTTAGATTATGTTTGAATTTTCATTTTTTTACTTCAGAATTTTGAGTTTTTGATGAATATTTTGATTGAATTCACTCACAGATAAATTTACTATTTATGATCAGGCCCTTTTGTATTCATTTTGGACGTAATAAGTAGTGCATAGTATCCCTGATGCTCAAACTCTTTGTGTAGATGATATTTGATGTTATATTCTTCATTTGTTTTGTTAATAATATTACAGAGGACTTGTTCCAGGTCATGTTCTATTTGAAATTTGATATGGATGTGCATTGGTGTAGGCGCAATTGTTATATTTGAAACAATTTGATCTTATACCATTAAATAAAAGACCTCAAAAGTATTATACCCTTCATTAATTATTGTTTTTATTTTGTTTTTTTACAGATTATTTTAACTTTACCTTTCATGGAGTCTAATGTGATGGTGATGTTGAACTATGAAAGATTTTCTGTTGTTACTAGGTTTGATCAATTTGATTATTATGAATCTATTGTTGAATTTAGTTGCAACAGATGGAACAGTTTGAAAAAGGAGACAATCTCGATGTCATATCTTTTAGCTGAGAAACGGTCGTGCATATTGGCTAGTGAGCAAGATTTCATTTGTATGGGTGTTATGATTGCTCGTAGGAATATTGAGCTACTAGAAATAAATGTGAGTGACTTGAGTATCTGTGTTAGTAATGTCAGTGATTCCTTCGAGAAATCATTTTCCACTTTATGCGAAGGTAGTAGTAGTAGAAATGAGGATAATGTCAAATTCTTCTACCACAAAAAAAAGAGAATGAGAAGTGCGGAATGGGCAGACGCAATACAAAATATTGGGCAGATATTTGAAGGTGGTTCTGGTGAATTTAGGAATTCATTGTGTAAGTTTGCAACGAAAGTGGGGTTTGATTTCAATTATGTGAAAAATGAACCTACTCGTATTACGACTGTATGCTCACACAAAGAATCAAAAGGTTGTCCATGGAAGATACATGCCTCAATTGAAAAATGCAGTGGATATTTCTACATAAGGAAATATATTCCTGATCATATATGCAAGGATGCGATTAGTGGTGATTTTGGGCAAAGGATGGGATGTGAAGTTCTTTCCAGTGTTATCCGTGATAAAGTTAGAGATGATCCAAATGTTAGTCCTGCTTCTCTTGTAAAATTGTTGCTAGCAGTATGGCCTCACTGTTCATTACAAGGTTGTTTGGCGAGCAGTTGAGAAGGCAAAAAACATTATTTTTGGTGATGCAAAGTTTGCTTATAATAAGCTTAAAGCATATACAGATAAAATTAGGGAGTTGGATCCAGATGGTTGTGTGAAGTTTGAGTCTGATCCTGTGACTTCTCGTTTCCAGCGGTGCTTTTTTGCATTTGGGACATGTTTGCGTGGATTTAAGTTTTGTCGTCCCTTGTTATTTTTGGATGCCACATTTTTGACTGGAATGTTTCGGGGTACCCTACTTGCAGCAACAGCGAAAGATGGAGATAATGGTATACGAATTTTATTATTAATGCTTTTAATTTTCTTTTCTATGTAGTATCAGAATTAAGTTGAGTTTGTGGTATAAGACCTTTGTATATGATGTTGTTAAATCCTATACCAGTTGCTATAGGACCATTCAAAGGTCTTATAGCATAGGTATATGATTGTGTGAGTTCCTATACTACTTGATATAGGACCATTCAATGGTCTTATAGCTGTGTATATGAAGTTGCCAAGTCCTATACCACTTTCTATAGGACCATTCAAAGGTCTTATAGCTTTGTATATTATGTTTTGAGGTCCTATATTATTTGCTATAGGACCATTCAAAGGTCTTTATAGCTGTGCTTTTGATGTTGCCAGGTCATATACTGCTTGCTATAGGACCATTCAATGTTTTTATAGCTTTGTATATGATGTTGCCAGGTCCTATACCACTTGCTATAGGACCATTCAAAGGTCTTATAGCTTTGTATATTATGTTGCCAGGTCCTATATTATTTGCTAAAGGACCATTCAAAGGTCTTTATAACTGTGTTTATGATGTTCCCAGGCCCTTTACCACTTGCTACATGACCAATCAAATGTCTTAGACCATATGATATGAGACAACTTATTAATGTTTTAACATTTTGTATATTAGTTTTTATTTTTATTCATATTTTATGATGATAAATTAATTTTTTATGAACTGTTTTGGTTGTAGGCCTATTCCATGTTGCATTTGCTGTGGTAGGATCGGAGGATACTGAAAATTGGACGTGATTTCTCCAAAATCTCCGTCCTTATATAACTGAGCGAGGAGTGACATTTGTTTCAGATCGTCATCAGGGTATCATTACTGTGGTTCATGAGGTTATGCCATTTTCACATCATTCATTCTGCATGTTCCATTTAAAAAATAACCTTAGAAATAAACTTGGTGGTTTATCGAAGGAGGTGCGGTCCAATATTCTTCACAAATTTTCTAAGCTTTCAAAAGCTCCAACACCTGAGCACTTTCAGATTCTTCTGGACGAAATCATAAATGAGGGCGGTACTAAGGTGTCTGAGTTTTTCAATAATCTCCGAAAGAAAACTATGCAGCTGCTTATTTTGGAGGTCATCGTTATGGAGAAGTGTACTCAAATGTGGCTGAGTCATTTAATGCTATGATAAAGGAGTATAAATCTCTCCCTGTTGTAGAGTTGATAGACAGTATACGTTTAAAGATTATGTCAAGAATGTGCAGACGTAAACAAGACTCAAATTCATGGGCAAATGTGTTGTGTCCATCCATCCAGAAGGTATACTTGGAATGTGCAGACAAAGGAAGGTCATGGATTATACATGCTTGCGATGAATATGTATTTGAAGTTCATTCAGATCCTTTTATGGTTGTCAACATACAGGAATACACATGTTCATGTGGGATGTGGCAGCATAATGGATTTTCGTGTGTTCATTCCATATCCGTCTTCAGCAGGTTGAAGAACAATTCTTCTTCTTTCATTCAAGATTATTTCAAGGTAAGCAATTACAGGGAATCTTATGCTCTGTCAATTCCAGCTATTTCTACATTAGGTCCTCCTGTAGTTGATGGGGAATCTGTGGTTCTTCCTCCTGAAACAAAATGCCCCCCGGTAGGCCAAGGAAAAATCGCTACATTTCTAGAGGAGAAGGTACAAAGAGGAAGATGAAATGTCGTCGATGCGGAAAAGAAGGTTATCATAATAAAAGATCATGCAAGGAGCCATTGCAAATTACTTTTAGTTGAGTCTTTGTTTTCTTATTCAAATAATTATTAATTTCGTTCTATATACGCCCTATTTGACATTACACATGTGTTCATTAGAATGTTATACCATCATTTTAATTTCAGAATTTTGGTTAATTGATTTTTTCTATATCCTAAAATATTTGTTGTTAATTGTTTTTTTATACCAACATATGAAGGAACTGTAACAGGTTTATTCCTGTAGTAACAGGCCTCTAATTGGTCCTATAGTAATTGGTATAGGACCTGCCAACATCATACACAACTCTATAAGTCCTTTAATTGATCATATAGCAATTGGTATAGGACCTGCCAACTTCATATACATAGCTATTAGGCCTTTAATTGGTCCTATACTAATTGGTATAGGACCTGCCAACATCATATACATAGCTATTAGCCCTTTAATTGGTCCTATAGCAATTGGTATAGGACCTCCCAACATCATATACAAAGAAATAATGCCTTTGAAAGGTCCTATACCATTTGCTATATGACCATTCAAAGGTCTTATAGCTGTGTATATTATGTTTCCAGGTAAACAAACCAATCAGAACTTTTAATTTCAGAATTTTGGTTAATTGATTTTTTCTATACCAACAAGTAAAAGACCTCTACTTTTTCGTCTACCACAAACAAAAAATCCACTATGAGACCTTAAAAATATTTGGAATATATTTAACCAACATTTAACAAATATACAAGTAAACTGTTCAACAACAACCAATTTTTATCATTCCATCCAAAAAGAAACTAAGATGTTTAATTTATGAATGATGAGGACAATGTGAACTTGCTAAAATGTTGTTGGGTTTTACGGGTCCATGCGCAGCGGAATTAAGCATCAAATAACATAAAACCCAAGAAGCCCTAGGATCCGTTCTATATAATTAACTTGAAAAACTATGAGATAGATATAACCAACCTTGAACGCTTTCCGTTCTTGAGCTATCGAACGATTTTATTATGTGATTTCAAATCACAAACTTCGTTCTTCAACTTGCTTGAACTCTAGGCCTTGATCGATGAACAAGCGAAGACCCTCTTTCGATATCCACACCTTCGAATGGATCCAAGAACAATTTCTTGAAGATTGCTAGATCCTATAAACCTTGGAATAATATTGAGAATATGTTTGTGAATTTATTTTGAGAATTTCGGCTAGCTTTTTAGGGCTGACGGACTGTTATATTTATACTACTTTAGCATCAATATGTGTTTCCTAATCGAATTAGGAAACCAGTCCAAAATTAACTCTGTAGACTTATTGTTTCGCACGATCAGACGAGTCACGTGGACTTGTTCTGTCGCGCGATACAATGAGTCACCTCAGGTTTTTCTCAATCATTCTTCCCATGGTTTAATCAATCCATTCTAGTTGTGTGTGACCCAATAGGATTACATTATGTTGGCAATGAGTTCGATCATATCGACCCTCATAAGACATAAGCGGACTCTAGCAAGCCATTATGTCTACCCAAATAATGTAACGTAAGAGTTCACGTTTCCAATGGTACGCTTCCATTTCTCCCTTTGTCTCACGATGTTATATTGAACACAAGTCATGGTCCTCGTCAACTTGCCTTTGTTCAATGCTTTCTCGATTCTTGAGTATAATGATAATTCCAATCATATTGGGGTACGACCATACACTTTCATCATTATCACTCATCGAGGGGACCAAGCAAAACATCTCTCTTTCGAGGGACAAATTCTATCTTGACTTATCATCCTTCCAATCATGAATTCGATCATGCCAAAATTAGCCTTTATAAATATCGTGTTAAGATATCGTTTGACTAAAATCAAACATGACTTTCATCATATGTAAGGTCATGATAATCTCAGGTCTAGGGACTAAATGAAGTAACCTTATGAGATTTAATTATGACATTTGACCATGACATAAATCTCATGCGGGTCAAGTCCAGTCACTTGTTCTCTAACAAGTACCCATAATTTTAATGTGCATCTCTATGCATATAATCATCGTATGATTATCCATTGACAATTATACTAATTATTCTCTTAATAATTAGGGACGGAGATTATTATAAACAAATATACAAAACATATATAATAATTAAATGATAAACATCTCATATAATAATAAATAATGTCAACACATAAGTCTATCAATCATAGGCCTAGGGCATAACACTAACAGTCTCCCACTTGCACTAGGCCCAATCTCCCATGTATCGAATACCCATGGACCTAACATGACCATCATGCTTAGCTTGCGGGAGAGCCTTAGTTAATGGGTCCTCCACGTTGTCATCAGTGTCTACTCTGCATATCTTTACGTCTTCCCTTTCACATATCTCTCGGATAATGTGGAAACATCGAAGTATATGTTTGGATCTCTGGTGTGACCTTGGTTCCTTTGCTTGTGCAATGGCACCATTGTTGTCACAGTAAAGTTCAATAGGATCTCTGATGCTTGGAACGACTTTCAAATCACTAATGAACTTTTTGATCCAAACGGCTTCCTTAACTGCATCAGATGCTGCTATGTACTCAGCTTCAGTTGTAGAATCAGCGACGGTACTTTGCTTGGAACTTTTCCAACTCACAGTGCCTCCATTCAGCGTAAACAAAAATCCAGACTGCGATCTGAAATCATCCTTGTCGGTTTGGAACCTAGCATCTGTGTAGCCTTTAACTACAAGATCTTCTTCCATTCCTCCAAAGACCAAGAATACATCCTTAGTTCTTCGCAAGTACTTGAGGATATTCTTGACTTCTATCCAATGTGGTTCGCCGGGATCCGATTGGTACCTACTCGTCATGCTTAGAGCATACGAGACATCGGGTCTAGTACATAACATGGCATACATGATAGACCCAATTGCCGAAGCATATGGAATACCATTCATTCTCTTTCGCTCATCATTAGTCTTAGGACTTTGATTCTTGCTAAGAGATATACCATGTAACATTGACAAGTTTCCTCTTTTAGAATTTTCCATTTGGAACCTTCTAAGAACCTTGTCAATGTAAGTACTTTGACTTAAACAAATCATCCTCTTGGATCTATCTCTATAGATCTTGATACCAAGGATATATGCAGCTTCGCCTATATCTTTCATCAAAAAGCACTTTCCCAACCAAGACTTGACAATCTGTAGTGCAGGAATGTCATTTCCAATGAGTAAGATATCGTCGACATACAACACCAAAAATAGTGCTACGCTCCCACTAATTTTCTTGTATACACAAGGTTCATCTTCGTTCTTGATAAAGCCAAACTCCTTGATTGCTTCATCAAAACGTAGATTCCAACTCATAGAAGCTTGCTTCAATCCATAAATGGATTTCTGCAACTTACACACCTTATTAGAATTTTCTGGACTAACAAAACCTTCAGGTTGTATCATATATACATCCTCAAGTAACTCCCCATTAAGGAAAGCTGTTTTGACATCCATTTGCCATATCTCATAGACATAATATGCGGCTATGGCAATTAAAATTCTAATAGACTTAAGCATAGCTATAGGCGAAAAGGTTTCATCATAGTCTATGCCATGAATCTGCCTATATCCCTTAGCTACGAGCCTAGCCTTATAGGTGTGCACCTTCCCATCCATGTCGGTCTTCTTCTTGAAGACCCATTTGCACCCTATGGTTTTTACACCTTCGGGTGGATCAATCAAGTTTCAAACTTGATTATCAGCCATGGATTGTAATTCGGACTTCATGGCCTCTTGCCATTTTTCCGAATCAGGAGCGGACATCGCCTCTTGATAGCAAGTAGGTTCATCGTTTTCAATTAACTTCACTTCATCACTTTCCGTAATGAGAAATCCATATCTCTCGGGTTCGGATCGTGACCTACCACTTCGGCAAAGGGCTTGTGCATCTTGAACCGGTTCCACAACTACTTGTGAATTTGGTTCAGTCTCTACCATTGGTTCAATGTTGTTTTCAGGTTCTCGATTTTTTTCGAGATCTATTTTACTCCCACTGGTTCCTTTGCGAAGAAACTCCTTTTCTAAGAAAGTACCATTTAGAGTAACAAACACTTTGTTCTCGTTTCGGTTGTAGAAATAGTATCCTTTGGTTTCCTTAGGATAACCCACGAAAACACATTTGTCAGATTTAGGTGCTAGCTTGTCAGAAGTTAACTTCTTGACATATGCATCGCAATCCCAAATCTTCATGAAAGACAAACTAGGTTTTCTTCCATGCCACATCTCATATGGGGTCTTTTGAACTGATTTGGTAGGAACTCTGTTTATAGTGAAAGCAGCAGTTTCTAGTGCATGTCCCCAAAAGGACAAAGGAAGATCAACTTGACTCATCATAGAACGAACCATGTCCAACAAAGTTTTATTCCTCCTCTCAGACACACCATTCCATTGTGGTGTTCCGGGTGGAGAGAGTTCTGAAACGATTCCACAACTCTTAAGATGACTCTCAAATTCTTGGCTCAAATATTCACCACCTCGATCGGATCGAAGTACTTTAATAGTTTTGCCAAGTTGGTTTTGCACCTCATTTTGAAATATTCGAAATATCTCAAACGATTCACTTTTATGTTTCATTAGATAAACATATTCAAATCTACTATAATCATCAGTGAATGTTATGAAGTACCGAAATTCTCCCCTAGCATCGCTACTCATAGGCCCACATACATCGGTATGTATGAGTCCTAATAAGTCGCCCGCCCTTTCACCGATTTTGGTAAATGGGTCCTTGGTCATCTTGCCAAGTAAACAAGATTCACATGTCTCATAAGATTCATAATCATGTGAGTCTAAAAATCCATCTTTGTGGAGTTTAGAAATGCGTTTCTCATTTATATGGCCAAGACAACAATACCATAAGTGTGGTTTACATCATTGGGTTTAGATCTCTTGTTAATGTTATAGACATCATTATCACGATTTTCAACATCAAGAATATAAAGGCCATTGAATGAAACAGCAGTACAATAATGCATATCACTCTTGTAAATGGAAAATTTCTTATCACATATAAGAAAATTAAAACCTTCATTATCCAAACATGAAATCGAAATAATATTCCTACTTAAAGCTGGAACGTAATAACAATTGTTCAAAACAAGTATTAGTCCACTAGGTAAAGTCCCTTCATAAGTTCCTACGGCTAATGCAGCAACTCTTGCTCCATTCCTCACACGTAGGTCACTTCACCTTCCTTAAGCATCCTTCTGTTCTTTAGACCCTACACATTTAGACAAATGTGAGTTTCACATCCGGTATCCAATACCCAAGAACTAGAAGTAGATAGGAATATATCTATAACAAAGATACCTGAAGTCGAAGCAACTCCTTTGCTCTTCTTCAGTGCTTCCTTGTATTTTGCGCAGTTTCTCCTCCAATGTCCAATCTCATTGCAATGGAAGCAGACTGCGTCCTCTTGGGACTTGGGCTTAGCCTCTTTAGGCTTGGAAGCCTCTTTGGGTTTGGCAACATTTGCCTTAGGATTAGCAACTTTTGCCTTTCCTTTACCCTTGAAACCCTTCCCCTTGTTAACCATCAGCACTTGGTCGGTTTTCTTCTCGACAATATTGGTTTCCGCAGTGTTCAACATTTGAACTAACTCGGAAATGTTTTTATTCATTCCACCCATGTTATAGTGCATTATGAAATTACTAAAACTTTTGGGTAATGAATTCAATATTATGTCGGTAGCCAACTCTTGGCTAATTGGAAAGCCGAGCCTTTCAAGATGCTCAATGTGGCCCTTCAACTTAAGAGCATGGGGACCAACAACTTGTCCTTCACTCATCTTGCATGAGGTCAAGACCTTAACTGTGTTGTACCTTTCTTGCCTAGCTTGTACTTGGAACATTTCCATCAGTCGATTGTTTAGATCAACTGTCCCCAAGTGCTCAAGATCCTTCTGAAGGTTCTTGCACATGGCGGAGAGCATGAGGCAACCAACATCTGTAGAGTCACGCTTATGCTTGAGATATTGGTCCTTCACGCCCTAGTAGCATTGGCGGCGGAGTTCGGGTGGAATAGGTTCCTCGAGACGTACGGTTTTCCTCTTGTCTGAGAACAATTCTCACGCTACGGATCCAATCCATATAGTTTGTACCATTCTCTTCCAACTTCTCCTTCTCAAGGAGAGATCGTAGTGACAGGTGATTATTGTTTGATGCCATTTATTCTACAATAAGATATACATAAAATATGAACACATATAAGTAAACATATCATATGAGAAGTATAATGCATTTATATAAAATGCTCCCACTAAATTATACACCTTCAAATGCAAATAAGCATAATATACATTTAATGGGCTAAGATCCAACTTTAATTCAATTTCAAGTTTGCTATGGCAAACCGCTCAAAATTAAATTAATTAGGTAAAAAACATCAATCATATCACATATATGACTCTTAGATCTTTTATGAGATTTATTCAAGACATCATATGTCTAGACATATTTTAATCTCATCTTATGCCTTGGGTCCAAAACCATTTTGATAACCCAATTAAGTTCATTCATTTTAAACGTATAGGAACCACCATTTCCTCATCTTGCTCGCATTCGAATAGAATCAAAGCACCTTGCTATGACAAGCCCACCCAAAACTATCCGAATGGTCTCAAGTGTTTTAATCATGAATTGGCATAAAGAACTTAAAAGTTAAATTAAGGTCCTTTAAGGTAGATTATAAACATATCAGCAAAGATAGTCATAATCGTGCATCAGGTAAGTTCCCAGGAAGATAGGTGAGCCACAAGGACTACTTAAGTACCAACTCTTCCTTCAACAGAACTCTCCTAGACATGCACAATCAGAAATCAGCTCTGATTTGGCAACATAATCACTACCTTTTATAAACAATCAGTTTCCTTTTAAATTTCGCGTAATTATGACTTGTTTCCATAAACAATCATAAAATCAAAATTTTAATGTCTAAATCTAAACATATTAGGAAACTACAATGCAATGTTTCAACTAAATATAAAATTTCTTAACACGTAAGAACAAATAAATCATGCATCGCAATAATTAATAAAATCATATTTTAATCAACTAAGCATGCATAAACAATGAGTTAATCTAGCATAGACCTATAAACTCAATTTTATAGCATCCAGATAAACACATAAACGTATCAGATTGTAAACACATTCACAGATTAGCAGGATTGTTCAACAACTGATTACGCCGCCCGAATGGGCTAGTTTTGTCGCGTGACAGAGACTCCCAGAGTCACAATATGTCGCACGACCTAGAAAACCAATCAGAAAATATCTGTCGCGTGACATAGACATACTATGTCGCGTGACACAATGAAGCTAGTTTTGCAGATTTGCAGAATTCAATCAATTCTAAATCACAGAGCAATTAAATCATGCAAACGACTTTTAGCAGATTTAATTCAATATCAATAGAATACGATTTAGGCATATTGTTTCAAAAACAATTAATCTATCACATATAGAACATGCAAAAGAACATATAAACAATTTATATTACTTTTCTAGCATGTTAATTCGAACTTAATGATACGAACGGGGCTCTGATACCACTGTTGGGTTTTACGGGTCCATGCGCAGCGGAATTAAGCATCAAATAACATAAAACCCAAGAAGCCCTAGGATCCGTTCTATATAATTAACTTGAAAAACTATGAGATAGATATAACCAACCTTGAACGCTTTCCGTTCTTGAGCTATCGAACGATTTTATTATGTGATTTCAAATCACAAACTTCGTTCTTCAACTTGCTTGAACTCTAGACCTTGATCGATGAACAAGCGAAGACCCTCTTTCGGTATCCACACCTTCGAATGGATCCAAGAACAATTTCTTGAAGATTGCTAGATCCTATAAACCTTGGAATAATATTGAGAATATGTTTGTGAATTTATTTTGAGAATTTTGGCTAGCTTTTTAGGGCTGACGGACTGTTATATTTATACTACTTTAGCATCAATATGTGTTTCCTAATCGAATTAGGAAATCAGTCCAAAATTAACTCTGTAGACTTATTGTGTCGCACGACCAGACGAGTCACGTGGACTTGTTCTATCGCGCGATACAATGAGTCACCTCAGGTTTTTCTCAATCATTCTTCCCATGGTTTAATCAATCCATTCTAGTTGTGTGTGACCCAATAGGATTACATTATGTTGGCAATGAGTTCGATCATATCGACCCTCATAAGACTTAGCGGACTCTAGCAAGCCATTATGTCTACCCAAATAATGTAACGTAAGAGTTCACGTTTCCAATGGTACACTTCCATTTCTCCCTTTGTCTCATGATGTTATATTGAACACAAGTCATGGTCCTCGTCAACTTGCCTTTGTTCAATGCTTTCTCGATTCTTGAGTATAATGATAATTCCAATCATATTGGGGTACGGCCATACACTTTCATCATTATCACTCATCGAGGGGCCCAAGCAAAACATCTCTCTTTCGAGGGACAAATTCCATCTTGACTTATCATCCTTCCCATCATGAATCCGATCATGCCAAAATTAGCCTTTATAAATATCGTGTTAAGATATCGTTTGACTAAAATCAAACATGACTTTCATCATATGTAAGGTCATGATAATCTCAGGTCTAGGGACTAAATGAAGTAACCTTATGAGATTTAATTATGACATTTGATCATGACATAAATCTCATGTGGGTCAAGTCCAATCACTTGTTCTCTAACAAGTACCCATAATTTCAATGTGCATCTCTATGCATATAATCATCGTATGATTATCCATTGACAATTATACTAATTATTCTCTTAATAATTAGGGACGGAGATTATTATAAACAAATATACAAAACATATATAATAATCAAATGATAAACATCTCATATAATAATAAATAATGTCAACATATAAGTCTATCAATCATAGGCTTAGGGCATAACACTAACAAATGTCATGTATCATTTTCCCCCTATACGTCGAGACAACATCGTCTTCATATGTCTTGCTAATTACTCCTTTATCAAACATCTCCTCTGCCTCCATTAGGACGCTTATTCCACAATCCAAACTATCATATCGCTGTTGTGGAATGTCTCCGCGTTTAAAATCTATGAAATTTGCCACGTCCTTTTGAGTCTCCTCTAGTCGTTTGTACAGTGCCCTGACATGATCAAACTGAAATTGAAAGAAATGAATCAATTATTATATGTGAAATCAAACACCAGGTATCAGACTTCATACAATTAAAAAAAGAAATTTGAATGGTCCTATAGCAGTTGGTATAGGACCTGGCACCATCATATACAAAGCTATAAAGCCTTTGAAAGGTCCTATAGCAGTTGGTATATGACCTTGTAGCATGATATACACAACATATTACAGGTCATATATAAAATATTACCATTAGTCTGTCGTGTGTTGCGTAGTGGTCTTTTCCTTTTGTCCTCTTCATGGAGTTGTAAAATTTATACTCTCCATTTTCTGTGTCAAGCACTAGCAATGTCCAATGATCGTTTGTCCTGACACCACGATCATTCCTTGATGAGTGAATTGGAAACAATATAAAAATTGTTTCATCATCCACAAATTGTTTGATGACATTGTTGATTCCTCTCTTTATTTCTTTCCAGTTCTTGTCCTTCAACCATTGCTGGAAACAAATCAATTTTAAATGTAAGCATTAAGCTGATAATTGACTTTAATTAAAAAAAAAAATTCGAGGCGTAAGTATCTTTTAAATCAATAAATAAGACTTATGGTAGCAAAACTTGAGACAAAATTAACTTTTGGCCTTTGGCGTCCACCAGATGGAGGGGGGAGTTCTTTGTATTTGTCCACCCCGAATATAATTGATACATCACTTGCACTCAACGGAACCAAAACTTTATTCAGCAAAAATTTCTTTTCTTTTGACTTGTAGCATCTGATCAATTCTTCGATTGTTGAGTCCATTTTCCTTAAGTTCACATCTTTGTTTGAGTTTATAGCATTTAATAGGTTGAAGAAAGGAGATATCTTCAACCTGTCCAGATGAGTTTCCCTTAAATCAACCTCTGACAGCATAGATGATAGAGAATGGAGGTTTGATCTGAAATAAGGGATCCAGGTCGGTCCCTTTGCACTTTTGGTGGTTCCTTTTGCTTTGGTTTTTTTAGCTTCTGTTGATTTATTGGGTGAGTAACGTACTACTCTTGAAGTTCCTGTCTCTATGGTTGTAACATCTGCTGATCTTACTGGTTCATCTTCACTCGATTTTCCTGTCTTCATACGTGTTATTCTCTTATCTTGAGACATTGTATTTTTTTCACCTTTTCATACACAAACAAAAATAAAACATAAGCCACAAACAAGGACAGTTCATATAAACATGATTTTATATAATTTAGTGCAAACTAGTACATCCGTCTATAAGACCTGATAAAGGTCCTTTCTCACAATTGATGAACAAGGTCAAAATTCAATTTAGGTTTGAATGGGTAATGAAATAATTTTTTTATTCCAAAAATTGTTAAAAAAAAATTTATAACCTAATTCAGCAACAACATCTTCTAACAATTGATGAACACGGTCAAATACGAGTTTCAATTAAAAAAAATTAAAAAATTAAAAAATACCTTAAAAAATCGGAATTACGCAACTCTAAAACGGAGGTTATCAGAGTCGAGCTTCAATGTCTTCGCCGATGACTTCACTCGCGTGGAATTAGGTTCGATTTTGGCCGGAATTGATGTTTTGTTCTGGTAGAAAAAATCAATCGACGCTTGATTGTAGAGAGAGAAAGTTTGGGTTTAAGAAATTTTGAATTTTTGATTACGATTTGATTACGTGATATTACGGAGAGATTTTAGGAACTTAACATCCGTCTCCCTCTGTTAGCTGTGGGTTTATTTGAAATTTTCATCTCAAATGAATTAAAATGGGTTATTGGTTTGAAAGTTGGGTCCTTGGTCTTTACCGCTTTTTTTTATTTGACATTTATTTAGGTTAGGAGGGGAGTACAAGTGTACAACATTATCTCCTGTTATTGATGAACAAATACTCATGTTGTTTTTGTGTTGTTGATGAACTAATACTCATGTTGTTTTTGTAGGCTCAGAATCATCAATATTTAGGAGTATTTAATATAAATACTATTTTTTTTTTTGTCTATATAAATGAATATTCAAATTTATTTTTTGATTATTTTTGCAAATAAATAAATATCCACATTCACGATTTATTTTTCACTATAAATGTTTTTTATTATTAAAAACTTTGTCTATAAATGCTTTTTTTTTAAAATCATTATTTATTTTATTATCGTAAAACTAAATATATAAAAAGTGGATAACAAGAATATTTATACATATATACTATTAAAATAAATAAAAAATTCACATTTTTAAAGTTTCTTAAAATAAAATTTGAACATTTATTTAGATTTAGGGCAGAGGGAGTATACTAATTCATTTTTTTTTAAGATTAAATTTATAAACAAGTGGAAACGTGGACATGAAAATTCAAAGTTTATATACGGGTTCGGTAAATGTCCTATAAATTCTAAAAAAGTTAAAAAATGTCTCATAAGTTCCTTTCCATGTTAAGTTATCGTGTTGTATGATTCTATAATAATACTACATAAATAATAATGCATAATACTGAATATTTATATAATACAATATTGATGATAACAGGTGGCGTCGTCGACCAGCGATCGAATATCGGTGACTGGCTACCGAATTCCGGCGACCGATGGTGGTGGTGGCAGGAGACAATATTGAGAATGTTGTATAATAATTATTAAATACTATTATTGAATACTCCCTCCGTCCCTAAATGTTTGTCCCATTTCCCCTTTTCCTTTGTTTCAAAAAGTTAGTCTCATTTCCAAAATTAAAGCTTCAAAATCACTAAATTTTCAAAACTTGTAACATTTAGGGACGGAGTATTACATAACGGCGGTGTATGTTATTAATAATTTTCTAAGTGTTCGTAAAAATAACCAAAATTAAAGCTTCAAAATCACTAAATTAAAATGTTTGAAAAGTCAAATAGGACAAACATTTAGGAACGGAGGGAGTACAATATAATATGATACTGTATAAAAATTTATGGGGTAATGAATAACTTGTTGATGGAAAGTGATTTATGCCAGAAAAAATAATAATGAGGCAAATTCCCTAAATGGTTCATTCAGAAAAAGCCCAAATGTTATTTAGCATGACTTAAATCACAAAAGTAGAAAAAAAGTGGACTTTTTATAATTTATGGTGATGAGCCCGGATCTACTGGACCGGGCCCGCGCTCGGTCTAGTCCAAGGAACCAGTGACGTGGCAGTTCCTAGACCGCTGGAGGGGAGACCGCGGACAAATAGGCCCTTGTGGTCAAGATCGTGTCCCTCCTCGCATCATCCTCTTCGAGGACCATTGGGACCACTGCTCATTTGGATCCGTGCCCGCATGAGTCGTGCCGCATCAACCGTGCTCGCGTCATATATCTTTGGCTGCGGGCACAACGTTGACCGCGGGCACATCTTGCTTCCCGGTTAATGTCAAGCCTTGCGAGCAAGTTAGCTTGCGCTCGACGGGCCACTTGCCGGCTCCCCATCACGCATTCAATGCGGCTCGGTCCGCGCCTACTATTCCATTTAATGCAATAAGCCGGCTACACGGCTCATGTCTCTTTCGGCCATGTCCCACAGACGATCAATGTTCCCTCACGACGGGACCAATTAGGCTGCGGACACGTGTAGGCTGGTCAAATACCAAAGTGCCCCCTAGGGGTGATCTCGTTGCTTACCTCAACAAGCACCGTGGCATTGCTATAAATAGAAGGCCTTTACCCCCTTTGGCAAGGTAAGTTCCATATACAATAGAGTAAGCTCTTTTACTCTCTAAACCTAAACACACACACACTCGAGGTATTCAAAGCCTTATTACTCGGTATTCTTACTCTCACACCGAGGGCACGAGTTGGAGTAACATCCAACTTTGACCTTAACGGTGCTTGTTTGTGTTGTGATCTAGGTACACAAATCCACCAAATATATCCTAGCCGAGATATCCTTGAACCGCTCCCGACCCCGAAAAGGCGTGGCGTCATCGGTGGTTCCATTGCCGGAAGCCGACTTTCTTTCGTTTCTCGTTAAAAATCTTTTTGTTTTCAAGGCACCTCACGTGTCCTAAACAAATTCGGTGCCGAAAGGCTCTTCTATTTTACGTCACTAAGTTTTTCCCATTTAAAACTTTTGTTTTCGAGACACACCTTGTAGTCTAAACAGCGGCGTCAAAAGACACTTCTTTTCGGTTATTTTCACCTTTACGTGACATGTCTCAAATTCTAAAAATGCTGGTCATTTAACCATAGAGGAGGAAAACCAAGCCGAACCCTCCAATAACAATAGGGAAAGGCAAACCAACTCTGTCTTCAACAGAATGGGGGCCCATTCTCAGCCTCAAAAATCCCCGGCTCAACGAGTTCTCCACCGGTTAACCGAGGAAGCCCGTCTTTGAGAAAGCTCAAGCCCTACTAAACACTAGCCCAAAAACTCCCCAAGCTCGCATAAAAAACACCAATCGGCCACCCCACTTTCCCAGAACGGATCACGAGAAGGAAGGAAATCCTAGCCTCCAAATCCAAAGCGGTCGCGGAAGCCATGGCCATCAACGACGCGGAGATGGAAATATTTGAAATAGAGGCCAATGGAGGGCTACGGTTCCCTCGAGGGTCACAAAGGTTCTCCCAGCGAGCTCCCGCACACTCGCTTGCTAGTCAAGGCTGTAGGGGCAAACCGGGTTGACCCGGCCCTTGAGCGCGGACGGCCGGCCGACGGACGGAGCGTGGTGCATGTAGATGATAGCGAGGAAAGGGGGAAGAGGCACGATCAAATCACCGTGCGAAGTCCAAAGTGAGACCACTTGGCTCCAGGCCAAGGAGAAGGCCGTGACTCCACGCGGGCTAAAAAGCAAGGTTGATGATCGAGAACCCCGAGTTTGTGGAATTCAATGCGAGAAGATGTGGGAAACCCATCGGAAGGCGCCCGAAGTGTGGCCGCACTATGGACGCCTTCGGCGATAAAATTGCGCGGGCACCGATCCGGAAGGGCGAAACCCCCCGAGATGGACACCTATGACGGATCCAAAAATGCCAAAAGTCATATGGGAAGATTTGAGGGCCGAGATGGCTTTATTCTCCGCGGATGAGTCGGTGATGTGCAAAGCTTTGGGCTGCGACCTTCACTGGCAAGGCCCTATCTTGGATGCTAGCCCTCAAGCCAGGTGTATCCGGTCATTCGGTCGGTTGAGTCCTCTTCCTCAATGCCTTTGCCGGAGCGAGTGTGCCCGCTAGACCAAAGCAGATCTTGTCCGTGTTAAGCGAGGCACCAAATGAGCCTACAAAGATTATATATCCCGGTTCGGGAAGGTGAGCGAGGAGATTGTGGACTGGACGAGGGGGACATCGAGACTATGTTTTGAAGGCGGCCTCGGTAACTCCTTCCTCAAAATGAATTTTGCCTCCGGCAAACCTAAATCGATGGAGGAAATGTATGAAAGGGCATCGGCCATTGCCTCATGAAGAGCCTAGTGTGCCCGCTCCACGAGCTTCTGCGAAAGAAAGGATAAGCCAAGTCCGGGAGACCACCGGAGCCCGCTCATGCCAATAATCGGGGCAAAAACAGTAGGCCGGGGATCGAAAGGCTCAAAAGGCCGTGGCCGAAACGGTTTATACAGAGCTCACCGACCCGAGGGTGGTGATCATGAGAAACCTCGAGACTTTCCTCCTCCTCCCCCATGCTTCGAAAGCCAAATGAGAGGAGTAGACTTAAATTGTGAGTTTCACAACGACCACGGGCACGCAAGCGAGGATTGTTTCAGTGAAGCGAGTAATCAATGAGAAAATTAATAACGGGGAGCTAACCAAGTGGGTTAAGGGAACCAATACGCCCCCAATAACAATGATCGGCGGCGGGCACGACACACCGGGGACCGAGACGGGAATGAAAGAGATAATAATGATGACGATTTTGGGGACTACGACATTAACTTCATTGGGGAGGAGCCTCCCGCTAGTAGGCGGTTGTCTCTCCAAATTCGGACATTAGAGAAGGTTTTTCCATCCCCGCCTTGGCCGGAGGAAGAGTTTGGAAATTGGGTTCAAAAGGAGTGAACTTGCCTCCACCCTTTTTCATTCCACGCGGCCACTCACCCTCGAGAATGAGAATCAACCGGGCAAACATAGGCCGTGTGTTGGTAGATACTTTGGAGCTGCCCGCGACATACTTTACTACCACACTTTGATTGGAATGAGAATGACGGAAGCACATCTCACTCCATATGCGGGCATGCTCGAAGGCTTCACAAACCACGTAAGGGTAAAGGGGACGATTGTGTTTGACGTAGCTATTGGAGAAAAACCCATGCGAAGACGGCCAAAATAACTTTCATGGTGGTCGATCTTCCTTCCCAATACAATGCCATTCTCGGCGTAGCTGCTCGAGCCGAATTGGGAATAGTTGCGTCCGTCCCCACCAAAGGGTGAAATTTAACACCCGGGCGGGGTTGCTACCATCAAGAACCAGCCCAGGAGATTTCTCCGAGCCTTTGGAGGAAAAAAGAAAAGAAACAGAAAGGCCGGACATCACGCAGCGAGATAGAGGGCAAGGACAAAATAATAGAGGGAAAAGGCGAGGACAAATCAACAAAGGGAAAGCCCTTGCACTCCGCCGCCACCCGTACCAATTGGCATGCTTTCTTTCCATTCCACAAAGGTGGAGCTCAAGATGAGCGAGAAAATCAAAGCGAGTTGGCCGCCCGTTGAGGAGGATATATTGATCGAGGAATAGAGGGGGAAATTGACCGCGACATCATATATTCAATGGCGGCAACGGCGAAGCTCGAGTCAACCCCCCAACTATTGTCATTGACTCCTGCACAATCGTGAAATCGGCGACCTTCAACCTAACGACGAGCTCGAGGAGGTGGTAATCAATCCCCACTTCCCGAGCAAACGGTTAAGGTTGGGCTGGAAATTCACGGCGAGGAAAGAAGGATACTTATTGAGTTCCTTAGAGCAAATTGCGATGTATTCGCTTGGAGGGTGGAAGATATGCAAGGCATCGGCGAGGACGTGATCCTCCATAAAATCAACGATGACCCCTCCTTCAAAAACATTCACCAAAAATCCGAGATATTTCTCCAGGAGAAAGAGATTGCCATCAAGGAAGAGGTGGAAAAGTTGCTAAAAGCGGGGATAATAAAGGAGATCTCCTACCCCAAGTGGGTGGCGAATGTGGTCATGGTTAAGAAATCCAATGGCGGATGGAGAGGGTCTTGCGCGCTGATTTCACCGATCTCAACAAGGCATGCCCCAAAGATTGCTTCCTCTTCCTCGCATAGACAGATTGGTGGATTCTATAGCCGGACACGGGGTTCTAAGCTTCATTGATGCCTACTCAGGCTACCACGAGATCGAGATGGCTCCCGAAGATGTCCGCTCTGTAGCCTTCATTCTTTGCGGGCAAGACATGCTTGCTACATCTATGATGCCCTTCGGGCTAAAAAATGCGAGGAGCCACATATCGGCGCATGGTCAATCTGGTCTTTAAAAACCAAACTAGGCGTAAATCTAGAGGCCTACATCTGACGACACATGGTCATAAAAACTAAGGAAAACTCCCACGAGCTCGATGTGGAGGAAACCTTCAAAAACTTGCGCCATAACGGCATGAAGCTAAACCCCCTTAAGTGCGCTTTCGGGGTCAAGGCGGGCAAGTTCCTCGGATTCATGGTCAACCAAAGAGGGATAGAGGCTAATCCGAGAGAAAATCCAGGCCCTATTAGACATGAAACCTCCCACACTGCGTGAAGGATGTACAAAAAACTTCGATGGTCGCATCACCGCACTTCGTGGCCGCTTCATCTCGCGGTCGGCGAGAAGATGCCTCCCTTCTTCAAAACTCTCGAAAGGGGAGGGAGAGGCGATGAATTTACATGGAGCACCGAGTGCCATCGGGCTTTTGAAGAAGTCAAGACATACCTCGGGCGGCCACACTCTACTCAGGCCGGTGCCGGAGAAGAGCTTTTTCTATATTTAGCCGCTATCGATCCGCGCAAGAGCTGTTCTTGTGAGGGAGGAGAGTAACTCCCAAAACCAGTTTTATTATGTAAGTAAGGCACCGTCCGCCGTAGAAGGGCGTTATCTTAATATAGAAAAAGTTAGCTTACGCCTTGCTTTCAGTATGTCGCTTCGATAATTAAGAGCCTACTTTTACGCACATCCTATAACCGTACTAACCGAGGCCCCGCTTAGAAAGGTTTTACATAAACCAGAGTCTCGGGGAGAATGCTAGCTTGGTCTATAGAGCTCACCGAGTTCCGGATCACCTACTCCCCGAGAAAGACAATCAAAGCGCAGCCTTAGTTGATTTTGTAGTAGAATCATCATTCAAATTAGCGGACGACGACCTCGGAAAGAGAAAGCGAGCAAGAATCGGAAGATGACCCAAAAAGCCCGAGCACAGTAAATTGTTCAACCAAGGGAGCGTCCGGAAGAGGTGTGGACTTTATATGTGGACGGCTCCGCGAGCAAATTAATCGGTGGAGCGGGCATACTTCGATTGCACCTGCGGGGAGAAATTCATGAGGGCCTCGAGGTTCAAGTTCGAGGCATCAAACAATCGGGCCGAATATGAAGCAATCATAGCGGGCATGGAGCCGGCAAGAGACTTGGGAGTTCGTAATATTGAGATCAATAGTGACTCTCGGCTCATAGTTAATCAAATTAGGGGGAGTATGATACTATCAACCCAAGTACTAACTCGATCTTGTGACCTTGCAAAAACCCTCATCAAAAATTTCACTTACTATGAGCCGAACCAAGTCATGAGAGAGGACAATGTGGAAGCCGACCTCCTCTCAAGGATAACCGAGCAAGAAATTGGTGAGTTGGAGACAAATTGCCGGATTGAATTCACGGAGAGACTCGCTATAGATCGAATACGGATAAACAATATTGAGGTTCAAGTAAGGGACTGGGTGGATGAAATGAAGGATTACATCGAGAAGCAAACCACTCCCCGAGGATCCAATAAAGGCAAGAGCCATCGAACGGTGTCCGCGAAATACCTCGTCCTCGATGGGGTGCTTTTCGGCGATCATTCACCAAGCCTTTACCGAGATGTGTTAAGACTCACATGGTCACCAACTTACTCTATGAGGTTCATGAAGGAGTTTGTGGCGGACATCCAGTGCTCGCACCCTCTCGAACAAGATCAAATTCCAAGGATTCTTTTGGCCCACAATGAGAAGGGATGCGCAGGAGTATGTTAGAAAATGTGATAAGTGCCGAGAGATTTGCGGACATCCCTAGACTACCATCAACGGAGCAGACTTTGGTAGTACCATCGTGGCCGTTTGATACGTGGGGGATAGATCTTATTGGACCATTTCCAAGCGCTAGAGGAAGCATCAAGTATCTTTGTGGTGGCCGTGGATTATTTTACCAAGTGGACGGAAGCAAAGGGCTTGGCCACTATTTCCGAGGATAACACTATCAGTTTTGTCCACGACCACATCTATTGTCGATTTGGGGTTCCCAGAGCAATAATTTCGAATAATGGCACCCAATTCTCCGCAAAATTCACCGCCGAATGTGTGAGAATGAAGGTGCAACACCGTAAGTCCGCAGTTGCCTATCCTCGGGAAATGGTCAGGCCGAGGCTGCGAACAAGCTAGTCCTAACCGCCTTAAAGAAAAATTTGGAAGGACGAGGAGGACGTTGGTTGACGAGCTCCGCATCGCATTGTGGGTTGTCCGCACCACGATAAGAAATTCAACAGGAGAAACTCCCTTCTCGCTCACGTATGGGTCGAGGCAATGGCTCCAGCTGAGGTAGCCCTACCCTCGTACAGAGTCACATACTTCGACGAGTCTCAAAACGAGGCAAATGTAAGGTGTGACTGGACGATCTCGAAGGAAAGAGAATGCGGGCACATGAAAAAATGGTGAACTACAAACAAAGCGAAGAAGCACCATGATAAAAGAGTAAATAAAAGGAGTTTTTCGGTGGAGGCTCGGGTACTCGAAGCGTAGAGGTCCAAGGGACCCAACTCCGGTTTCAACAAGCCAGTCCCCGAAATGGGAAGGTCCATATGAGGTTACAAAGATAGTCAAAGAGGGCACCTATATGTTGCGACTAAAAGAGGGAGAAGAGCTTAAGCACTCCCGGAATAGCGACCACCTTAAGAGATACTTCTTTTTGAAGTCTTTTGTAATTTTTGGAAGGAGTATAGACTATATATATATAAGGGAGAAGTTATCATCATATTTTGATGCAAAAATCAATTCCCACCAAATTCAAAAGCTAAGGTGGATGCCCGCGTGCGGATGCGGTGAAGTTCAAGAGCCAACATATGAGCTCCTACTTACCGATGCGCAAAGATCTAAGGATCCGCATGCCTATATATGTACAAAGATCCATTACGATCCGTACCGTGATCGCGGGGAGGACTCCCTCCCCAGCTCGCGTGACACCACCAAGAATAAGTGGATATAGATGAACGTAGGTACAAAGGCCATGATGCCCGTGCCTACGGACTCTAGCGGGAACAATGACACGAAGTCCGGACCCACTAATTGCGCGAAAGGACCTCGTTAGGGCCGTTACTCGCATGCCCGTATGTGACAAAGGCCTACATATAAGCCCGTTCACCGGATCGCCACGAGACCCTCACGAAAAACCTTAGGGAGTTTTGAATAAAGGGTCAAATAAGTGAGAACCTCCAATAAGGGGATACAGATGCCAGGGGTTAAAGGGCCTCTATGCTAAAATATGCTCCTACCTTTTACATTGCGCGCTGACAATAGCCTCACGGCCACCTTCTCGCATGCCCCATGAAAGTATGCTTGCCTTGGCTACTTTTGACTTGTACACACGCCGCAAAAGGGAATAAGTGTAAATGGATGAGAGTGATCAAACTAGTTTAACAAAGCCAAATAGACAAACTGGGGTCAAGACCCCTAACTTTGCCACAAGGCTAAACAAACGCGATCATAGAAGAATAAGGCTGACTCTCACGAAAAGCCTAAGGGTTTTGAATAAAGAGTTAGGAAAACTTCAAAAATGCGGGCGAGAAGGCCTACTTAATTTCTTTGCCGCGGAAGGAGAGTATAAAGTTAATTGCAAGTCAAAAACGCTCGGAAAAGTAATAGGCAAGAATGCAAGTACTCGAGGTGCTCGAAAATTGCCAAACTACTCAAAATAGCCTACGAGACAAGCAATTAAGATAAATAATAAAGGAGCCAAGTGGAAAAATTCTTCTATTCATGTTGAGGAAATATTTACAAGGTTCCTACACTATTACAAAAAGGTCCTAATCTATTACAACAAGAAAAACAAAAATCCTATACCGAGGAGCTTTCTCCTTGGGCTCCTCGACGGCCGCTCCATCGGTGCCCACTCCCGGCTCCCTCGGTGGCCGCACCCCCGTGCCCGCCGAGTCCGGAGTTGGGGAGGGCAGGCTGGTCTCCGGAGGTCACCTCAGTATGAGGAGCAGCTTGTTGCTCGGCGGAGGCTGGTGCGGGAGCTGCCCGCCCGGGGAATAGATCTCCAAGGGCTGGCCCCCCTGGAAGAATCTGAGCCAGGGCATCCCCCATGGATAAAGGGTTGTCCCCGAAGCGCAGAGCATCCAGTTCGGAGATCAGTCCGAGGGCAGTCACTTCGGCCACCGGGGGCAGAGAGGCCGCTGCGGAGAGATCCAAACCCTTGACCTCTTCCTCGGAAAAGGGAACTAGCGCATGCCCGGGCACACACTCCGCATCAGTAGCAACCAGTGAGCCAATTACGGCCAACTGCTGCGCGGAGAACATGCCCGTGGCCGCGAAGTTCCGGATCTGTGTCCGGACACCTGCCTCGTACTGGGCCAAGCACTCCGCGGTGAACTGGTCAGAGTTCTTATACTCCTCTACAGCTTCTTCGCGAGCCTCGGCCAGCATCCTCTCCCTCTCCAGCTCAAACTGCGTGAGAGGTAGCAGTTTCTCGGAGAGCTCGTCGGCCTTAGCCTCCAGGAGTTTGACCGACTCCTCCGCAGCTCCCAGTTTGGTTGCGAGCTCTTCATTCCTTTGCTCCAGCTTGGTCTTGTGCCCGCGGAGCTCATTCCGCTGACCCTTTGCCTTTTCTAGGCTCTGCTCCAGCTCGGTCACCCTCTCCTGGAAGCCCTTCAGATCGGACTCCTTGGTGGTGAGCTCCTTTTCCTTGGCATCCAGGAGGGAGCTCAGAGTACCCACCTTCTCCTGGGCCTGCTCCAGTTCGCGGAGTTTGCCCGCCAGGTCCTTGGTATTATTGGCGATCTCAGCGGACAGGCTGTCACAAGTCTCCCGGAGCCTCATGGCCTTGTTGCCCACCTGCGAGGAAGAAAGTCAGGATAAGGTAGAAAATCAAAGGCTAAGTGAGGAAGCCGGAAGAAAGGTCCCTACCTCAGTAAGGGCAACCCCAATATCCCCCATCAAGGCTGACGGGTTCTCCTTCTCAGCCACCTGGTGGTAGAAGTCAGGGGCGAAGAGCCGGTTGATAAGCCCAATGCCCACAGCAGAATTTTGGGCAGACCGGGCATATAGGTCTACCCCAGTAATGGCGGGTACATCCCCCACCTGCTTCCTTTTCTCCCATGCCTCCTCGCGGGTGGCCAGGGAGGAGATAGGATAGGCGATTGAGCAGATTGTCCCCGCGATTGGGGGAGCAGTGGTAGAAGCGGTGTCAGCAGCAGGGGGGCTGCGAGCAGAGGTATCCACCACTTTCTGGGTCTTGGAAGACCTCTCCCTGTGCGCCAGATCCGCATCTCTCTCAGGTCTCTTCTTGGATTGCTCCTGATTATGCCCGGAGGCAATAGTGCGGCCAGGAGATGACGCCCGGACAGCAGTGGGTGGTGGAGGACCCCGGGGAGGTGGAGGCAGGTTCCCAGTTTTCAGAATGATTCTGGGAGCAGGCAGAGTATCCCCAGTTTTCCTGCTCACAACAGGCACGGTCTTGTCTTTCGAGGGAACCCCTCCCATCTCATTCTGCCTCTTCAGGGCAGCTTCTTTGTTGGCCTTCATGTTCTTGGCCTTCAGTTGAGCAGCGCTTAGTGGAGGAGCCATCAGAAATTGTACAGGTCCGGATCTACTCTGGAGGGAAAGAAAAATGGTTAGCAAAACAGTTCAAAAAATCAAAAGCAAAGTAAATTGGCAAAACAGTTTCATAGTGGAATCAGAGACCAATTATTTCGGGGGGATCGCACTCAGCGCCCAGCATACAGGTCTTACAGTCTGCCTCGAACTGGTAATGTTCGTGCACCCGCCAATCAGGGTCGCGGGGCAGAGGCTCTATTACTACTCTGGGGGCATGAGGGGCGCCCTCCCTGCGAGGAGCCACCCCCGAGTAGATCAGTAGAGGCTCATCCTCCACTATGGCGCCCACGTCATATACGGGCTCATCCCCGCTCTCCAAATCTTTTGGGCCGAGATATTTCTCTAGGGGCGCAATAGCGCAGGGCATCGGCGGAGGAAGGGTCTGGATAGCTACTCGCGGCCACCTTCATCGGGACTGGATTTGAGGGTTTTGAGAAGGGCCATCCAAACCTAGACTCAATGACCAAGATGTCCCTTTGGTTCCATTGGTCAAATTTATTTGAGGGAGGAGAGAAGGTTCGGGTAGAATAATTCCTAGCCTTCAAACTCAAAATATTGCGGGCGATGCAGTTACGGTAGTAAGCATAAAGCCCGGCCAGGGTAGGTTCATAGCCTTGGAATCTGCAGACCGCGATAAAAGAGACAATGGCCCGGATGGCATTGGGAGTCAGGTGCATGGGCAGGCAGGAATTAAACTCCAGAAAAAAATAGAAGAAGGGGTCCAGGGGCAGCCTCAATCCGTTCTCAAACTGGGCTCCATAAAAAATGCAGGCCTTATTGTCCTCGCGGACATCAGCTACCGTCTCTGGCCGCAGTTTGTCCTTGTCCTTCAGATGAACATGTCCTAAGGTGCGGACACGATAGGCGTTACGGTCCACATTATACACTCCGTATATGTCCTCCTCCCAATCAATGGTGGCCACCTCCTTGGCCTTCTTACGGCCACGGCCGGGGATTCACCTCCCTAGGCGGCCTCTTGCCTTTGTTCCGGGCAGGGGCCACAACCCCCTCCTCCTCCTCGGAGTCAGAGCTCTCGAAGGCATCCACAATGTTGGTGGTCTCAGCGGCCTTCTTGGAGGTCCCCGCGGCCCTCCTATCCCCCTCCTCGCGGTCATCCTCTTCGGTCTCCGAGCTCGAGGAGCCAAAGAGACCGGTGGGGTCACCACGGGCGGGGAGCTCCGATAGTCTCAAAGTTCGAGGCTCCGGCTCCTCGCTCTTTGCTCGGATCGGTGGGTTAACATCCCGAGGGGCCGCGGGCACCACGTTGGGAAATACGGTCTCGGGCGAGGACATCCAAGGGGTCATTCAGTAGGTGCGTGCCGGTGCCGCGCAGCATTGGTTTGTTCGAGGGGTCCATTAGCTCACACTTCTCCCAATCAGTTATACATTCGGGGACACGGATCGCTCTCCTCACAAGTTCAACGGCTGTTGAGCGATCTCTCTCGCGGGGAAACCCTGCACAAAACCCCCATTACAAAATTTCTTAGCCTTCGGTGATCCCCCGGCACCGCACATTACGATTGTAGATGTACTTTTTCTTGGCCTCCCACAACCGGGTGGGACAAAAGGCCCCCAATCATCTCTCTCACGTAAAAACGAGGGAAACACCTAAGGGATAGCCTTATCCACCCCAATCCTACCTTCCTAAAGATACCACCGGATCAGTTTACGGACGGCAAAGATATCGGGGTGGATCCATCTCCTAGTTCTATGGGACGGCGGGGTCCAAATTCACGCAGTGGTCATCTCGTTCAAAACTCGAAAAGAAAAAGTAGAAGGAGATGAAGAAGAAAAAGCACCCAATACTTACGAGAGAAGGATTGAGAAAGGGATTCGAAAGCGCTAGCTTGGATTTCGCAGCAAGATTTCTCTCTCAAAAGCTCTACGAAGGTTTGGAAACGGTAAAAGGGTTTGAGGTTTAAGGGTTTGGTATTTATAAGGCCTACCTATGCGGGTTAACCGTTAACCCGTATTAATTAGCCCACAAATCCTACCTCGGACCCCGAACCGTTTCCAAACGTTTGAAAATTCAAAAAATTAAATGCCTTTTGCATTTATTACCCCCTTGGATGAGCGACACGTACCCACGATGTACCACTAACCCGTCTTTTCATGCGCCAAGGGGCCCACCTGTTAACCGGGAGGCACGCCATACGAGGGACCACGTGTCACTCACTGGTGCCTCCCGAACGTTCCCCTAAGCCCGTGGGGCCGAGTAACAAAGCAACAAAAGCGCAAACACCGGTGCTCGCGCGAGGAGCAATTGAGGCGGACCGAGCTTCTAGTAGCTCCTCACGGCACCATAAATAATCACACTTGGAGCTAGGGGCCATTGATGAGCCCGGATCTACTTGGACCGGGCCCGCGCTCGGTCCTAGTCCAAGGAACCGGTGACGTGGCGGTTCCTAGACCGCCGGAGGGGAGACCGCGGACAAATAGGCCCTTGTGGTCAAGATCGTGTCCCTCCTCGCATCATCCTCTTCGAGGACCATTGGGACCCCGCTCGCCGGATCCGGTGCCGCATGAGTCGTGCCGCATCAACCGTGCTCGCGCCATATATCTTGATCGCGGCACAACGTTGACCGCGGCACATGCTTCTTTCCGGTTAATGTCAAGCCTTACCGAGCAAGTTAGCTTGCGGCTCGACAGGCCACTCGAAGCTCCCCATCACGCATTCAATGCGGCTCCCGGCGCCTACTATTCCATTTAATGCAATAAGCCGGCTACACGGCTCATGTCTCTTTCGGCCATGTCCCCCGGACAGCCAATGTTCCCTCACGACAGGACCAATTAGGCGCGGACACGTGTAGCTGGTCAAATACCAAAGTGCCCCTAGGGCTGATCTCATTGCTTACCTCAACAAGCACCATGGCATTGCCTATAAATAGAAGGCCTTTACCCCCTTTGGCAAGGTAAGTTCCATATACAATAGAGTAAGCTCTTTTACTCTCTAAACCTAAACACACACACTCAGGTATTCAAAGCCTTATTACTCGGTATTCTTACTCTCACTTTTAGGGCTGAGTTGGAGTAACATCCAACTTTGACCTTAACGGTGCTTGTTTGTGTTGTGATCTAGGTACACAAATCCACCAAATATATCCTAGCCAGATATCCTTGAACCGCTCCTGACCCCGAAAAGCTGTGGCGTCATCATATGGAGAAACTAGTTTCTCCCAAAACTTGCTCGACTTAAATAGGCCTTTCTCACCCACTATTCAATGGAATTAATACCTGGCTTGGGCCTTTTTGTGCGGTCTCCTTTCCGGGCTTGATCTTCTTGTTCTGTGTGGTTGATCATACTCTTTTTTATTATTTTTTTTTGAGAAAAATCCTTAAATATTTAGTGTGTGTTAATTGGAGTTGGTCGTGTATAATTGACCTTAAGATTTCAATTTTTCAAAATTAAATCCCAACTTTCTATTCCTTCCCTTTTTTTTAATGATTATTGCTTATTTTCTTTGTGATAAATATATACAATATTCTTTATTTTTTTATGCAAGTGATATACATATATAGCTAATAAACATGATTATTTGTTACTTCATCCGTCCATTTCATAATCTTCTTTTCGGTTCATCCCAAAATAAACATTGTCTAATCCCCTCATAAAAAAGAGGCGGACAAGGATTTTATCCCCAAAACACGCCGCTTCAAAACCTAGCGACGCTGTCGATCTTCATTATTTCTTCCCAACAATATTAAACACAGAGCTTTATTTTCATTCTCTAAATCCGATTTCATTTTTTTTTCTTCTTCACTTTTCCTTCGTTAATTTTTGTGAGATTCCTAATTTTACATTTATTAATTGTCAATTAATAAATGTAGAATTAGGAATTTAATTTTAGATTTATTTTTATTTCTTCAAATATGTTTTTAATTATTCTTTTTCTTCGGTTCAACATATGTTCACCATTGTCGTTTTGATTTAGTTTTTCTCTTCTTATTTGAGAGATTGTGATTTTCCTCCTTATGTGAGGAGGTCCTTTGGTATTTTGTGTGTTTTTGTTATTTCTATGAATTTTTCATTTGTTTATCTCAATAAAATACCCAATAAGGATAATAAGGATGATGAATTGATTGTCAAACCCGTTGCCTCTGTTCCACAACAACGCATGAGATTTATGTTTGACAAGAATTTTGGTTATTTTTGAGCTTTTCAGAGATGTATGGCTGCCACTTGAAATTCTTGTAAGGGTGTGTCAATGAAGATTCTCGGCGATGGTCGTTATCTTTTTCATATCGCTAAGGGTGGATCATGGTTGAAACCGTTTCGGTCATTAGAAAAATGTGTTAGCAAGAAATTTTCATTTTTCTGTTAATTTGATAAGTCGAAATATCAATGCTTTGGCATATGCAGGGTCCGTTTGATTTAGCTTATTGATATGTGCTGATGACTTATGACTGATGACTTATAACTGATGAGCTGATGAATGATGCTGTTTGATTTAGTTATTTTGAAGTGCTGATGAGCTGTCATAAGTAAGTATGACTGTTTAATTAATAAGCTGAAAAAGTGCTGAATGAAATTATAAAGACTAAAATAATAATAATAATAAAATAATAATAATAATAATAATAATTATTATTAGTTTATTATTTTATTATTATTATTTTATTATTTTATTATAATAATAATAATAATAATAATTATTATTATTATTAATACTTTATCATTATTATTATTATTATTTTATTATTATTATTATTTTATTATTATTATTATTTTATTATTATTATTATTATTATTATTATTATTATTATTATATTATTATATTATTATTATTATTATTATTATTATTATTATTATTAATAAAGAAAAGAGAGGACTTACATGTTTTTTGAAAAGTAGAATTAAGCACTAAGCTTAGTGCTTACAACTTATGACCTTACATGTGTTTTTAAAAGTGACCGCTTGTACATGACTTATGACTTATCTTACCGTAACGACCCCAAATTTTCACAACAATAATAATAATAATAATTCTCCAATATAAATAATATTTCAAAACCAAATAACGGTAACTAAAACCCAACAAAATATTTAAAATCTTACAAACTCACAAATAACTCGACTAAAGAGTCTAAAACGTCTAAATATTTAACTAAAACGATCCTCGAACTCTCGCAGCCGCTTCCCGAACCGTTTCACATTCTTTCTATTTGAAATCTGGGAAGAAAAGAAGATGAAAGGGTGAGCGAACAATGCCCAGCTGAAGTTCATATACAACCCTCCTAAGCATATGAGGAGTCAGACCCGAAGGAATATCGACGATACAAATTTCAAGTAACAATCGAACACATAACGTAACACAAATTCGAAATAGTTATTTACCAAATCTCAAAACCAAATGTCTTTCAAAATCTCAACGATTTCACAAAATGAGCTGACAAATATTTTGGAAAGTTTCAAATGACGACGAGATCGATCTCACTGATTCCCTAATGATTTACTTAATTAAAACCATCACATACCGCTTTAACTAACTAAATCATTCACAACATTATAAGGAAATTCAAAGGACCGATAAGCTCGAACAAAGCCGACTCGACGATCTAGTTATCTACAACCGTCCCATACCACCAGATAATAATCAAATCCTTCGCGTACATCACGATCACATAAGTTTCACCACCGACCTTATCAAACCAAAATCTCATAAAGTGGAACAAAAATGACTTCATAGAAGTCCTAAATGGGGGCCAGATCTCGCAACACTCCCACCACTAATTTGAAGAGGTGTACTAAGTTTGCCCGAAGGCCAAAATTTTTATAAAATATACTCCGCCTAAGGCTGTGCTCCGTTCCAACTTACATCATTAATGGAACAAAATTATATCATATCAAAACTCATTTTTTATACGTATCACGAACTTTCACAATAATAACATTTTTAAATTTCCGTATTTACGAAATCAAAAGAACGATTTAGGCAAACGAATAACAAAAGATTAGCAAATAATGGTAAACGAGGGAGTCAAAACAAATACCGAAATCGCGAGGCCGCCTTTTACGTATCAAAGGAACGTACATCGCCAAGAAATATGCGAAGCCTAAATAATGAAACGTGAGCTTAAATCAATTAACTTAAAGATGTATAATCCCTTACCTTAGCGTCGTTAGTACTTCCAACAATGCTTCACGCGCACGAATCTACAATCATTGCAAAAAAGGTTTCTTAGTGGTACACAATGCCTAATTACTTAACCCAAACATTCTTTAATCTTTCTTAACATCTTCTTAGGTTAACCAATCCCCCATAGATTTTACTAAAAATACCCCTAGTGGTTTCTATACTCAATCCCCACATACTCTCTAATTCACAATTACATACACTAATTACACCTTTTTTTCAAAGACACACTTTTTAAACCTTTTTGGTAATGGTCACACACACACACACACATACACGCACACCTAACACCACACACATTGCCGCCTACAAGAACACACACACACACACACGCACACAACATGTAACACATACACACCTGGGCCGCCACACGCACACACACACACACACACACCCGCAGAACACACACACACACTCACACAAACATACACACACACACCGCACCGCACACACCAAGCACACACACGCCACAACACATACACCCGTCGCACACATAACGCACACACACGACCCACAAACTCTAACCCTAATCTTAATCAAAAACATTGAAAGGTTTTCTGTAGTGGTGTTCTTCCTTAGAAATCGAAAACAAGAGACGTCAATACCTTGATTTCCAGCTCAATCACAACAACGGAGGTCCTTCCTCCTTCCTCCGCTCGCCTCTCTCTCTCTCTCACTCTCTCTACTCGACTAAAATGCCTTCTCACACCCCCTCCTCTATTATTTTCTTTCTGGGGTTAGCAACTAATAAGGCTTCTGTGTATATAAAAGGATTTTTATAATCGGGGTTTTACTAGGCCTAAGCCCAATACCAAAGCCCAACTCATCTAATCCCAATTTTAATAAAACTAAATCCACTTAACTTAGTCCATTTTAGAAAAGATAAACCCAATAAATCAAATAACCCAAATAACCAATTTAGGAAAAAAAATTACTAAATAAATGCAATAAATATTTGAGTTATTACGCTTACCCTAAGTGAAAACAAAACGCTTAAAAACAACTTATGAAAAGTCATAAGTCATAAACACTTTCTGTGTAAGGCAATTCAAATGACTCCATAATATTTTGGGTGGCTTTTGGATTAGAAATGCTAGCCCCACTGCTTTTGGGTCGAGCTTATATCGCGTGAGGATATATAGCCGACTTTTAAATATTTGTTATTGTTTATATAAAATATTATGCTTCTTTAAAAAAAAATTTCCTTTTAAAATAATAAATAATTTTCATGCAATTTTATCATAATATAAACAATGTATAAATAACTAAAAATATTGTTTTGAAAATACTGACAAGTTAACTTCAATATTTATTATGAGACTCAGACTTTAGGTAGACTAATTACTAACGTTTAATTTTTAAGGCCACCTCAGTCCAAAAACAAAAACCTATATAAGCCCACACAATTTACTAAATCTCACATACACTCGAAAACTTATATAAACTCAACAAATACTCACATACACTAGACCCAAATAAAAAGTTTTTATAAAACCCAACACCCCACTTTCTCACATATAGATAGAAACATACTTCAACCCTGGAAAGGTGCACCACATGCTCGATCCTATACGCAGAATTGTATAAGACTTTCTCTCACTATGATGATCTCCTGCGCGCTTTCCGGCGCTGTATGTGTGTGTGTGAGTAGTGAAAAAAAGATTTAAAAAAAACCCCTCCATCCCCTATCTCTCCTCTCATTCACTCCTTAACCAACCTTACACACACATGCACTAAATGCTCTCTCTATCTCATGATTTTTGTTCTAGTTTTAATTCTTAGGTATAGGAGCGTATCTAGTTAATAAAAAATATAAGGATATTATTATTATTTTTAAGAAAAAAATGTGAAAAATTGATTAAAAAAAACTTATACCTAAGTGATATAAGAGTAATTCTTTTAGTATTAATACCTTTTAGTATAAAACTAAAATATGATTGTGATTTAATTTTTTTTTTAAAATTTGAAAAAGTTGTGAAAAGAAATGGTACTTTTATACCTTATGGTACAAAGAATAATTCTCTACGTGTTATAACTTAGATATAGTGAGCAGAGCGGTAGTAAGAGCGTGTATGATTATATGAAATTTCAAATGACAATTTCATGGATATTGATATGAATTTTTGGTTTGTTTTGAGGGGTGCTAGGGTTCCAAGTCCAATTACTAATGAAATATTTAGGCACCCAAAATCGCAAGACAAAATCTCCACATATTATATATCCCACATTTTGTAAAAAGCTAAACATTAACCATATATAAACATGAAGGCGCAGCTATTTTTTTTTAAAATGGGAGCAAAATTATTTTATGTTAGGACATTATTATGATGTAACCTTGTAAACTCATTTTAAATGGGGATAAAAATAAAATATAGTGTTATTTTTTCTAGATCAAAAGGGGAGCAAAATGCAATTTTTAATGCAAATTTCAATTTTTTTTAAAAAATATTACTACTAATTTGGTACATTTTTTAAAGTTTATGTGTGTGAGTAGATATGACAATTTCTCCAAACCCGGATCGTTTTCGAATCATTCCGACCCGAACGGGACGTGTTTGGTAACAACTTTCCAAAATTCGGAGGGTTTGGATCCGGGTTTGCATGGTAATTAATCCCCTTTCGAGACCCGACTCGGCCCGACCCAGCCCGAATTGTGCTCCACCCCGGTGAACTCATGCGATTCCCCGCATAGTAACCTTATATGTTGATTCACCCTTTTACCCCTTCATATATTCCTAATTACACTGTTGTTGTTATTTATATCAAGTTTATATCAAAAAGATTCTGTTGTTGGGTTTAAGATAATGAGAATATTTGGGCCAAAGCCCAAAAAAAGGCTAGCAACATTTTGTACAGGTCGGGTCTGGGTTTGTTGATCGTCTGCAGTATGGGCCGGTATCTTCAATTGTTTTTGTGGGTAGGGTACGGGTGCTTAACCAAACCCGGCCCGTACCCGACTCGTTGTAATCCCTATGTGGGTGGCAATTGTTCCCTTATACCAAAGCCTACCTCTATACGCCTGCTTGAGGGGCTACTCCCCTTTTCATTTAAGTTGTTTTATAGTTGAACCTCAAAATAGTTTATTGGCTTGATCCAAACTCATGCTCTTTATGCCTCTCTCTAGTTTTTGACCCAATTCTAATTCGAATATGATATTAAAGCGAGTTGATCTATACTTCATCATGCCACTCTTCCTTAGCTTCTACATGGATATCTACTTCTAAAAGGTACACGACTTCACGTGCTCGACCTTCAATCTTCATTTCAGGTTACACGTGAAAGACGTGTTAGACTATATATCCCACTTCTAAAGAACTAAACATGGACCATGTTGGATTATCGAGTCCAAACCAACATGAAAACAAAGACGCAGAAGGAGTCTAAATCATAAAATAATTCAAGTCAGAGCGTTCAAGAAGAAGGAAATCGACAATGGATCATAGGATGGACAGTGATTTCAAAAGGGCTTTTCAGGAGGGCTCTTGGCAACGACAAAAGGGGAGAATGGAGATGTTCGGATCGTTGTGTGTTTGAATGACCGCACAGAACGCATATGGTCGTGATGTGCAAAGCAAGAAATCGCTGGTTTCCTTAATTGAATAAAATTTCGGCTACGAATAGATTTAGGGCTTTTTTTACACCTTTTTAAACATAGTTTCGACCATTGTATTGTGTGCTTGACGAAGAAATCTAGGATACACAAGAGAGTCACAAATAGTGTCAAGGAGAGGGCAATGGGGCCTAAGAGATGTCATGAGGGGCACCCCTACAACCCTATCCTGACCGAGGTGTGTGTTCTTTTGATAGAGGAGATAAGATTTATATGAGATGGTTGTTCATTAATAGTAGTTATTCTTAAATTTTAGTGATTACATGTGCCAAGTGTTGGTGATTTTATTGTCATCAACTATTTTATTGTAATGGTGATTTACTAGAGATCAATGTGATTCGTATTAGACTCGGATACGAGTAAGGAAAAGTGTGGAGTACACACTCGTTTGAACTAAAACGAAGTCAACCTCGATAAAGAAGTAAATGTTAAAGGGTAGCACATTTTGTGCCGATGTGCTCACCGAGCGTAGTCCTCGACTCTACCGAGCGTGAGCATGTGCGCATTGTCCAAGTTTCTCGGATAGCCTTGCTCGACCGAGGCATATGCCTTGCCCTACGAGCAAGAGATGATTGACACTACTGCAAGTTCAAAAGACACGGCCGTGCACCGGGCAAATTGTCATGGGACATCTTTGTTTCGGCCGAGCGAGTCCTCGACTCGGCCGAGCAGTTCCTGAACATGTGCTAGTTCAAAATGAAAAGACACATTGATTGGCTAAAGTCATGTCTTTTGATTGTACCCTTTATCTGATGCCTCTCCATCTGTATATATACAGAGATTGATCTCATTTGTACACATATGAAAAACACAAGAGTGATACAACAATAACGAAAGCAAAACAATTCTCAAGTTTTAGATTTGTTCTCCTTGCCTAGAAACAAATTGCGTGATTGTCTTATCCCAATAAGGATTTCGTGTAACCCAGGCATTAAGAGTCGAAATACTTTATTCGGAAAGTTGATTATACACGATTCAATCACATATCCATCCTTGTTATCAAGATCAAGACCCTATATTCCCCTACAAACGAATAAAGTATTTAGGTGATACTCATGGCTGGTGGAAGTACTTTGAAGGAGATGACGACTAAGTTTGGAAAGCTAGACAAATTTGAAGGACAAGATTTTAGGCGTTGGCAAAAGAAGATGCACTTCCTTTTAACAACGTTAAAAGTGGTGTATGTTCTATCTACCCCTATTCCAGAATTGCTTGAAGATGACAACTTGGAGGCAGTCAGACGTAGATCAAAGTGGGAAAACGATTACTACATCTGCAGAGGACACATATTAAACGGTATGTCTGATTCTCTATTTGACATTTATCAAAATGAGGAATCTGCAAAAGAGTTATGAGATTCTCTTGAATCCAAGTACATGGCAGAGGATGCTTCTAGTAAGAAGTTCCTTGTAAATAATTTTAATAATTACAAGATGGTCGATTCAAGGCCTGTCATGGAACAATTCAATGAACTCCTTAGAATCCTTGGACAATATACGCAACATGGGCTGAAGATGGATGATTCAATATCTGTTTCAAGTGTGATTGATAAGTTGCCTCCCTCCTGGAAGGATTTCAAACACACTTTGAAACATGGTAAAGACGATATGTCTTTGGTTCAACTTGGTAGTCACTTGCGCATAGAGGAATCTCTTAGGGCGCAAGAGAATGACAAAGGCAAAGGAAAATAAGTTGCTGGACCCTCGGTAAATATGATTGATGAGGGTGGAAACAATAAAAACAAAGGAAAGAAACGTAGTTTCAAAGACAATGGTTCTGGTCCCAACAAGAAGTCTAAATTGGCATGTTGGAAGTGTGGCAAAACTGGTCACTTTAAGAAGGACTGTCGTGTTGGAAACAACAAGAATGGCGCAAGCACCAGTGGTTCGGGAAAGGGGTCTAGGACCATTCTCAAAACCAAGGTCAGAATTTAATACTTAGTTGGAACAAATTTATTAAAAAATTTGTTTCACTAATTTCTGAGGCATTTTATGTGCAGGATGATGCTATTGCGTGTTGGATTGATTCCGGTGCCACAACTCATGTTTGTAAAGATCGTTGTTGGTTTAAGACATATGAACCAATGGAAGACGGATGTGTCCTTTACATGGGTGATGACCATTTCGCTCCTATTCAAGGAAGAGGAAGTGTGGTGTTGGAATTCAGTTCGGGAAAAACTATTTCTTTGTTTAATGTTTTATATGTACCTAAACTTCGTAAGAATTTAATTCCTGGTCCTGTCTTAAACAAGTGTGGTTATAAACAAGTTTATGAATCCGATAAGTATATCTTATCAAAGTCGGGTGTATTTGTAGGGTTTGGTTATTATAACAATGAGATGTTTATGTTGAATTTAAATAAAATTCATGTTAACTCTAGTTCTGTTTATATGACTTCCTCTGTTGTTATCAATTCCTCATTATGGCATGCTCGGTAAGGACATGTGCACTATAAAAGAATGCTTGAAATGTCCAAAGATGATTTGATTCCTGTTATTGATAATAATACGGAAAAGTGTAATACTTGCATGTTGACAAAAATCACTAGAAAATCTTTTAAAAGTATTACAAGGAATTCTGTAAAACTTGAATTAATTCATAGTGATTTATGTGATTTTCATGCAACTCCATCTTTAGGCAATAAAAAGTATATTGTCACTTTTATAGATGATGCTTCTAGGTTTTGCTATATTTATTTGCTGCATGCAAAAGATGAAGCCCTAGATAAATTTAAAATTTATAAAACAGAAGTTGAACTTCAACTAAATGGCTTGATTAAAACTTTACGTACGGATAGAGGTGGTGAATATTATGATCCTAAATATTTTCAAACTGTAGGGATAATTCATGAAACTATATCTCCTTATGTACCACAACAAAATGGTGTGGCTGAAAGGAAGAATAGAACTCTTGAAGAAATGGTTAACGCCATGTTATCTTACTCGGGCTTGAGTGACGGGTTTTGGGGAGAAGCCATGTTAACACTTGTCATTTATTGAATAGAGTTCCTAATAAAAGGAACAAAATTACCCCATATGAGCTTTGGTATAAGAAACGACCAAACTTGACATTTTTGCGAGTTTGGGATTGTAGGGCCGTGGTTAGGCTTCCGGATCCTAAAAGAAAAAAGTTGGTAGAAAAAGGTATTGACTGCATCTTTGTTGGATATGCTGAGCATTCCAAGGCATATAGGTTTTATGTTATAGAACCTAATGATTTCATTTCTATTAACACAAATATAGAATCAAGAGATGCAATCTTTGATGAGAATCGTTTCTCTTCAATACCTAGACCAAAGGATATTATACCAATGTCGGCTGAATCTCAAATGGATGATCATTCAATTGATACACCAAGTGAGACGCCCGAACCTCGTAAAAGTAAAAGAGCAAGAAAAGCTAAATCATATGGTTCTGAATTTCAACTATATTTAGTTATGGGATCAAGAGATCAAATTGAATCTCAATACTCTTACTGTTATAGTATAGATGAGGATCCAAGAACCTATGATGAAGCAATAAAATCTCGAGATGCTGGTTTTTGGAAAGAACCAATCGATGATGAGATTAATTCTATTATGGAAAATAATACATGGGTCTTGTCTGATTTACCACCAGGCTGTAAACCTTTAGGGTGCAAATGGATCTTCAAAAAGAAGATGAAAGTCGATGGAACAATTGACAAGTTTAAAGCTCGATTGGTAATCCAAGGCTATAGACAAAAGGAAGGGATCGATTACTTCGATACCTATGCACCGGTTGCTCGTATCACTACTATTAGATTACTGATAGCTTTGACAGCTATTCAGAATCTATTGATCCATCAAATGGATGTCAAAACAACATTTTTAAATGGTGATTTGGAAGAAGAAGTGTATATGAAACAACCTGAAGGATTTGTTATGCCAGGTAATGAGCATAAGGTATGTAAGTTAATTAAGTCATTGTATGGGCTGAATCAAGCACCTAAACAGTGGCATCAAAAATTTGATGAGGTTGTTTTGTCGAATGGTTTTGTATTAAATCAGTCCAACAAATGTGTATATAGCAGATTTGATGAATTCGGTAAAGGTGTAATCATCTGCCTATATGTAGATGACATGTTGATTTTTGGCACAGACCAAAATGTAGTTGATGAAACTAAGAAGTTTTTGTCATCAAAGTTTTCTATGAAGGACATGGGAGAAGCCGACGTAATTCTTGGTATAAAAATTAAACGGATGAACAAGGGAATTACAATTACACAATCTCATTATATTGAGAAAATTCTCAAGAGGTATAATTGTGATGATTGTTCTAAAGTTAGTACTCTCATGGATCCTACTGAGAAACTTGTGTCAAACACTGGTAAACCTGTGTCACAGCTCGAATACTCAAAAGCCATAGGCAGTTTGATGTATGCTATGACGGGCACTCGACCTGATATTGCTTATGCAGTTGGAAGATTGAGCAGGTTCACTAGTAATCCTAGTAGACAGCATTGGCATGCTATAACAAGAGTGTTCAAGTACTTAAAAGGTACTATAGACTATGGTTTGTGTTATAGTGGACATCCTTCTATATTAGAAGGTTACACAGATGCTAGTTGGATCAACCAAGAAGATTCATCTTCTACTAGTGGTTGGGTGTTCTTGCTTGGAGGAGGTGCCATTTCTTGGGCTTCCAAAAAGCAGACATGTATTACACATTCTACAATGGAATCTGAGTTTGTAGCATTGGCTGCTGCTGGAAAAGAAGCAGAGTGGCTTCGAAACTTGATATATGAGATTTCATTATGGCCAAAACCGATATCACCAATATCTATCCATTGTGATAGTGCAGCTACATTGGCTAGGGCTTATAGTCAAATGTATAATGGCAAGTCTAGACACTTAGGTGTCAGACATAGTATGATTCGGGAGTTAATCATGAATGGTGTGATATCAGTTGAGTTTGTTCGGTCGCAACAAAATTTGGCTGACCACTTGACGAAGGGGTTAGCCAGAGACTTGGTAAATAAGTCTGCAATGGGAATGAGATTAAAGTCCATTTAATCCTCTAATTGTGAGATACCCAATTCCCTTGTAATACAACGTTAGAAGCTTGAATTCAATGTGGAAAGCTCGCAGTTGGAGATTGGAACACATGTTATTATCTTTCCCAAGGTATGTGTTCAGACCTGCAAGTAATGGTTAGGTTGAAGAATATCTTCTTAATAGTCCCTTTGAAAAATTGCAACTGCAGGTGCAAGATTAAAGGAACTACCTATGTGGACATGAAGTTTTGCCGCTTCAAGAAGCTAGGACTTGGCTTCCTATATGTTCACTAATGGATATGGACACATGGCTTGTAATAGTGTCAAGGTTAAACAAAGAGAATTGTACTGAACTTATGTGTATAGTATCTTCAGGTATTCATATGAGTTGACGGGTTCAATCGTTAGGACACCCCGATTCTCGAGTATTTGAAATGTGTATTATACTAAGATGAAAATTCACTCGCAAGACATTTTCATTTATGCATTCGTTTGTTTCGTTATTGATAAAGATTAGTAAATCAAAGGATTACACTAAAATGGAGGGGATTTGTTGGTGATTTTAGTGTCATCAACTATTTTATTGTAATGGTGATTTACTAGAGATCAATGTGATTCGTATTAGACTCGGATACGAGTAAGGGAAAGTGTGGAGTACACACTCGTTTGAGCTAAAACGAAGTCAACCTCGATAAAGAAGTAAAAGTTAAAGGGTAGCACATTTTGGCCGATGTGCTCGGCCGAGCAGAGTCCTTGACTCGACCGAGCAAGCATAGCAGATTGTCCAAGTTTCTGGACAGCCTTGCTCGGCCGAGGCATATGCCTTGCTCGGCCGAGCAGTATGATTGACACGGCCGTGCAAGTTCAAAAGACACGGCCGTGCAGCTGGGCAAATTGTCATGGGACATCTTTGTTCGGCCGAGCGAGTCCTCGACTCTGGCCGAGCAGCTTCCCGAACAAAGCCAGTTCAAAATGAAAAGACACATTGCTTGGCTAAAGTCATATCTTTTGATTGTACCCTTTATCTGATGCATCTCCATCTGTATATATACAGAGATTGATCTCATTTGTACACATATGAAAAACACAAGAGTGATACAACAATAACGAAAGCAAAACAATTCTCAAGTTTTAGATTTGTTCTCTTTGCCTAGAAACAAATTGCGTGATTGTATTATCCCAATAAGGATTTCGTGTAACCAAGGCATTAAGGGTCAAAATACTTTATTCGGAAAGTGGATTATACACGATTCAATCACATATCCAGCCTTGTTATCAAGATCAAGACCCTATATTCCCCTACACCAAGTTGTAACTGTTGGAAATGGGTAACGGAAAGTTAAGTTTAACTTAACGTTGACCTAGGTTTCTAACGAAAGTTCGTTATTTGTTAACGAAACTAGTTACAAATGGTAATCTACATTTGTTGTAGATTATATAACTCATTTAATGTCTCAAAACCATTTCCGTGTGAATGAGAAATTAATGACAAATGATTTGTAACTTAAATATTGGGTCAAAGTGTGATTCGGTGCCGGGTCCCAAAATTGGTTTGGACTTGTTGTGGCTAAAGGGCTGACGAGCAGGCTGAAGAAGCTTCTGCACGGCCGTGCAAGTGCCTAGGACACGGCCATGCACCGTGCCTTGCCTTGCCTTGCCACTCGACCGTGCTGAGCCTTGAACTCGACCGTGCATATTGCCTTGCACGGCCGTGCAGTTCATTGGACACGGCCGTGCAAGTGCTGTTATACCCGAAAAGTTGTGACTTTTCAAGGGAAAAGCCACAAAACCCTTTGACTCTTCTTATATACTTCCCCTCCGAATTTCAATACAAAAACACAGTATTTTGAGCCTTCCTACCCTCTAGTAAGATAGATAAACTTTTCAAAATCATTGTAATATTGTTGCATCAAATCCTTCAAGTCCAAAGTTGCAAAACATTGTGTTGTTCGCTAGAGTATTTGATTTGGAGTGCTCCTATCATATACTTAAAAGTCGTTTCATCTTACTAGAAGATTGCCATCGAAACCGTAAGCACCTGTGAGGGGCAATTACTTCTTACGGAGATTGTATTTAATACAAGACTCGACTTAATTATGTTTGTTTTCAATCTCCGTTACTTTCTCCGTCTATTTTCTGTTAAGTCTTAAAGAAGCCTACCAATAAGTCCAACAATCGTAAGAAGTAATCTACGCTTCTTAAGACCTTCAAAGATGGCAAATGAGAAATACACCACCTCATCCAGTCAAGGCAATGTAACGCCTCCGTCTCAAGGTGACGCAACGTTCAACAATGTTGCACCCGCTCATACAACGCATCACCCAGGTCATGGTGAGAAACCCCCGAAGTTTACTGGTGTGGATTTCAAGAGATGGCAACAGAAGATGCTATTCTACTTGACCACCCTAAGCTTGCACCGCTTCTTAAAGGAAGATCCTCCAGCGGTGGCAAATGGTGATCCCGACCCTCAAAGGCAAATGGCCAAGGAGGCTTGGGCTCAAGGTAATTTTTTGTGTAAGAATTACATCTTAAATGGACTTGACGATGAACTATACAATGTGTATAGTAACGTTGAGATAGCCAAGGCGTTGTGGGACACCTTGGAAAGGAAGTACAAGATCGAAGATGCCGGGTCAAAGAAATTTATCGTCGGTAAGTATCTTGACTTCATGATGGTCGATTCCAAATCGGTAACAACTCAAGTAGATGAATTCCAAATCATTCTACATGGGCTTGATGCCGAGGGGATGATCATGAATGATCCATTCAAGGTGGCCTCTATTATTGAAAAGTTGCCGCCTTCATGGAAGGATTTCAAGAACTATCTCAAGCATAAACGCAAGGAGATGTCCTTGGAAGACATTGTTGTTCGTCTTCAAATTGAAGAGAACAATAGAATCAACGAGGCCAAGGTTGCTAAGGGCAAGATGGAGGCTAAAGTAAATCTCGCCGAGGCTAGCACAAGTGGCACAAAGAGAAAGCATACCGGAAATGCCGGGAATGCTAAGAAAGGAAAGAATAAGGGCTCCAAGAAGTTCAAGGGGTCTTGCTATAATTATGGCAAATCGGGCCACTTAGCAAAGGATTGTCGTCTCCCAAAGAAAGAGGCGAATAATGTTGACCACATGGATCTAGACTTTGCAGCGGTTGTGTTCGAGGCTAACGTTGCAAACTTGGATGAGAATCCAAAAGCTTGGTGGTTAGATACCGGTGCTACCCGCCACATTTGTGGTAATAAGGAGAGTTTCTCCTCCTATACTCCCATCTCCGGAAGAAAGCTCTACATGGGAAATTCCGCGACCTCCGATGTTCAAGGCATTGGAAACGTGATATTGAAGATGACTTCCGAAAAAGAAGTAACCTTGTTGGATGTGCTGCATGTTCCAGACATCCGTAAAAATTTAGTTTCCGGCGCTTTGCTTAGTAAGGCCGGATTTAGACTTGTATTTGAATCTGACAAATTTGTAATAACTAAGAATGGTTTGTTTCTTGGAAAGGGCTACCTCGAGGAGGGCCTTTTCAAGTTGAATGTAATGAATATCATCCGCCATAGTGCGAAGAATAAAAGTGTTGTTTCTTATGTTTACTTGTCAGAAAGTTCTAATTTATGGCATGATAGATTAGGACATGTAAACCTCGACACCATTAAGAAATTAGCGAGACAAGATTTAATCTAAATGACTAAATCCGACTCGACTAATAGGTGCGAAGTTGTGTTGAGGCTAAAATGACGAAGTCGCCATTTAATGCAATAGAAAGAAACACAACTCCTCTTGAATTAATTCACACCGATATATGTGATTTAAAACTTGTGCAAACTCGAGGAGGTAAAAAGTACTTCATTACATTTATAGATGATTGCACAAAATTTTGTTATGTCTATCTCTTAATAAGTAAAGATGAAGCCTTAGGGGCTTTTGAGACTTATAAGAAAGAAGTTGAAAATCAACTTAACTTGAAGATTAAGAAAATTAGAAGCGATAGAGGTGGAGAATATGAAGCACCGTTTGAAGGATTATGTTGGGAATCCGGCATAATTCATCAAACAACTGCTCCATATACCCCTCAATCTAACGGAGTTGCTGAACGGAAAAACCGCACTCTCAAGGAGATGATGAACGCACTTTTGATAAGTTCAGGCTTACCCGACAACTTGTGGGGGGAAGCAATACTCACTTCTAATTATGTTCTTAATAAAATACCCAAGAAAGGTATTGATAAAATGCCCTACGAATTATGGCATAATCGTAGACCATGTTATAAATATCTTAAAGTGTGGGGGTGTTTGGCAAAGGTTGAAGTACCTAAGCCGAAACAAGTCAAGATTGGTCCAAAGACCATTGACTGTGTTTTTATTGGATATGCCAATAATAGTAGTGCCTATCATTTTATAGTGCACAAATCGGACATTCCTGATATGCATGTAGGAACTACTATAGAATCAAGGAATGCGGTATTCTTTGAAAACATCTTTCCGGTTAAGGACAGGAAAGATATAGGTTCTAATAAGAGAACACATGCGTCTACAACCGGTCCTTCTCAAATAGAAGATGAAGAACCGAGACGTAGCAAAAGGGCAAGAGTGGAAAAGTCTTTTGGTCCTGATTTTCTATCTTACATGTTAGAAAACGAACCAGCCACTGTTAAAGAAGCTTTATCCGGTCCAGATAGTTCATTCTGGAAAGAGGCTATTAACAGCGAAATAGAATCCATAATGCTCAACAATACTTGGGAATTAGTTGATCTCCCTCCAGGTTGCAAATGGATCCTTAAAAGGAAGTATAAAGCGGATGGATCAATCGATAAGTACAAAGCTAGGCTAGTTGCCAAAGGCTTTAGACAGAAAGAGGGATATGATTTCTTCGATACATACTCCCCTGTCACAAGGATCACATCTATTCGTGTTCTCATAGCTATTGCAGCAGTGCATAATCTTGAGATACACCAAATGGATGTGAAGACTGCTTTCCTAAATGGAGAACTTGATGAAGAAATTTACATGGAACAACCCGAAGGGTTCGTAGTTCCTGGCAAAGAAAGAAAGGTGTGTAAACTAGTAAAGTCCTTGTATGGACTAAAACAAGCACCTAAACAATGGCATGAGAAGTTCGATAGAACCATGTTATCGAATGGATTCAAGATTAACGAATGTGACAAATGTGTCTACATTAAAGGAACATCCGAATCATTCGTTATCGTTTGTCTTTATGTAGACGATATGCTCATAATGGGAAGTAGTAATGATTTGATCATGAACACCAAAGGCATGTTAAAGAAGAATTTTGACATGAAAGACATGGGATTAGCTGATGTAATATTAGGGATAAAGATCTCTAGAACATCTGAAGGATTAGTTCTTTCACAATCTCATTACCTAGAGAATGTTCTTCGGAAATTCAATGTATTTGATGACCCTCCGGCTAAGACACCGGTAGACTTGACTCTACATTTAGCCAAGAACAAAGGGGAACCAGTTTCTCAACTGGAATATGCAAGAATAATTGGTAGTCTGATGTACTTAACGAATTGTACACGTCCAGATATTGCATATTCAGTGAGCAAACTAAGTAGGTTCACAAGTAATCCTAGTACTGATCATTGGAAAGCACTAATGAGAGTATTAAGATATTTAAGGTATACATTAAACCATGGGATACTTTACAAGAAATATCCAGCAGTATTAGAAGGATACTGTGATGCAAATTGAATATCGGACACGAAAAACTCTAAATCCACGAGTGGATATGTATTCACAATAGGTGGAGGAGCAGTGTCATGGAAATCCTCCAAACAGACATGTATAGCCAGATCCACGATGGCGTCTGAATTTATCGCTGTAGATAAAGCTGGGGAAGAAGCAGAATGGCTTAAGAACTTCCTGGAGGATATTCCTTGTTGGAGCAAACCTGTGCCTGCTGTACTAATACATTGTGATAGTCAATCAGCAATAGGAAGGGCACAAAATAGTATGTACAATGGTAAGTCTAGACATATTCGTCGTAGACACAATACCATTAGACAGTTGATCAAGAATGGCATTATCACTATTGATTATGTGAAATCATGTGATAACTTAGCGGATCCGTTTACCAAAGGTATAAATCGAGATCAACTGTATAAACTGTTAAGGGGAATGGGTTTAAAACCCACAACAAAAGGACTTATAGCGGACACTCAACCTTGAGAAATGGAGATCCCAGGCCCTTGGTTCAATGAGACAACCAAGTTATAAGTTCTAGTAGAGTTACTTGGAAACAACAACTCGGTTTATTAACCTGGAGATGTTGAATACTCATTTCCAGAACATCCAAGTACAAGCACATGCAGCAGTGGTAAGGATAAATTTCTATACCTACGGGTGGAGTAGTGCATGATACTCTTTATAGTGAGAATCACCTATATAAGCGAGAGGTAATTAGGCCGCCTCTAAATGAACGCTTATGAATGAGATACGGTCCAGGGCCGAAATGGACAAAACGTGAGAACAATAATTGTTAGAGCTGTTATTATGTGAGTATTATTGTCTTGGTATACATCCGACAGTCACTGGTTCAAAGCGACTCGCTACCAAATGGCTAGTATATCCGATAATATTTCACTAAGGAGGATTCAAGGCCACAAGCTATCTATCCCGATGTAATAATAGTTCGCCGGAACTTTGGACGAAATTGCATTCATGCATTAATTGTCATTCATGTGGGGGATTGTTGGAAATGGGTAACGGAAAGTTAAGTTTAACTTAACGTTGACCTAGGTTTCTAACGAAAGTTCGTTATTTGTTAACGAAACTAGTTACAAATGGTAATCTACATTTGTTGTAGATTATATAACTCATTTAATGTCTCAAAACCATTTTCGTGTGAATGAGAAATTAATGACAAATGATTTGTAACTTAAATATTGGGTCAAAGTGTGATTTGGGTTGGTCCCAAAATTGGTTTGAACTTGTTGTGGCTAAAGGGCTGACGAGCAGGCTGAAGAAGCTTCTGCACGGCCGTGCAAGTGCCTAGGACACGGTCGTGCACCGTGCCTTGCCTTGCCACTCGACCGTGCTGAGCCTTGAACTCGACCGTGCATATTGCCTTGCACGGTCGTGCAGTTCATTGGACACGGCTGTGCAAGTGCTGTTATACCCGAAAAGTTGTGACTTTTCAAGGGAAAAGCCACAAAACCCTTTGACTCTCCTTATATACTTTCCCTCCGAATTTCAATACAAAAACACAGTATTTTGAGCCTTCCTACCCTCTAGTAAGATAGATAAACTTTTCAAAATCATTGTCATATTGTTGCATCAAATCCTTCAAGTCCAAAGTTGCAAAACATTGTGTTGTTCGCTAGAGTATTTGATTTGTAGTGCTCCTATCATATACTTAAAAGTCGTTTCATATTACTAGAAGATTGCCATCGAAACCGTAAGCACCTGTGCGGGGCAATTACTTCTTACGGAGATTGTATTTAATACAAGACTCGACTTAATTTTGTTTGTTTTCAATCTCCGTTACTTTCTCCGTCTATTTTCTGTTAAGTCTTAAAGAAGCCTACCAATAAGTCCAACAGTAACCACAATCATATATTTATTATAGTGTATATCATGACTTGACATCGCCCACATTTATAGTCATACGTTGATGAGCTAATTTATCAAATAATTATGTTGTTTCTTTCGTATATCTGTTGTTGTTGATTGATTCTTCCCATAGGCATCCCTTGAACCTCTCTCTAATTCTACTTCTGACCCAATTCTTCTACTTCTGACCCAATTCTTGAACTTCTCTCTATTTTCTACTTCTGACATAGTTCTAATTTTAATGCAAAGATATCAAGATCTCCTCCGTCTCATTCAAAAAAGCTACACAATTGGCTACCAGAGAAATTAAGGAAAGTGTATGATGGAATAATCTGTTAAGAGTATACAAATTGAGGTAAGGGAGAGAAAGTGGGGCATCGAATAGTTATTATGAGTATGATAAGTGATTTATATAAATAAAAAAGTATTATAATATTTTTATTTTATAAGTGTCTTTTTAAATGATACATTCAAAATGAAAATTTATAACTTTTCGGATTAATTAAGACAAGTTTTGCTTGCTTCATGACTCTAACGGACAAAGATTTATTGTAACTATGTACTCCGTATGATAATGGTTGGTATCCAAGAAAATGGCAACAAAAACAAGACAAACAAAAAACTCCATGCCTTTCAATCACAAAATTGATAAACTATATAGAATCGTTGACTATGGAACAATACAGCTCTAGACAAAAAAGATAGGAACTTAATTGGATTAAAGAATATGGTATCTATCTGTTAATTCAAAGCTTCAAATTAAAGAACATATCCTTCAATGTAGCAAGCAGACATCAACAGCTTGAAAAGGGGGACGACAGACAGGATAATAATATAATTACAATCATAATATATACTCCCTCCGTCCCATAATACCTTACCCGGTTAATACGAACTCAGTTCAACCAAGTTCAACTTTGACCAAATTTTAATATCAATTTACTTATCATAATAAAAATCTAAAAATTGTTATCCATAAAATAACCAAATGATTTATCAATAGCAATTATTAAAATTTCATTAGAATGAATAGATTGATATTAAAGTTTGGTCAAAGTCGGCGTCGGTTGACATGCTACTATTCAAAATGGGGAAGCTTTTATGGAACGGAGGGAGTATCTATATACTCTATATATTTTCTCCAGCCATGGAATTCATCATCAATACAAGTAAGTGATAATAAAGATGATGAATTGCTGTAAAGTTGGATGCTATTTGTTGTATCCATGTGCATGATCAACTCAATTAAATATATGTCATTACGTGCAAACTCAAATCAAATCTTGATCAATCGAAATAATCTTTGTGTATAATAATAGACGGATTATTTTGAAGGGAGAGTGACCGGGAAGTTCTAAAAAAGTATCAGAATGTTCGAAAAGTTCCTTCACCATGTTGTATTATAGATACAGTATTATATTAACATACGAGTGAATATAATAATATTGCTTGCAATATTATATTACTGCATAAGAACTTTTAGGTCATTTCGATTTAATGAAAAACTTGAGGGGAAGTGATTTGTTTCAAAAGGAACTTTCGGGTCAAACTCCCTATTTTAACTATTTTAACTGACGATCTTTGTTTAGATACAGATGGATTATTTTAACTGATGATTATGATCGTCGTTTACCCGGTTCATTTTTAATCTTTAGCTATAATATACTCCCTCCGTCCCATAGCGATTGATACTTATTTTCTTTTTGGTCCGTTTCACACCAATTGATACTTACCCAAAATGGAAAGGAATCTTTACTATTTATCCCACTCATTCTCTCTCCTATTTTACTTTTTCACTCACAACATTTTTTCTCCTAACTATTCCTCCCACTCATTCTCTCTCCTATTTTATTTTTACACTCACAACATTCTCTCTCCACTTTTTATCTCTCTTACCTTTCCTTAATATCTGTGTCCTTTTTTTTGGTATCCATTGCTATAGGACGGAGGGAGTACTAAGTTTAAAATAGGTCTAACTGAAATATAAAGGAGATTAATTAAAGAACTGAAAAGAGTGTCTTGAATATTAAGAATTCCCTACACAGTATTGAAGTAAATTTTTTACTTAAAGAAAGAAAAAAAAAAAGAACAAACCATTCTGAATTATCATCATTTGAGCCTCCAAAAAATGCCAATTATTTGACAAGAAAGGTGCCCACTAATTAATTAAACAAAACCAAGCAAGATTTAAATCAAAGTCCAATCGAACAGACTTTCAAAACACTAAAATTTAAAAGTCAACCGTGAATTTCTTGATACACTATTAATTATATTATCTTGACCAGAAATAAAAAACATTACACTAAAATATACTCCCTCCGTCCCACGTGAATGCAAACTTATTTTCATTTTGGTCCGTCCCACGTGAATGCAAACTACCCAAAATGGAAACAAATTTATTATTTTATATTCACCCTATCCCACCCACTCATTCTCTCTCTTCATTTCCTACCACACAATTTATTCAACCAACTCTACTCATTCTCTCTCTTCATTTCCTACCACACATTTTCATTATCTTAATAATATTTCTTAATTATTGTGCCCGGAAAAATGGTTCACAATGACGTGGGACGGAGGGAGTATTATTCTTTCCGTCTCAAAATAATGTCTCTTTTTTAAAAAAATTGCTAAAGAGCAATTTTTTTTTCTTGTATATTCTTTAATTTTGAGACGGAGGGAATAATTATTAGTACAAAATATTGTACTAAATCTTTTGTTGATCCGAAAAACTTAAAACTGCGATCATTTGTACATTTTAAAATTCTACAACACCCCAAATACAAACTCAATACTATCAAAGATGCACTGATCATACATACCATACTATAAATTAAGGCTTTCATTTCCTCTCACGTGATATATTTTTCCTTCTTTTTTCTTTTGTTTGAGTGATCTTTAGACACAATAATTAGGAAGAATAAGAAGAAGACTCACTAACTACCTCATCAACTTCTTTCCGGTGGAAGTTCCGGTGACAGCCACAGGCAGCACATGATAAGGCAGCCGCCGTCCCCTCCTCCCCGCTAGCCATGAACTCTCTGCAACCATCTAAACCGTACCCTCCGATATTAGCTGCATGATTCTTCTGGCATTCTTCATATCTAACGGTCCGAATCATTGACGTTCTATTGGATCCATTTCTTTTCACTATCACTTGTCTCTTCTTCATTGTTATATATATAATGAAAAACCCTAGCAAGCTTGCCAATTCAAGAACCCTAATTTCCTCTTTTCTGATGAGAGTGACTTGGGGAAGGCAGCATGCTTATAGTTAGTTATATAGTGTAATGTTTGGACAAAACAATTTGATCCCACTTGGGAATAAAAATATGGGATCAGTGGGCTTATTCAAACTTTATCATGTCTTCTAGTTTTTACAATATTAGGGTAAAAGAGTCTTCAATGCATCTAGTCCGTTTTTCTATTCAACCAGTCACGTGATGACACGTCATTTGAGTTCTTGTGGGTATCTAGCTCCATTAATCAGGACTTTGGTCGTGAAAAAATCAATTAATTTTTTAGTTTCAAAATAATTGTTTAATTTTAATTATTAAAATTTGAAAATAAATTTAAGTATATTTAGTCGTACATAAATATAAATGTCATTAGTCATCATATCGCAATATCTCATTTAAATCCAGAATATAGTACTTACTCAATTCCAATATAAATATTGAAATTTATTCTATAAAAATAAATTTAAAGTAACTAATTTTATATTTGGCCTTTGTTTTTTAAAAGGTTAGACGTAAAATAGTCATTTCATATAAATGAATTTGGCAAAAGGGGAGCACTTGGTGAGGCTAAATCAAACCTCTTTGGGGTAAGGCTCCATTTGTTTAGCGGGAATGTTTTTAGAAAAATAGTTTTTGGAAAACAATTTCTGAAAAATGAAAATGTTTTTTAAAAAATAACATTTAGTTGTTTGATAAATTTAAGGAAAATGTTTTTCAGAAAAACATTTTGATGTGTTTGATAAATTTTAAAAAAAATATTTTTCGATATAAACACAAACTAATATATACTCCCTCCGTCCCGGTAGAATCCGCACTGTTACTGTTTGCACGGGAATTAAGAAAAAAGTTAGTAGAGAAAATGTTGTGAGTATGAAAAGTGAGGTTGGAGAGAGAAAGTGGGGTAGGAAATAGTGATTTGATTGGTGTTGTGAATATAAAAGTAAAGTAGGAGAGAGAATTAGTGGGTGAAATAGTAAAGATTCTTTGCCATTTTAGGAAGTGTGCAGCTTGTAATGGGACACCCAATGAGAAAAGTGTGCAGGTTGTAGCAGGGCGGAGGGAGTATATAAGTAGGATAGGTAGATAGGGGATAGGGGTATAGTAGGTGGTGGGGACATGGTGGGGTAGGGGTTAGGATTAAGATAGGGTAGTGTTATAACAGATCTATTTAGAATACAGAAAATAAATCAATCACACAACATAACGATATAAGTGGTTCACCAACTTGGCTATATCCACAGACAGAGGGCAAGAATATTATTATCAACTGGCAATTACCAAATACAATCTCTAATCTAATACACGAATTCTTGATCACAAGAATTAACAACTGTGCAAACTCTAGATCTAGAGAAACAGAGAGACAAGAAAATCCTCAAAACACCTAAAATTATTGATCTCTATCACACTAGAAATTACAACATAAAAAAACTGCTAGGGAATAGGGCTTATTTATACTGCCTATTCCTAACCCTGCAGGGTTTTTTAACCCTGCACAAAACTGCCGCTGATCAGGCACATACAGGGGTACCGCGCGATCGCCCCAAAGGGAGTGCGCGATCGCGCCCTTTGTACAGTAACTCCGCGCGATCGCCCCCTTCGGGCAGTCACAGAAATTACTGATTATCCCTTTGTTCGATCCCCTAAGTTGTTCCCAAGTTAGATGACATCATACCCAACAAATACCCAACTTGACATCTAACCACCTGATCACAAACTAGAACCCCCCTCTGCCTCAGATGTGCTATGCCAGACACCAAACTTGTCCTCCAGACAACCAAAACTATATCTTCCTAGACACCCAAATATGTTACGCCGAACACCAAAATACTTGCTGCAACAGTTGATCCGTTCAACAAATAAACAAACGTGTCTACCTGACACCCAAATGTATCCACCTGGACACAAACTGTGCTGCTCCGAGCACACCAATGTGTCTCCAAGACACCCAAATGTGCCACTGCAGTAGGCACTCAAAATTGCCCCAACCGACAATTGGACAAATAAAGTCGACATTGGATCTTGCCAACCCAAACATATGAATCGGTCATATCCATGGAATCCCCAACACTCATACCTTTTCCTCGATTCCTTCCTCACTTCCCAATTGTGTGTGTTGACCTAATAACCGTGACTTGCCCAGTTCAACTCCACCTTGAGTAACTTGCTGCTCCACCTGTTTGTCAACCACCCCACGCGAATGTAAGTGCCCCAATCAGGACCGCTCTCCATTCGAGCATGCGAGAATGACACCGAGGGTCACTTATCCATAATCACAAAGTCCCGTGACTTTCCAAGGGTCAAATTGATCAAACAAAACAAGGAAGGAACTTTTATACATTGAAAAAATCAAAAGGACTTCGCAGAAATGACAAAAAAGTCAAAAAGTTCTGACACTGCACTTTGGTCCGCACGGACCTCCTTGCAAGAAGGAGAGTCTGCCATGCGAATCTTTTTGCCATTTTCCACAGGCTATAAATACAGACCTATTGCTGCTTCATTTGACACAGAAAAAACAACATTAGAAAGGCAGAAAAACACAACCAAAGCAGCACAAAAAAACTGCACAAAATCTTGAGTAGAGTGAGCATTAGGGGACATTCTACCTAAGTGAGAGAAGAATTCTCTCCTTCTTAATCATTTTAATTAAATCACATACTTCATCATAATAAGAAAATAACACAACAAGGACAAAACAATACAAGAAATCTTGATAAGAGTGAGCATTAGGGGACATTACTCGCAAGTGAAGCGAATTCTCTCCTTCTTAAGCACCCTAAATAAATCCCATACTTTTCCCACAAAAATCAAACCCTAGGAATATAGAAAATAACCAATATTGGTAAGATCTCCTTCTGAAACTTAAATAATACTTTAACTTTCCATTTGCAATCTTCTAATATATTATGAATCGTTGTTGTTAAATATATCATTTGTAATGTAATCTTTCTTATCTCATACATTGTAGAACCAAATCATCTAAATGACCCTACAAGATTTTCCATGCACAATGTGCTTAAAAATGGATGTCTAATGGTGATAGTGATTTGTTCATATTCCATGCATTGTCTTTCCTTAATTTATTTACTTTCAAATGTATTCTACTTCCTAAGATCATCTTTTGATCCATTTTCTTTTCTTAAGTTACAATGATACAAGTAAACCTAATCACCAATGATGAACTCATCACTCATGTTAAAGATGCGGTTCTAGGGATTATGGTTACAATGCTGATTTAACTTCATTTCTTTCACTTTCTTCTTAAAATGTTGACAAAAGTTCAAGTTTAAACCTTAAAAGATTTCTCATTTCTTTACTTGAGGAAAACAATCTCCATTGTTGTTTCTAAAGAAAAGCTTGAAATCGCCATTTTTGTACAACCCTAAGACTTGGAGATGACACCCTAAGATTGGACATTTCCCTCTTTTTTGGTTTTATGTCATTTTTCTGGACAATCCAGAACTGCCACCTTTCTTCCTCAAGTCTAATTGATGTAACATTAAGAATAAAATGAGATACAAAAAAACAGTCTACTGCATACACCAATCTGTACGGACCTCCTTGTAAAGAGGCATTGGACAGTACGGATCAGTTTGCAATCTGTGACAATTGTTCAGTTTCCAGTTTTCTTCAGTTTCAGATTTACTTTTAAACACCCCCCTGTAAGTGCTCCAATTTGAGCTTGTTAGAATTTTCGTTAGAAAATTAATGAAAGTTATAACATTTCTAACAATTCCTAACAATCCTAACTTTTCTAACAAAGTGAGGGTAAAATGGGCATTGTTATTTAAGGTTAAACCTTAAAAAAGAATCTCAAAAAGAAAAACAAAAGAAGAAAACCATAAATAGAAATCTTTTGGAAACATAAGTATTTGCTTAATTTGAATTTCAAAAGAAATATTCCTCTTGTCCAAAGCTGGGTGCATTTAATGAACAGTGCACGTGAGGGTTCCCATCCGCGCGGATGAGTTTGTCATCTCAGGAGGGCTATAAATTGAGCCCTCTTCGAGTCACAAAAATAAAGAAGCCACAACACATTTTGCAGAACCTCTGGCGAAATATAGAGAGAAAACGGTGAGAATTCACTTGAATTGTCACCATTTTCTCTCCAATCTTTCCCAATTCATACTCATCCACTCACTCTCATATTAAAGCCCTAAACACTCATACATACAAGCCAAACACTCAAGAACACAAGGAAGATTGGTAAACCCTCCTTCTACGAAAGTTTCGTGTAGCTAGGAAACTTGGATCACGCAACAGGCAAAGGATGTGAGTACGGTTGTGTCTCATAACCGTCCACACATCCACGTATAATGCAAATGGAATAAAACAATTAAATGTAAATAAAATGCAATAACTCAAGAGTTATATACGCTTGCGATCCGTGTGATCAGCAAACTAGGCTTACGCCCAAAAACTTTTCACTATAAAAACTTATGTTTCTTACAAAAATAAATAAGTGAAAAACTAAAATATGAAAATACTAAACAAGTTCTAATCACCTTCTATGATATGAACAACTCCCCTTTTCCAATTAGGACCTATTCAATCAGAAGTAAAACAAGAGAACTTTATGAAAACCTAGATGTGAGTTACGGATGTAAGCTCACAACCTAAAATCAATACGGACGTATGCGATGAAGTATGTGTGTTTTTCTCTCTAAAAAGTAGCTTCTCTTTGTCTTTGAATGTCTTGTATTTATAGTGCACCATTGAGAAGATCTTCATGCAATCGACCTCTTCCTTTGTGAGAATCCTTTTCCTATATGAAAACATAAAACACACTCACAAGGAAATCAAATATTAGTAGGTTAGTCCTAATATAACACTATGTACATAAATAAAAGATATTTACTATATTTACAATCTCTAGTCAAAGTAGGATACTTATAAATCTTCCATGAAAGTCCCAAAATCTTCTTACCATATAGAAGTCTTTTTAAATAAGGAAACATAAATATGTTCCCATAAAACTCACGGTTTCAATCTCCCCCTATTTTGGACTTTCTGGTCAAAACCAAAGATTTATAATTCAGAATTTATGACCATAGATTAAACACAAAAACATAGAGTAAACATAACTCCCCCTGAATGGATGTGTGTCCAGATGTGTATACACATCCACACATAAAAACTGCAAAAACAAGAATTAGAGCAGTAAAACGGCAGCTTCATTAAAAAACTAAAGCAACCATTCACCAGCAAAAACCTAATTAAAACTATTACAACCCATTGTTTTAAAAACTTAAAAACTAAAGCAGTAAATTAAAAAACTTGTCTTTGCAACCATCAAAGCAAAAACCAAAAATAATTTCTCCCTAAATTAAAGTTCCAAAATGTCTCCACTTAAAACCGGCCATAGCTTTACAAGATCCCATTAACGTATGTCCGAGACTTCACTTCCATGTGTAGCATTAGAACTAGATTCTCCCCTTTTGACTAGAAAGTTTAGCATGCCACATGAGCAATCTATCCTTAAGAGCTTTAAGGTTGTTGGCATGAGCGTGGAGGTTTGAATTTGGGCTTCAAGAAGGGCAATTTCAAAGATCCAAATCTTTTATTTGAGCCTCAAAGGGATCATCTTGAGATGTGACACAGATGTGTCCACATCCGGCATTGCAATTTCGTGTACGTGCCCAAAGGGAGATCCACATGCCTTTGCTTGGGGTCTAGCAGGGTTTTGGTTTCCTTAAACAGAGCAAATTTTTCAAACTTTTCTTCTCCTTTTTCAGGCTTAACTCCATTGGCTATCAGGATTTGAGAGATCAAAGAGGGATAGGGTAAAGACCACTTTTTAGATGGTGACTCTCCATAGTCACAAATCTTCCTAAAAATGAAATCTCCAAAGTTAATATGCCTCTTAATGCCCAATCTATAGAGAAGGAGAGCTTGCACCCTAGTAACTAAAGTTTTGTTATTTGAGGGGCAAAGATTGGCAACAAGAATGGAATGGAGAAAATAGTAGAGAGAGGATAAAGAGCCACTACCCAAGTCTTTTGGCTTCACAGGCCAAGAGGTCACCTTTCCATGGGTGATAGCAGCCACAAGCTCATCATCATCAATAGCAACTAACTCATCCAAAGAGTCATCCATCCCAAGAAAATCATTCACCACAGATGGGGAAAAGGGGACAAACATTCCTCTAACATAAACAGAGAAGGGAGAGGAGCATCTATCTAGTCCCTTGGTCAAATTTTCATAAAATTCATACACCATCTTAGGATAGAAAGGGAGAGGATGATCCACAGTCAAAAACAGTCCTCTTTCCTCAAAAAATTTGTCCATACTAAGCTTAAAGAATGTTTCCCTATCTCTTTTCATTTCTACAACAAAGGCTTTAGAGGAAATTAGGCCAAACCTATCAGAGGCCTTTTTGGTCAAAAATTTCTTAGAGAAGGGTTTTAGGGTAGGAGCAATGGAAAGAGTAGAAGACATACCCTTGTCAGATTTCTTCCTTGTAGATGTGCGTCTGGATGTGGGCACATCCTCAGACACATCCTTTGCAGGGAATGGAACTTTGATGGACTCTACCTCGCTTTCATCATCGTAAGAGGAATCTATTTCTTGGTCCTCTTTTTCTTGTTCTAATTCATCCCTTCCCGCTTTGTAGTTGACATCGATGCAAGTGTCATCACTCTCATAGCTTGATTCGTACTCATAAGCTTCTTCCTCAAGAGGCTCTAAATCGCAGGGCAACCTTTTTCTTCCCTTTCACCTCCATCAAAACACTTGCTAAGGGTTCTTCATCACTAAAAGTAATAAGATCTTCAACAGGGCTTGAAACCACAGGAGCAGAGATATCAACAATGGGAACAGAAGCTTCAACCACAGGAGTGGGAGTAGGATTGGGGATAATAGGATCAGATGGTTTAAAAGGTGGTGAAGGAACAGGATCAATGGGATCATTATGGGGAATATTTTCAGAAGGGGTAATAACAGGGACAGGTTCAACAACCAAGGGAGGATTAACAGCAGATTTAGCCCTAGTTCTTACAAGAGGAAAAATTACCTCTTCTTATTCTTCTTCACCATCATCACAAGCTATGGCGGTAGAAGGTTTCCCACCTGGTTTCTTCAGGTTCTTCAGCTTGTCAGCCTCTGACAATTTTCGAACCCTATGCGATCTTCGAAGGTTACGTTGGGGAACAGGGATCGTAGCTTGCTTCAGGGGTTTTGCTTGAGCTAGCTTCCTTTTCTTGTTTGAGGAAGGTTCTACAGATGGAGGAATAGGGGCGACAACCGATGGTGGAATCACCGGAGAGGTTGGAGCCTTAGGGTTTTCAGAGATTGGTTCCAATGTAGGGGATTTAGGCGACGGAGCTTCCATGATTGGTTCAGATGAGGACGAAGGGGAGGAAAATTCAGCAAGGAACTCTGAAATAGCAGGGTTGACGACAATGGAAGCTTCTCCTTTAGCTACAGAGATTGGTGCAACATCAAGAACGTCTTCCTCACGAATGTTGGTATGATCGGCCATTTAAATAGAGGAATTGGGTTAGGTTGAACAGTAGAAGGAGAAATTAATGCAAAGTGTGTGAGATTGTGTGCAAAGAGAAGGAAGAACAAAAGGTTTTAGCAAGGGTTTATGGGGGATGGGACGGATGTGAGGTCTCATAAATACTCACAGCTCCCCCTTTCCAAATAGAACTAGGAATCCTTCTCCAAAAAGGTTTCACACAACCCAAATTCCTTAAGAGTCCTCCAACGGCTAGAAACCTTTAAGGTTACCACACACAACCACCTTCCAAGAAATAGGGGATCAAAATAAAACAAGATTTTGATAGATTTTTATGGAAACAAAAATAGCTCAGCCATATCTTTATTTTAAAACAGAATCTCAATTGAATTTTCCAACCTTTTCAAACAAGGATTGATACACACCTTTTTCTTTCATGAAAGATATTGGAGATCAAAAACCTATAAAATCAAAGAATGAATTAAGAAAGAAAATTAATTAACTAGTATATTTACAAAGCTCCTATATGTCCTAAAAATGCAAAGATGCCTAGCATGTTGCAAACACACAGTGGTGGAAATATTCTCACTTATGGATGTGGCATAGGATGTGAGTCACATATGGGGACACATTTAGATCACAAAAAGTCAATGAGCAATAATCCAATCTGCACAGCCTCTAGGATGCATCCACCTATTTTTTTGTTGTGGATTTTTGCATTGTGAGTAGCTTTCACTTTACTTGATCCCAAAGATAGCCCTTTTTCCCAATGATCTTATCAAGTTTGACTTCAAGTTTTCTTATGAAAATCACTTGATCACAATGGTTTGGCTTCATACTATGGGTGAAGCAGCTGTTTTTCACATATATTTTTTTAAAGCACCCACTGTGAGATACCTAGGAAGGTTATATCAAGTCACCAAAAGGTGACATGAACAGGAAGTGCTCACAATTAAGTGATAAAAAAATGTCAAAGATGAAGACTCACAAGTGACCACACTGAGAAATTTCGTGCTAATGCATGATATTTTTTGAATTTTTATTTTTATAATTTTTTTTTTTGTTAATCCAATATACAGATGTGTTAGAGGATGTGAGACACATTTGTGCTCACAACCTTAGATATCACACAAACCAAGAGACTTCCTCAAGGAGGAAAATCTCTCCAAATCTAATGCCTTTGTAAATATATCGCCCAATTGATTTTCAGTCCCAACAAATTCCTGCATTACAGTTTTTTGTTCTACAAGATCTCTGATGAAATGATGTCTAATATCAATGTGCTTTGTTCTAGAATGTTGGACAGGATTTTTAGATATGTCCAAGGCACTTTTGTCATCACAAAAAGCAGTCAAAACTTTGCTATTCAATCCATAATCTTTTAACATTTGATTCATCCAAAGCAATTGTGTGCAGCAACTCCCAAGGGCAACATATTCAAATTTCAAAGAAGGATAAAGGACACACAATTTTGCTTTCTACTATACCAAGACACAAGGTTATTTCCTAGGTAGAAACATCCACCTGTGGTACTCTTTCTATCATCACTATTTCCAGCCCAATCAGAATCAGTGTACCCAACCAAATTGGTGTTTGTTTCTTTAGAGTAATGCAGACCTAGGTTCACAGTCCCACTCACATATCTAATGACTCTTTTCAAGGCTTTCAGGTGGGACATTTTAGGGTTGGCTTGGTATCTTGCACAAAGACACACACTATACATAATATCAGGTCTGCTTGCAGTGAGGTAAAGCAGACTTCCTATCATGCTTCTGTACAGTGTTTGATCAACACTCTCACCATCAGAATCATGACTTAGATTTTGGGAAGATCCCATTGGGGTTCTTTGATGTGAAGAGTGTTCAAGCTCAAACTTTTTCACAAGATTCTTGGCATACTTAGACTGTGAGATGAACATGCCATCTTTGAATTGCTTAATCTGTAAGCCTAAGTAAAAGTTCAATTCACCTACCATACTCATCTCAAATGTGGAAGTCATGCTATCCACAAATTCAGCTAGCATAGGGTCAGAATTTGACCCAAACACAATATCATCTACATAGATTTGTGCCACAAGAATCTCCTTTTTATTTTTCCTCACAAACAGTGTTTTGTCAACCTCACCTCTCTTGAATCCTAGTTGAAGCAAATGGTCAGTCAACCTACCATACCAAGCTCTAGGAGCTTGTTTTAGCCCATACAGAGCTTTCTTCAGCTTATACACATGGTTAGGATACTTGGAGTCCACAAAGCCTTTAGGTTGTTTAACATAGGCTTCCTCATTCAATATCCCATTTAGAAAAGCACTCTTAACATCCATTTGATGTAGAGTGATCTTGAGGTAACAAGCAATGGCTAACAAAAGCCTAATGGACTCAATTCTTGCAACAGGAGCAAATGTCTCCTCAAAATCAATTCCCTCAATTTGAGTATAACCTTGAGCAACTAACCTAGCTTTATTTCTAGTGATCACACCTTGCTCATCAGTTTTGTTCTTGAAAATCCATTTGGTTCCTATGACATTACCATGTGAGGGTCTAGGAACAAGAGTCCAAACCTCATTCTTTTCAAATTGAATCAACTCATCTTGCATAGCAAGAATCCAACAAGATCTTTCAATGCTTCAAAGAACATTCTTAGGTTCTATCTTAGAAACAAAACAACAAAAGCTTACCTGGGAGTATGCTGAGGAGCAACTCCATAAACAAGCCATCTTTCTATAATCAACTTTGTCCTTTTGTCTAGTTCTCACTTGAGCATGCACATCTCCCACAACTTGTGAAGTGGGGTGGTTTTTCTGGATTTTTGAAGGAATATCCTTTGATCTATCCACACATCCATCCACATTACCTTTTGGAGCATCATCCTGATCAGAATCAGAGGAACTGTCCTCAGTTACATGATTTTGAGTGGATGTGGGAGCAGATGTGGGTTCAGATGTGGAAGCAGATGTGTCCACATCCTTGGTTACATCCTTATCAGGTTCAACAGGTTTTTCAAGATCTGACAAAGCATCTCGTTGATTCTCCAAAGACCTGTTTCTGTATCTTTCCAGTCCAGTAAACAACCTGAAACATCATCCTCAGCAGTCTTGAGGTTAAGATCAAGTGAGTCATCAAAAATAACATTAGCAGATTCCATAATGGTCTTAGTTTTGAGATTAAAAACTCTGTAAGCTCTACTATTAGTGGAATAGCCCATGAAAATTGCTTTGTCACTCTTTGAATCAAACTTGGATAGATATTCTCTATCATTGAGAATGTAACAAACACATCCAAACACATGAAAATATTTCACAGTTGGCTTCTTTCCAAGGAGGATTTGGTATGGAGTGACAGTGCTACCAATTCTTAAAAACACCCTATTGCCAATGTGACAAGCAGTGTTCAAGGCTTTTCACCAGAATTTCTTGGACAAGTTTTTAGAACTTAACATGACCCTAGCCATTTCTTGCAAAGTTCTATTCTTTCTTTCAGGAATTCCATTTTGCTGTGGGGTGATTGGTGCAGAAAACTCATGAGTGATTCCCTTAGAATTGCAAAAATTGGTGAACATTTGATTCTCATATTCAGTGCCATGGTCAGACCTAATTCTCACAGTCTTAAGACCATAAAGATTTCTCACCCTTTTGTACCAATTCTTGAATTCTTCAATTGTTTCTGACTTTTCCCTTAAGAAAATTACCCAAGTGTACCTAGAATAATCATCAACACACACAAAGGCATAATTTTTCCTACCAAAGCTTTCTACTTCAATAGGTCCCATTAAGTCAGTATGAATCATCTCCAAACACCTAGAAGTGGAGCATTGTTAGACCTTTTTATGTGATGCTTTTGTTTGCTTTCCCTTTTGACATGAACCACAGACATCAGGGTTCTTGAAGTTCAGTTTAGGGAGACCTTTAATAGCTTCAAACCTTTGAAGTTCTTCCAGAGTTCTACAGCTAGCATGCCCTAATTTTTTGGTGCCACAGATTGACATCATTAGCTTTTGATCTTAGGCAAGAAAGATTGTCACCAAATTGGTAACAATTATCAGCAGATCTAGGACCAGTAAACACACAGGTATTATCCTTATCAAACACTTCACACAAGTGCTTATCAAATTTCACATAAAGGTCATCATCACATAGTTGACTGATGCTTATTAGGTTGGCTTTCAAGCCTTCCACATGGTACACATTGTGTAATTTTGGGAGACCCTTGACATCTAGGGTTCCTTTCCCAATAATCTTTCCTTGAGCACCTCCACCAAAATTTACTTTTCCTCCATTAATCACTTCATAGTCAAGAAGGACTGCTTGGTTTCCAGTCATGTGCCTAGAGCACCCACTATCAAAATACCAAGAGCCGTAGACAAGTACTCTTGAGGGAAGAGTAAACAACATTGCAGGTGGCAATTGGTTTGGCCACCCACTGTTTTACAGTTTTCTTTTTGGGTTGCAGAGGTCTCAGATTACCAGGATGTGTGTTCGGATGTGCATACATCTTCTCACAAATCTGAGGCTAATTGAAGTGACCAGATTTTTTATCAGCCTTGAGTTTGTAATAGAAGGGCCTAATGTGACCAGGAGCTAGGCAGTAGTGGCAGATGTAGTGCCTCTTCCTAGGTCTTTTCTCACTCAAAATGATTTTTTCTTTAAAAACTTGTTTTTTCACACTTTTTGAGGTAGAAGCCTCACATCCCTCCTTTACAAAATTATTTTCAAAACCCAAACCAGTTTTGTCACGTTGACCTATAGAAAAAGCTTCTTTCATTTTCATCTTACTTTTATTTAACTTAGTAAAAGTATTTTCAGCTTGTTCACATTCATTCTTGAATTTTTCAAGGTCAACTTCTCTTTTGGTCACAAGGACTTCAAGTCTTGCAATGGTATCTTTTTGAGCATCATTTTCCTTTGAAAGAACAGTTTTTTCATCTTCATAAGCAGCCAATTTATCAGAAAGAGATTTATTTACCTTAACAAGTACCTCAATCTTGTCCAATCTTTTCATCCAGTCTGTATGCAGCTCCTTGTATGTTGCAAAAAGTTCCTCATAGGGAATGTCCCTTTCTTCATCTTCATCATCTGAATCTCCTTTTACAGAGAAATAGTTCAGCAACATGTAAGTGCTCCAATTTGAGCTTGTTAGAATTTTCGTTAGAAAATTAACGAAAGTTATAACACTTCTAACAATTCCTAACTATTCTAACCTTTCTAACAAAGTGAGGGTAAAATGGGCATTGTTATTTAAGGTTAAACCTTAAAAAGAATCTCAAAAAAGAAAAACAAAAGAAGAAAACCATAAATAGAAATGTTGGAAACATAAACCGGTCGCCTAATTTGAAATTTCAAAAAGAAATATTCCTCTTGTCCAAAGCCGGAGCCGCATTTAATGAACAAAGGCACGCCGAGGGTTCCCGTCCGCGCGGATGGGATTGCAATTTCCAGAGGGCTATAAATTGAGCCCTCCAAATCACAAAAATAAGGAGCCACAACACATTTTGCACCGAACCCGGCGAAATATAGAGAGAAAACGGTGAGAATTCACTTGAATTGTCACCATTTTCTCTCCAATCTTTCCCAATTCATACTCATCCACTCACTCTCATATTAAAGCCCTAAACACTCATACACTCAAGCCAAACACTCAAGAACACAAGGAAGATTGGTAAACCCTCCTTCTCCTAACCCTAAATCTCATCCATGCATGCATCTTCAAACTACAAAATGTAGTTCCTTCATCTTCTTGCTCTAGATCTAAGAAGATCACCATGGAAGACCATCTCCATGGATGATCTTCTACAAAGATCAAAATTATTTTCAAGTTCTCTTACTTTCTTGCAAAGAAAACTCATTTTCAAAACCCTAAAAACCATTTTCAAGCATAAAATCTCATTTTCAAAGGATAAAAATCCCCTTCCCAAGCAAATGAAATGCTTAGTCCTAATGTACCCCAAGGATGGTTTGGTATAGTTGATTCACCACTAAAATGTCTAGTGATCACTAACCAAAACCTAGGGAAATGGGGACAAGCATGGATGCAAAACCCCCTTTAAAATCATATTCTCCTTCTTGGGAAGTTGCTGTCCAGTAGCAATTTTCCCAGACCTCAGTCCATTGTCTTAATTTTTGGACACAGATGAACTAGAATTTTGTGTTGACTACAAAACACTTTTTGTAGCCAACATCCAGAGCTTTCCAGACATATTTTTACTTTATTTTTTGGGTGAGTAAAACTCCTCTTTTCAAATTTTCTTTCAGAGGCTAGTTCATCAGCTTCTGGGAATCCAGATCTCATATCTGAGGTTTCAATAAGGTTTTGACCCCTCAAATCTTCTCCAAAATGGAAAATTCCTTCTGCACAAACCTCTTATTTAAGGTGTCTAGAACAACTTTCATTCTCTGAGTTTATCCAGATTATGAAGTTTTAAGACCCTTGAATACATTTCAAAATCAAAGGTCCACTGCCTTTTTCATTCTGGCAGAAATGGCTCTCAACTTCAAAAGGTCTTTTGAGTACCAAATCTCAATCCAAAAATCCTCCAAAAAATCATGGGATCAGTTTAAAGTCTTAAAAAGATATCCCAATTTTTACTTTTCTGAGTTTCAACTTATTTTGGCCAAAACACACACAGACAGACACACACACACACAAATGATTTTCAGCTTGGAAGACTCGTTTTACGAGGCATTCCGGGTGCACACTAACGTCCTTCCCGGCGTGTAACATGACCTCCGAACCTAAATCTCTGATCTCGGGCTTTTTTCAAAGTTTTGGCCCTCAAAATTAAAATGGCGTGGCGACTCCGTTTCGTTGATTTTTTCAAACAAAAATGGGAAAATTTTCGATACATTCACACATCATCACAGTGGCGACTCCGCTGGGGACTAAGCTTTTTTTTAAAAAAATGGTATTTGGTATATTGGTGGAAACCACTAAATTTCCCGTTATCGCCTCCTAACACGAGTCGGGGATAAATTGTGGTCTAACAATCCCACGTACCGGTATCACCGTTTTCAAAAAAAAGCTTTTGAGGGTCAAGCTTCCGTCCCGGCTTTGAAAATCATTTTTGTGTGTGTGTTGATTTTTGCACAGTTTTCATGTTGTTTTGGCCGCCTCGGAGAAAGTCAAAATTTTGACTGTCGGAATAATGTCCCTAACTGTCGGAATTTTCGTGCTTATGTGCTCATTAAAAATTTCAAAAAAAAATCAAAAAAAAAAGATTTTCAAAAAAAAAAAGAAGAAGAAAATTTCCAAAAAAAAAATCATGCATCATATTTTTAAGACACATAAAAAAAATCTCTATTTTACTCAGAAAAAGAATATAGACTGCTTGCACACTACGCGCACGTGACCGTACACTGCACACTACGTCCTTAACCCGGGGAAATCCTTGTCGCGGTCCGTTTGGTCTTATTACGCCTCTCGGATGAGCACATGACTACCCAAACATCCTACGGAGCCTCGTGTCGACCATGCACTTGTCCGTGACACACTTTGTCCGAGACCCGTTGGTTTTTAGTCCGGTCCGTGTCATGCCCCGTCCGTGTATAGACCTTTCCTTTCAAGCCTTTGTCGGCATACCGACTCAATATCTTTCGGGACCCTTATCGCCGAAGTTCGCCGGTTTTCCGCCGCAGACTTTGACCAAGATATTGACCGGCGCCTTGACTTCGGCTCGATCGGCACAAATTATACACTCGACTCCCAAAGATTGACACCGAGTCATCAAGGATTAATGAATATTCCATGCCTAATTACGCTTAACCGACGACAAGTCAAGATCAATTGTGGACGCTTATCACCCAAATCATGCCGACTTTTCGTCGAGCCCTGACATGATCTTGACTTTTGACGTCGCCTTTGTCCGTAATTTACATCGAATGCTCGTTAAGACTCGATTACCCGCCAGACTTTTAGGATCATTTTTCTTTCGGTCGGTGGGACCCGCTTGCTCTATAGGACCCTCGCCCGGGCCGTCCACCCCGGGAGGTCGAAATACAGTGGAATACGAGGGGCTTATAGACGTAGTGACGGGCCCACCGATCCAGAATCGAGTAGTTTGCGAAAAGAAGAGCAATCTTTTCCAACCGATTAGGTTAATAAAACATGTTTTAAGTAAACGTGAACAAATAATCGCATGTTGCATGAGCCTAAAGCCCAAACACCTACCCTCCTTCCATTCCTGCACATCCGAACCTTCGTGTCCTTTCCCCGCAGCCTCCTCACAAAGCTTGGTTTCGGGCACCGGGTCACCGTTTGATCGCCTGGGAAGAGTCAAGCGCATCGTCGCCTTCACCGTTTGTTCCGACTCCGGTTTCGTAATGTCTCGCATCGCCCGGTAATGATGGGGATAACGTCACTCCGCCTCCCGGACCCCTCGTACAGAGCAACAAAGTGGAATCCGCTAGCGTAACGTATGAGGTTACGACAGAAGCACAGCCTAAATGAAACAAATTTTATGGAGGCTATTAAGAGTCACGGCCCGGCCGCCACCTCAATCCCGATGGCACCTTCACCGTGGAAGAAGACGAGGATGCCAACCCCACTCTCGCCGCCCGATTACACCAGGATGCCGCCACCCACCTCCTACGGTGCCACTACCGTAACCCATGCTCCTCGATTTTCGGGTCGCCCAGCCTCCCCAACCACTGCACCACCGGATCCACGCAGCCTCGACGGCACAAATCAAATGGGGGCAAAATCGCACGGAATGTCTTCTCATGGTTGGGGCTATCTCGGAATGCCACAGCCTAATCGGGATCCCGCCTCGCTCGGAACCGATCAATCCGGACCTTCACAAAGAATAAACACAGCTCGAATGCCGCCACAACTTGGTTCTCGGGGCCACGCCGTGAGCCCCTCCTCGTAACAGCACTAGTTCACCGCTCCTCACACAAATCCATTCCTCACTCAGACTTCTATGGGTTACCAAGCCTCCATCCCTGTCATCCGAATCACCAGACCGCAGCACTCTGGTTACACACCTTCACCACAGCACCATGCAATTCAACAATCCGGGACAAGCAGCCCCGCACTCAAGCCTACTTACGGGCCCCACTGAAATCCAAGTTATCCGGCCACATCGGGGCTGCCCCCACCTACTTTGCCGCTTGAAAATCAACAAAGAAGCCGCAAGGTTCTATCCTTTTGCTCGTGCTCCTACTCATGCTCCCCAGGGTAACTCGCCCCAGACAGTTTTCACCTACGTCCCCGGATCGGCCGTTCCCTCCACCCGCCCGCTCCGGTGGTAGCTCCTCTCTCTAGCTCACCCACTAGCTTGAATGCCACGGTTCCGCCACAAGACCCTCATCCGGCCCGGTTCATGGAACAACACAAGGAAATGAAAGCGCAGATCGCCGAACCGACCGCCAAGAAGTTCCGCCTTCCGCCTACTGCACCCGACTCCATTGTTCCTTCCGCCCCCACAAATTCGTGATGCCTAATCTGGATCTCTTTGATGGGACCGCATGTCCGAAAACCCATTTGGACACATATACCTTGGCGATGAAAGCCAAAGGATGTACCAATGCAGCTTGGCCGACTATTTCAGCCTATCCTTGAAGTCCAAGGCCTTAAAGTGGTTCTTCCGTTTGAAACCCGAAGCCGTGGCTACATGGGACCAGATTACCAATGCCTTCACGTAAAAAATATAAGGCCAACTTGGAATGGGAAACAAATAGGGTTGACCTACAAACAACAAGCAGCATTCCCCGATGAGAATGTTGGGACTTTTACAAGCGGTGGAATCTCGAAACTCTGAAATGGCCATCCCTCCTTCCGAAGAGGAACAACCGGACATCTTCCGGGCCATGCTTGAAACCACATCTCGAGAGCCTCCTCGCCACTTCCCATACTCGACTTACGGGCCATGGTTAACTCGCAGCCTAAGTTTGAAAAGGCCTACACCGCAACCGGCCGCCGCACTCGCCTACGTATATCGGGCTCCTCCCGCAAACACCGCCCTGCTTCCCGCTAAAGGCAAAGAGATGATTAACTATGCGGGACAGGAATGTAATAACACGACTCCTTTTGCTCCCAGAAACCAAATGAGCCTGCACCGCGGTCATAAATCTCGAAAACTTTGGAATGCCCCCGAATGACATCTTTAGGGACCGGTGAAAGAAGGCTTGCTGCGGCCTTGGAGAATTTCCAACCCAGAATCCGAATGCTCCCGTGGATACTACAAAGTATTGTGCTTTTCATCAAGCTCACTGACATCCGACCGACAACCGCTTCACTCGAAAAAGGCAATCCAGGGGCTAATAGAGCAAGGAAAGTTGGAAGGCCCCGAGGGGCCTAACACAGCTCAAAAATCCTCTCGCCAAGGAACCATAATCGTGTGAATATGATTGAATGCGGAGAATCTTCGCATGACCATGAAGATGCCGATGAAGGTCCCCAAATACCCGTGGCCAACCTCGTCGAGGATCCCGACTCGGATTCCCCTCGCCTTGAGGATATTGAACGAATCAACCCATCTTGGTCTCATGTCGTAGACTCCTTGCAAGAATACGAGGCCCGCTATTTCTCGGATGAAGGGAAGGCCGATACCGAAGAACTGGGGCTGTTCCGTTCAAAATATGAAAGGACTATTTACACAAGATGGTTAGAACAATCGAGAAGAATCGAACAAGAAAGCTTCCGGCGGGCGCTCGTATCGGGCTTATCAAAGAAAGAGGCCGAAGAGCATCCGGAGCTAGTACACTTCGCAAATTGGCTTTGGGAGAGCCCGAATATGATCCCGAGAACAGTGAAGAATCGGAAGAGGAGGATTCCTTCTATATCCTACTCCGGTGTCAAATACGTGCCACCCCCTCTCACTCTTCCCCCGCAATTTCGGGAGGAGAAGCCGAGTCACAATTGCCACTTCCGGAATGGGAACATATGACAATTTTGCGGCCGCACGCACCCATATTCCCCCAACGGGTTTGACGGCGTTCCTCTCCGCCGAAATCCCGGTAGTATGGGAAGAAGATTCCGATGACAGCGATGATGATGATGATGACGAGAGTGAAGAGTCAACCGAGGCCCCCGATCCGGAAACAATCTGGAACAATCATGCCAGAAATGAGCCCACGGGAGCTGTGCACAATGGTTGGTTGTCGCTAGCAACGACGAAGGACCGCCAGAAATGCGGATCGATACCAATGGAGACAGACTCTACGAGGTGTCACTTGTAAGATGCATTTGTGGCCAATGCCCTGATACTCCAGAGGATAAGGGACAAAGAAAGCCCGCACCTGCATCCGTACATATCCGAAATCTTAGAACACAACGTTCCTTATAAGAACCTCGATCGGTGAATGGAAAGGGTTTATTGAAGCACCGGTCGAAAATGGAGGGTTTCACCACCGTAAGATGAAGAATTCGTAAACGTTATCGGATCTTTTTCTTCTTTCCCGAGAGCGGATGGCATAACAACCGTAAGGGTCACAAATGGGCCGCTCGAGCGCAGCGAGTGCCCGCAATCACCGAAAAGGGTTATCGATCCGAACGTCTCCCCAAAGGGCCTTCATACCTATGAATCCACATGACGCCTTCCTAATTGCTCCAAAGGTTCGACAATGGACCCCGGTGCTCCTTATTTGGACACGCATCTATCGAGCCGCTACATCAAACTCCGAAGGGGAACGTTGCCTATCCTTCACTTGTGGCCGCCCTACTAGCAAGATTGAAAGAAAAAGGATATACGATGAAATGGAGGCCGATAGCCATAACTCGTGGGCCATCCAAGGGATGAAATCGAAAAGCCGCCGAAGTCCCGACAATAGCGACTCTTGTTGCATGATAACAATGAGCAAGGCCGGCCACGAGAGTGAATCTGAGGACGCCCTAGCTCAGGGCCATCCAAGGGGCAACAACACAACCCCAAACCCAAAAGCTCGTGACTTGGGAAGCAGCTTATAAGGGCCGCCCAGAAGGAGCCAAGCATGCCACCCCTCATCGTCACTAGACTCCGTCGTAACCAAAGGGCCAATAGCCAAAAGGGCTCCCGTCGACCTTAGCAAAGATCAAGAAATCCACCAAGAGACGACCGATGAGGAAGTTAATCTATTGACCCGCTCCGGCGCATTTTCCAAGGAAATCCCAAGGCGTATAAGAAGGCCACAGATCAAGCACCGAAAGAAGATCGCCGCCCTATGCTAAGACAACAAACCTGCATCCCGAGAAAGAGGATCCCGTGCTCACCAGCTTGAAGCAAACACAGCCAACATTTCCTCTCGGTCTCTACTCACCTCGTCCTATCCCCATAAGCCGAAGCCGGAAGAAAGCCCGGCCCGCACTCTAGTCCCTATTGATGCTACTCCCGATGACGTGGTACACTGATTGGAAACATCCACTACGGGAACATAATCACTTTCACGTATCTCGACCTCCCTCAATTTGGGGCCGATCATAACGAGCCTCTCTTCATCACAAATTCAGCTTGGATGAACGACGCCTCCTCGGGTCCTAGTTGATAATGGGTCCTAATGAACATTCTTCCGGCAAAGATCATGAGCTTGCTTGATATCAAGACTACAAACTTGAAGCCTTCTTCTCTCACGCCAAAGCTTACGACTCAACATCCCGAGCAAACCCTGAGTTGCTACTTTAGACCTCTCGGTTCGGATGTAAATTGATACCCGTGGAATTCCAGTGTTATTGACATCCCGATTACTTTCAATGCCCGTCGGGAAGACCTTGGCTCCACCAAGTCAAAGGGGTCGCCTCAAGCCTCCACCAAAGGTGTGAAATTCGCCTCGAATGGGGATCTCGACGACCATTTACGGAGATTTAGTCACTTTAGAGGGCACAGATACGGGCGGAATACCTATTCTCGAAATCAAACATGACGAGGAAGGTCACATGCTAACGGGCTTCACGGCCGAGCCTCCCAAGGCCCAAGTGTGCAACATAGATCCGACGGCCACTCGGGATAAAATCCCACCGGCCTTGAAAATGATGAGAAAAATGAGCTATCTACCCGGCCTCTGGCCCTGGGAAAGCACCAACAAGGAACTCACAAACTCATCGAGGTGAAAGGACAGTAATACTCGCCACGGCCCGGGATATGAGGCCTCCTCAGCTGACACCGCAAAAGGAAAAAGATTTGAAGCCGCCACAGAAAGGTCCCTGGCCGACAACCCTAAATCTCTCCCCTTCTCCCTAATTTGGCCGACTACTTTGTAAAGGGTCCCACACAACCAGAAACATCACAGAGCCCACTCCTACGGCAGGATGGCTAAAGCTACAGGATAGCCTCAACAAGTTTAGAGGAACCAAGGCTAACCCGGTCCGTAGAATGTTCCCGGACCTACCCAAGATACATGGGGCTACCACTACCACGAAGAGTGAGTATACCTTCGTAGGCGTGCCTCGACTCCGGTGGAACAGCCGAGAAGCTCACAACCACTATTCCTACGCCCAGAAGATCCGAAACCCGAATTCGAATTGACAAAGGCCAAAAGCTAAGGCCACGGAATTTCCCTCGATGATTGGGATGGTCTCGGTTATGCAAAGAATTGTTCGAAGAAGAGATACCAGTGCGATCCGATTGATCTCGGCTCGGTCCAAGAGATGATAGCAAAGAATTGAGAAAGGAAAACAAAACAAAGCACAGCTCCCGAGTCATGAGGCCACCAATAGCAAAGCCGCTAAAAATTGGGAAAACCTCTCGTGCCCGTCCGCGACCAAGGAAGAAATGATCACCAAGCTTGGATTGGTCCCCCGTCCCTTTGTGTCAATCTAGGACAAGTCCCCCAGCCTTCTCTTTGTTAAGATCGAGTCTCTAGGGTCGTCCGACGGCCTTACGCCCGAAGACTACGAGTCCGTAGCAAGCGCCGTATTCCCTTTCGTTTTCAATGAAATGACGAATCTTTCCGACTATCCCTTGATTACCACTTTAACTAATGACGAATTAAAAAAACACTTAATAATAACTCATTAGATAAAGAAGCGCACATTAAACGAAAAAAAAAAATCAAACAACAAAAAAATCTTTAAGGTGTTGTCCTGGAAAGAGGAAAATCGAGCCCAAGCCGCCGAAGAGATTTTGACGAGTGTGAATTTGGGAACTGCGGAAGAGCCTAAAGAGACGCAGATTGGTGATTTCTTTGAAGGAATCGGAAAGGATGCTCGCAAAGTCCTACAAAATCCTCAATTCAAGGAAAGTTGCCCTCTTCATCAAAGAAAATATCATGTGCAGATACGGGTTGCCACCGAAATCATCTCGTATAATGGATCCCACTTCAAGGGGAATGCGAAAACCGCCGGCGGAATTCCGAATAACCCGTCACAAGTCATCTCCTTACAGCCCCAAACCAATGGAGCCGTCGAAGCAAAGAAACAAGACTCGAAAATATCATCCGGAAAATGGCCAGTCCAAGGCGTAGATTGGCCCGAGAAGTTACACTCGGCACTCGGGGGCTACGTAACATCGCCGAACGGCAACCGGGGAAACACCTTTGCTCCTCACATACGGAATGGAAGCCGTACTCCCAATCGAGCTAGAGATCCCTCGCTCCGTATACCGTTGGAAAGCCGATCAACGAGGTCGAATGGCTCCAGTCGCCATGACGAATTGGCCCTACTAGACGAACGCCGACCGAAGGCCATGGAACACATCCGGCCTACCAAGGAAGAATGGCTAGAGCCTTCGACAAGAAAGTAAAGCATCGGGAGATCCGAGAAGGTGATCTCGTTCTAAAAGAAAAGCCCCCACCGTATCAACCCCTCGGCAAATGGGAGCCTCGTATGGGTCGGGCCATATGTCGTCCCGTAAGATCTTCTCCTGAGGAGCCATGCAACTTGCGAGACCTCGACGGGAATCCCTTTGTACACCCGGTGAATGGTGACAAGTTGCGCAGATACTACGCGTAAAAAAAAAAAAAAAAAAAGAGTGCTAAAAGAGTAATACCCAACTAGGTTAAAAACCCGAAAAGGGCAGCCTAGGTAAAAACAGTGGTTGCACCAAAAAAAAAAAAAAAAAAAAAAACAAAAAAAAAAACAACAAAAAAACAAAAAAAAAAACCGGGTTGAACTACGAAGACCCGAGCTCCTCAAAATGAGGGGAACGTAGGCAAATTAAACGGTTCGGTCTAAAGCACAAATAAAAGCCATACTTTGGCATCAATACAATTGATCAGACCATGAAAGCGTCTCGAAAAACTCTAAAGCAATTCAAATATTCATTACAAGTTAAAAGCTCTTTGATGAGTCTAAGCCCGATTCATTCCTACAACTGGCAACCTGCTAAAGGAAAACTAAGATACATAATCAAACTAATGTGTCTGCCATGACAAGAAAGGGATACTCGGAAACCTCAGAGTCACTCCAAGCCACTCGCATCGGCCTCTCCCCTCTTCTTCCCCTCCGAGTCTTTCTCTTCTGAACCGGAAAGATGTCGGTACTCCTCCTACCAAGCTCTGGTATAGGAACAGGATCTATCAAACCAGCCTCTGCCAGGGCCTTAGTAGCCCTAGCGTCATCTCTCATCTCCTGTAGCCTAGCTGGTAGCATAGGAGCCCTCCTCTCCTGTCTCTTGACGTAAGCCTCATAATCGGTCACAGCGTCTCCGCTCCTGTCATGAGGGTTGGCCTCGCCTCGGCCCTCCTCCTCTCGAAACGGGTCGGTCCTCCGCGCCCACAATGGCCTCACGCCGTCTCAAAATAGCCACCCGAGTCTCTCCTGCATGCCTCTCATACCAATCCAGGTACCAAGTGGTCAAGAACACCGGTCTTGGACGCCTGAGAATAACCCGAGAAGGAAAGGCATCATACCTCCATGCTCGGGAAAGAAATGGAAACACTGAGGGATCATCCATAGAAACAGGAGCCACCACCCTGGTGGCTATATCATCAAAGTCCCCCAAAGGAACCTCGCTTCCAGCCAAACTGTCTCGTAACTAAAGCCGGAATATAGAAGCTAGACCGAGAAAGCCCCGGAAGCATGACCACGGGAGACCCATCCTCGAAGCACTCTGCGAGTCTCCACCCGCCAATGAGGCACCGACCATCTAATATCTTCTGGCCCGGCGACCCGCCATCCAACGCTCCCACGAGCCCCGATCATCAAAATCTACATCAACACCTCTCCCGGCAAAAGTCCAAGGCCCGATCATATCGCAGGTTTCCCGAAGAACCCCCAAACGCTCCATCGCCCACTGTGGTCAAGAGGAACGGGCCGCCCTCTACGCATATACCGCCTTCCGGTAGCTATCAAGAGCATGAAAAGTCTCCCCAAAATCAAAGGAACGACATCTCTCGCCTGTGCGACGTGAACGACAACATCCAAGAAAGACCGATGGCGCATCCCAAAGGAATAGACCATGAACAGGGTGCCAAACATACAAAGTGCAAAGGCATCCCAATAGGCATCATCCACCAAACCTAGGCCCCTAAATCTGTCGGGAAGACCGGAAATATCGAAATGATCGGGACCACGGATCATACCTTGCGCTTCCTCCGGGGCAAGATGAAGGAGGACGCACAATCCGTCAACAAAAGAAGCTCCTCCGGCAAAGGAACCGCTATCTCTTCCACCTCCTGACCTCCAAGCAAGGCCCGAAATTCTTCCACATTCGGAACAATCTCGTTGAAGGAAAGGCAAAAGACATGCCTTCTAGTGTCCCAAAATGAGGAAGAAGCCCTCAAAAGCTCATAATCCGGAATCAATTCCTTGAGAGACCATAAGCACTTCACCTTATACCTTTCTTCAAAGAAGGACCTCCTCTCATGCATAATCTCCCGGGACCAATCCTTGAACTTGTTGAAGAATGACATTTGGGATTCTTGGGACAATTTTGATGGAGCTTTTCTAAAGTTTTCCATGGTTTTCCTCTCTTTCTCCCGAAAATGGCCGTTTGACTCGGAGGTTGAAGAGGATATTTGAATTTGAAATAAAGCAAGACCAGGTCTCGAACCAAAATTAAAGGACAATGTCGAAGCTACCCCTATCCGCGCGGACATGATTGTCACAAATGTAAAAAATTCTCGCAATCACCCAAGCCGCTACATCAAAAGAGGAATATTCCGTCCCGGTTGTCGAAACCCGTGCAAAAACCTCCCCAAACCACCCATATACCAAACACCCTTGCAAAAAAAAAAAAAAACCAAGGCTCATGCAACACTGCATTCATACTGCATTGCATTCATAAAATAAAATTCTAAATTATTACATTCCAAAAAAAAAAAAGAGTGTGCATAAAAAAAAATAAATAAACATAAATAAAATCCTAAATTATTACATCCAAAAAAAAAAAGAAAAAAATGTGCATAAGCCGTACAAATCTAAATCTCAATCTCAAATCTCAAAAAAAAAAATCAATCGGAGTCTCCGGCACCCGATGTCCGCCCCGGCCCCTCTTGCGACTCGGGCCCGCCTCCTCAGGAGCCCCGAAAATCTCGGGCTCGAATCGTCCTCGTCTCCGCAAAGAGGCTCATCAGACCAACCGGCACGCTCCGATAGGGCAAGCCGAGATCTCGCGAAAAATCGTATCCGAAGGTGAAGGCGTCGGACTCCCGCACGTACGAAGACGACCCGCCATGCCGCCATACGTGTCCTCGCCCGTGGGGATCCCCGAGAATGACGTGATCCGAAGGCAACACCGCGCGGGGATCAAGGAGAGGAGACAAAGGAGTCTCGAAGAAGTCTACGAGCGAATAGGGGAAGCCTCCCGTCCGACAGCGCGCGCCGTGGTCGCCTCGCTCTAGCCTCGAGGAGCCCCGCAAGCGACCATCCTCCCGATGAATCTCTTGGCTCGATCACTTGCTTCGTCGCCTTCTCGACGACCACCTCCGAAAACCGCACAAAAGCAAAAGCGTCAAAAAAAGAAGTGATGCTAAAGATGATGAAACAAAAGAAAGAAAGAAGCGTAAAAGGCAAGCCATACCTTCATACCCTGACGAGGCCGGAAAGCTCGTGGAAGTCGCTCGGCCGAGGGATCTCGCACCCTCAATCGGACCCCATCCCGGATATAGGAAAAATCCGTCCGAGGGTACCGCGGATCCCAAGCCCCTCCCTATCCGTAACCCGAGGCATCCTCGCCTCCTCAAGACGAATGTCGCATATGGCTCAATCGCCACGAAATCCGAGAAGTGCCGGCCGGCTCGGTAATCATCCCAGTCACGGACCGATCGCTCGGTGCATCATATCGGCGGGAGGCTCCACCGGCGTCCTCAAAGGCGAATTCACGCCATGCCGGCGCGTCACCCTCTCTCCCAAATAATATGCATCGCAGTCGACCTCTCGTAATCCTCCGCCGCACACCCAAATCTCGGCGCCCTTCACCGCGCCACCTCGAAGCGATCCTGTGGGAAGAATATCATCCCTCATCCGTCTCGGCCTCCGTCAAAGGAAGGCAATCCGCGTACTCGAGAGTCGTACGCCCCCTGGAGCTTATCTTCTCCCGGGCATGCTTGGACCAAGACCGCATGGCCGGATACGCCCGACGTACTCCGCCGCCGCCGCCACATCGTGACGTGGAAAAACTCCAACGCCCATACCGCGAAAGGTAAAAATCCAATCAATCCAAAGGCAAAAGAAAAGTGTGTGCTCGAAAAAAAAAAAAAAGAAAGAGAGGGAAAGCAAAAAGAGAGCTTATACCTCCAGTGGCAAACTCAAAGCAAGACAAGGAGCTCACAGCCTTCCTGTACCTATCGAGAGCAAAGTAAAGCTCGCCGGCCCGGCCTCTCCCCACGAGACATCTCCGACCGTCTCCATGTCCTCCAAGGATCTCGGCAAGGCAAAGACCGCCGTCCCCTCAAAGCATGTCCAAAGAGCGTGCTCGAAAAGGCAAACCACAAGAAGGCCCCGGCAACTGATCGGCGCCTATCCTCTCCTCCCCACCTCATAGCTCACAATGGTCTCCACAATCTTCCCGTAGACCACCGCATACTCCATCCCCATCCCCTTTTTGGGAATAGGGGAAAATCCCGTAAGAGCTGCAGACGGCATCGCCGTAGCCATCCCACCACTCAATGCCGCGTCCCATTAAAGGACAGCCCGTAATCGCAGCGTAATCGGAGGGCGTAACCGTAGCCTCGCCCCAGAAGAAGTGAAAGGTGTGGGTCGCGTCCCACCAATGCTGCGCCAGAGCAAACATCAAGCCCTTGCTCTTAGGGAACTTGACCAGCCCCCTCAAGCACTCAACGAACTCCCAGAGCCCCGTCTCCACAACAATCTGTCTCGGACTCGGCAAAGCTCCTCGGCCCGCATCCGGAAGTCGATCCCACAAGTCAATCACGGACTCCACTGATCCTCGAGTCTTCATTTTGTTCAGCCACTCCGTCACAAAACGGTTTCCGCCCTGTAAAAGAAAAAAGGAGAGAGAAAATGTCAAAAAAAAAAAATTTTTGCATTTGCATTTACACAAAAAAAAAAAAATTTCGACAGCATAACAGCATACAATGAGCATAGCCCCATTTTTCTCACGGAAAAGATACAAGAAATCCCAATGCATTCATCAAAAAAAAAAGATGCATTCCTACGGAAGTAAAAACTCCATCCCATTTTCATAAAATAACATGCATACCATCCATCATCTCAAAAAAAAAAATTTTGCATACATGCATATCATCCATCTTACATGCAACGGGAGGAAAAATCCGTCCCACTTTTCAAAAAAAAAAAATATATCCTAAACATACATACATCCCATATTGGCAAAATGCCCATTCTTTCCAAACAAAATGCATGCATTGCATCATTCATCAATATCAATATTCAATTTCAAAAAAAAAATCATCATCATCAACATGCAATATTCAATTTCAAAAAAAAAAAAAAATCACAATTTTCGAATTTTCACATGCAATTTTCGAATTTTAAAAAAAAAAATGGCGAAAATGCCAATTCTTTTTCCCAAGCAAAATGCACATTTTGGGTTACTCACATACATACATCCCATATTGGCAAAATGCCCATTCTTTCCAAACAAAATGCATGCATTGCATCATTCATCAATATCAATATTCAATTTCAAAAAAAAATCATCATCATCAACATGCAATATTCAATTTCAAAAAAAAAAAAAAATCACAATTTTCGAATTTTCACATGCAATTTTCGAATTTTAAAAAAAAAAAGGCGAAAATGCCAATTCTTTTTCCCAAGCAAAATGCACATTTTGGGTTACTCACATAATCATCAAGATTCAAAGACAATGAACATCAATATTCAATTTCAAAAAAAAATTTTACAAATCACCTAAAATTCAAATTTCAAACAAGAAATCAACAAAGGGATCAAAGGGTTTCAAAGTATACCGTTCGGAGATTCGAATCCGAAGCCCAATGTTGCCAAGCATCGGGGTAGGGCTCCTCCGCAATCGATTGCGAAAGATTGTAATGCCTCCTCATCCGGACGAGCTCCAATCGTCTCTCCGCCACCGGGCCACGTCCTTGGCCTTGAAAAGCGCCTTCCCCGTGTTCCATTGCTCAAAAAATCGAAGAAATCGGAAGATTTTTGAAGCTTTCCTTGGCCAACAATGGCTTCTCCTCGGTTTTTTCTCTCTCTCTCTCGCTTAAAACTGAATGGGGAAGAAGAAAAGGGCGTTGGCCCTAATTAATACCCCTGACTTTCAGCTCCTATCCGCGCGGATAGGATTGCAAGGGTCAAAATGACCCTTTTGCCCCTTAAAATTTCAGGACTCTGCAATTCAGTCCCCAATTTGACAGAGTTAACCAAAGTTAACCAAAGTCAACCCCTTGTCAAGAAAATCATTCCCCGGCAGTCAAACGTAAGTCCGATCTCCCCGAGAAAGATAACGAAATCCCGTATCTTTCATCAAAATCCTTCCCGGCAGTAAAACGTAAGACCGAGTGCCCCGAGAAAGATAACGAGATCCCGTATCTTTCATCAAAATCATTCCCCGCAAAAACGTAAGACCGAGTGCCCCGAGAAAGATAACGAGATCCCGTATCTTTCATCAAAATCACCCCGGCAAGAAAACGTAAGACCGAGTGCCCCGAGAAAGATAACGGATCCCGTATCTTTCATCAAAATCATTCCCTATAGCCAAACGTAAGACCGAGTGCCACGAGAAAGATAACGGATCCCGTATCTTTCATCAAAATCCTTCCCGGCAGTAAAACGTAAGACCGATTTCCCCGAGAAAGATAACGAAATCTCGTATCTTTCATCAAAATCTTCCCCGGCAGTCAAACGTAAGACCGAGTGCCCCGAGAAAGATAACGGATCCCGTATCTTTCATCAAAATCTTCCCCCGACAGTAAAACGTAAGACCGATTGCCCCGAGAAAGATAACGAAATCTCGTATCTTTCATCAAAATCATCCACGGCAGTCAAACGTAAGACCGAGTGCCCCGAGAAAGATAACGAAATCTCGTATCTTTCATCAAAATCATCCACGGCAGTCAAACGTAAGACCGAGTGCCCCGAGAAAGATAACGGATCCCGTATCTTTCATCAAAATCATCCAACGACAGTCAAACGTAAGACCGATTTCCTCGAGAAAGATAACGGATCCCGTATCTTTCATCAAAATCATCCCCGGCAGTCAAACGTAAGTCCGATCTCCCCGAGAAAGATAACGGATCCCGTATCTTTCATCAAAATCCTTCCCGGCAGTCAAACGTAAGACCGAGTGCCCCGAGAAAGATAACGGATCCCGTATCTTTCATCAAAATCCAACGGCAGTCAAACGTAAGACCGATTTCCTCGAGAAAGATAACGAGATCCCGTATCTTTCATCAAAATCATCCAACGGCAGTCAAACGTAAGACCGATTTCCCCGAGAAAGATAACGAGATCCCGTATCTTTCATCAAAATCATCCAACGGCAGTCAAACGTAAGACCGATTTCCTGCACGAATACGTCCGATTTTCCTCAAAGAAAGGCTAACGAAATCCCCAAAGAAAGTTAACGGAATCCCAAAGCCGGCGAAATCTCGAGTAGAACTCGAACTACGAAAGGGCTTGATTCCCACTAGGGATACGTAGGTAGCCTATCATTAGGTCCACTCGACCAAAACGGTCACCCTCTCCTTCCGGCCAGACAAAGTCCACCGAAAGGCCATTTCAAAATTAAGGTCCGAGGCGCCTAAAACGCCATCATCATTAAGGTCCGAGGCGCCTAAAAAGCCATCATCATCAAGGTTCGAGGCACCTAAAACGCCATCTCCAAGGCTCGAGGCACCTGAAATGCCATCTCCAAGGTTCGAGGCACCTAAAACGCCATCTTCAAGGTTCGAGGCACCTAAAACGCCATCTCCAAGGTTCGAGGCACCTAAAACGCCATCTCCAAGGTTCGAGGCACCTAAAAAGCCATCATCATCAAGGTTCGAGGTACCTAAAACGCCATCTTCAAGGTTCGAGGCACCTAAGACGCTATCATTAGAAAGCGATAAATCGCAATCATCCCCAACAGAGACCGAAAATGGTCATCCCTATCCCCAGCAGAGCGGATACCCATCAGACCGAAAATGGTCATCTCTTATCCCCAGCAGAGTTTCTTTCCAGCAAACGACTGTAGAACTCGCTCATCAGGTTCGAGGCACCTAAAACGCCATCATCTCCAGGGTCAAAGACCCGAACTACGACTGGCTTGATTCCCATTCGGGATACGTAGGTAGCCTATCGCTAGGTTCAGCCACCCGATCACTCGATCATCCTGCCAAATATGGAGCCTTACTCTTATCGACGACCCCGCTTCCTTCGAAAGCGCCGTCGCCGAGGGGCTACTGTAAGTGCTCCAATTTGAGCTTGTTAGAATTTTCGTTAGAAAATTAACGAAAGTTATAACACTTCTAACAATTCCTAACTATTCTAACCTTTCTAACAAAGTGAGGGTAAAATGGGCATTGTTATTTAAGGTTAAACCTTAAAAAGAATCTCAAAAAAGAAAAACAAAAGAAGAAAACCATAAATAGAAATGCTGGAAACATAAACTGGCTGCCTAATTTGAATTTCAAAAAGAAATATTCCTCTTGTCCAAAGCTGGAGCTGCATTTAATGAACAGTGCACGCTGAGGGTTCCTGTCCGCGCGGATGGGATTGCAATTTCCAGAGGGCTATAAATTGAGCCCTCCAGTCACAAAAATAAGGAGCCACAACACATTTTGCACCGAACCTCTGGCGAAATATAGAGAGAAAACAGTGAGAATTCACTTGAATTGTCACCATTTTCTCTCCAATCTTTCCCAATTCATACTCATCCACTCACTCTCATATTAAAGCCCTAAACACTCATACACTCAAGCCAAACACTCAAGAACACAAGGAAGATTGGTAAACCCTCCTTCTCCTAACCCTAAATCTCATCCATGCATGCATCTTCAAACTACAAAATGTAGTTCCTTCATCTTCTTGCTCTAGATCTAAGAAGATCACCATGGAAGACCATCTCCATGGATGATCTTCTACAAAGATCAAAATTATTTTCAAGTTCTCTTACTTTCTTGCAAAGAAAACTCATTTTCAAAACCCTAAAAACCATTTTCAAGCATAAAATCTCATTTTCAAAGGATAAAAATCCCCTTCCCAAGCAAATGAAATGCTTAGTCCTAATGTACCCCAAGGATGGTTTGGTATAGTTGATTCACCACTAAAATGTCTAGTGATCACTAACCAAAACCTAGGGAAATGGGGACAAGCATGGATGCAAAACCCCCTTTAAAATCATATTCTCCTTCTTGGGAAGTTGCTGTCCAGTAGCAATTTTCCCAGACCTCAGTCCATTGTCTTAATTTTTGGACACAGATGAACTTGGAATTTGGTGTTGACTACAAAACACTTTTTGTAGCCAACATCCAGAGCTTTCCAGAAATATTTTTACTTTATTTTTTGGGTGAGTAAAACTCCTCTTTTCAAATTTTCTTTCAGAGGCTAGTTCATCAGCTTCTGGGAATCCAGATCTCATATCTGAGGTTTCCAGAAGGTTTTGACCCCTCAAATCTTCTCCAAAATGGAAAATTCCTTCGCAAAAACCTTATTTAAGGTGTCTAGAACAACTTTCATTCTCTGAGTTTATCAAGATTATGAAGTTTTAAGACCCTTGAATACATTTCAAAATCAAAGGTCCACTGCCTTTTTCATTCTGGCAGAAATGACTCTCAACTTCAAAAGGTCTTTTGAGCACCAAATATCAATCCAAAAATCCTCCAAAAATTCATGGGATCAGTTTAAAGTCTTAAAAAGATATCCCAATTTTTACTTTTCTGAGTTTCAACTTATTTTGGCCAAAACACACACACACACACCCACCCAAATGATTTTCAGCTTGGAAGACTCGTTTTACGAGGCATTCCGGGTGCACACTAACGTCCTTCCCGGCGTGTAACATGACCTCCGAACCTAAATCTCTGATCTCGGGCTTTTTTCAAAGTTTTGGCCCTCAAAATTAAAATGGCGTGGCGACTCCGTTTCGTTGATTTTTTCAAACAAAAATGGGAAAATTTTCGATACATTCACACATCATCACACAACAGTTCAGATGTGACACCAGATGTGTTCACAACTGAGACCACATCCAAGGAATTTTCAGGAGCATCTTCTTCTATATCTGCAGAAAAGGCATTAAACACAGAATGGCAGTTTATGATAGACATGTTAGCCACTTCTTCTTCTTCATCCTCACTGTCACTAAGGGTAGCAGTTAAGCTCATTCCCTTCTTTTTAAGTGTGTTAGCACACTCATTGGCATAATGACCAAAGCCACGACATGCCCTACATTGGACAGACTCAGATGATTTGTTTTCAAAGCTTGGTTTCCTGAATCCAGTGTCAGTGCTAGGTTTTGATTTTTCAGGAGCACTGAGAGTAGGTTTGTTAGGAAATTTACTTATCCTTTTATTTTTCAGTATTGAACTGAATTTCTTTGAAATAAGAGCTACATCCTCTTCTTCAAGATTAGACTTGTCAATCTCAGAGGATAATTCCACAAGCTCTTTTGGAAGTGCAGCAGCACTTTTGAGAGCAAGACTGTGTGTTTTGTTCTTTTTCTGAGCCTCAAGGTTTAGCTCAAACACAGTCAAGATTTCTACGATTATGTCAAGACCTACAGTGTTTGTGTCTTTTATTTCCTCAATCACAGCCACTTTTAAGTTAAACCTTTCAGGTAAGGTCTTTAAAATCTTACTTACAAGTCTTGCATTGGAGATATATTCTCCTAGACTTGTGCACTCATTTGAAATCTCATGAATCTTAGCAGCATATGACACAATGTCCTCACTTTCTTCCATTCGAAGTAACTCAAACCTATCCATTAAAATTCTAAGCCTGGTAGCTTTCACACTTGGTGCTCCCTCACATTGAGTTTGCAAAATATCCCAAGCAGCTTTGGCTATACTCTCATTAGTTATAAGCTTGTACATATTCCCAGAAACATGGCTGGAAATAGCACCCATAGCTTTCGAATTATAATTTGCAGCTTGTATTTCTTCAAGAGTCCATTGATCTTCAGTTTTTCTTTCGAAAATAGACTCACCAACACCAGAAGGTGGCTTTTTCTCCACAGTAGGAGGTTGCCATGCAACAAGAATACACATCCAAGCCCTTTCATCAATACTTTTGATGTAATTTCGCATTTTAGACTTCCAAAGAGAATAATTAGTGTCATCCAAGACAGGAGGCCTGTTTTGGTGATTTTGGCATTCCATAATGACTACACTTTCTGGATCAACACTCAGTAATATATCGAGAGTTGGCTCTGATACCAATTGAAAGTTTCGTGTAGCTAGGAAACTTTAATCACACAACTGACAACGGATGTGAGTACAGATGTGTCTCACAACTGTCCACACATCCACAGATAATGCAGCGAAATAAAATAAATTAAAAGTAATAACTCAAGAATTATTTACGCTTACTGATCAATGTGATCAGCAAACTAGGCTTACGCCCAAAAACTTTTCACTATAAAAACTTTCGTTTCTTACAAAAACAAATAAGTGAAAAACTAAAATATGAAAATACTAAATGAGTTCTAATCACCTTCTACGACAAGAACAACTCCCCTTTCCCAAGTAGGATCTATTCTAGTCAGAAGTAAAACAAGAGAACTCTATGAAAACCTAGATGTGAGTTACGGATGTAAGGCACAACCTTCACTCACAACCTAAAAACACAATGTCGAATACTATGAAGAATATGTAATTTTCTCTCGTAAATTTCGTAGCTTCTCTTGTGCTGAATGTCTTGTATTTATAATGCACCACGGAGAAGATCTTCATGTAATCAACATCTTCCTTTGTGAGATCTCTTTTCCTATATAAAAACATAAACACACTCACAAGGAAATCAAATATTAGTGGGTTAGTCCTAATATAAAACTATGTACATAAATAAAAGATATTTACATATTTACAATCTCCTAGTCAAATTAGGATATTAATAAATCTTCCATGAAAGTCTCAAAATCTTCTTACCATATAGAAGTCTTTTGAAATAAGAAAACATAAATATGTTCTCAAAAACTCACGGTTTCAGAGGAAAGCATTCTTGATGGATAGTCCAAGAATTAGAAAGTGCCAAACTCAAGTTAGTTTAAAACTTAACAAAACGTGACGAAACTTCAAGTTTTATTTCTAAAATCAAAAGGCAAAATTAAAATAGCTTAATCATATAATAATATGTTCGGTCTCTACTTGAATATAAATAAATTTGCTGCAGCAGCAGCATATTTGCTTGGGCTGTAATATTTGGCTAATTGTTGATTTGCTTACATATTGTCAGTGTAGCATTTGTGGCTTTAACTTAAATAGATCAACCGACTTTACATGGAGTCGGCAGTGTGCATGACCACAAGAGAACAAGGCGAAATGGGCTTAATTTATCTTTCTCATTTAATTTCATTTGACAAGTTATTCATGCACATAAATTAATTTTGTCATGAGCCGGTTGCTTTGATAGTTGGGAGTATTTCACATGTTTGTGAATGCACCTTACCCAAAAATTTTGTAATGTGTGTATTTCGGTAGAACCTTCGACTTATGTGTAATACTTACTAAATTTAATTTTTTAATAAATCATACTCCCTCCGTCTTGCTCGAAGATGCACAAATTTCCTTTTCGGGCGTCCCATTTGAAATGACATAACCCAAAAATGGAAAGTTTTTTATTACTTCTTTATCTGTGGGATCCACTTGTCATACTCATAATAAATATTCAGTAACTATTCCCTACCTCACTTTCTATTTCCTACATCACTCTTCATACTCACAATATTTATTCTACTATATAATTTTTCTTTTTCTTACATCATTTTTTTTAATTTTCGTGCAAGGCAAAAACTTTGTCAATTCGAACGAGATGACGGAAGGAATATATTCTTTTTGCTTAAAAAAATTGGTCCAACATTAAATAAATGAGGCGGTGGCTATTACAGTTACTTGGGATGAATGAACCTTAACAAGTATTCCTATGTAAAGGGCTTAATTGGTAGGGACTGAGATTTAGAATAATCAATTCACAAGATTTTCTAAAGATATGGTCCGGGAGTTGCATAGCTGTTACGAACAAGTCTTTTAAATTAACACAGGTGGATATGGTCAGTTTATGTGTGCACGAGTCACCTGTCTACTTTGATGCTGTACTCCCCCCCCCCCCTCCCCTTTCAATTTAAAGGTTATTAATTTTATTTTTTGGTGTGCTATTTTTATATAATGGTTACTTATTCAAAATAGTCAATAAAATTCTATTGTTGTCGTACTCACAACGAAAATAGAAAATAGAAAATAGAATTTCTTTTTTCGTCTTTGTTCTACCTCACCTCCTTTTTTCTGATACTTTATTTTTTATACTTATAATAGTAACTTTTTTCTTAATTTCCTCATATTCACATTTAATAACCTTTATATCAGAACAAAGAAAGTATATACCCCCTCCGTCACACTACAATGATAACAATTAGACTTTTTTTTTGTTAATTTAGTCAATCTATGATCATAATTTCTTGAGTATCTAGATATCTTTATACAATTTTAAAAATTATTATTATTTCACCGTTAGAAATACCATCAATAACTATTTTTATAATTGTATAGAGATATCTATATATTAATAAATTTTTGGTCAATAATTGACTCTAAGGTTAAACTGTTACTATTGTATTGAGACACTATTGTATTGGGACGGATATAGTATACATATATCCTCTCCGACTCTATACAAACTACTCACTTACTATTTGACGAGAATTAAAGAAAATATTAATGTAATAGATGTTGTGAGTATTAAAAAAAAAGGAGAAGAGAGAAATTGAGGTAGATAATAATAATTGAATTGTTATTGTCAGTATGACATGTATGCCCCATTAATAAAAAAGTAATAAAATATTTTCATTTTATGAATACATATAGTTTGAATTGAGACGCCCTATAAAAAATGTGTGTGTGTGTATATATATATATATATACTCCCTCCGTCCCAATTTAAATGTCCAAAAATGGGTTCGGCGTGAGAATTAAGGAAAGTGAGGTAGAAAAGAGAAAAAGTGAGGTAGGAAAGAGAAAAAGTTTAAATGTTGTGAGTATGAAAAATTAAATAGGAAAGAGAATGAGTGGGAGAAATAGTTAGGAGAGAGAATGTTGTGAGTGTAAAAGTAAAGTAGGAGAGAGAATGAGTGGGTGGAATAGTGAACTTTTTTGGAAATGGGACATGTTAAATGGGACGCCCAAAATGAAAAGTTTGGACATTTAGATTGGGACGGAGGAGTATATATATATATATATATATATATATATATATATATATATATATATATATATATATATATATATATATATATATGGAGAGAGAGATATGTAATGATGTATGGAAATGTATATTTTATTATTTTTCATTCCAAAACTCCAAACTTTATATACATTACACTAGTCGAAGTTGAAACAATTAATGTAATCAAATAATATCAATAGGTCAATGAAATGTATACTAATGGGACACTACATTAAGAAGCAATAACCTTGTTCTAATCAAACCCCTAAATATGCAATCCAAACCACTATCCATGCCTTCAATATGAGCCTCCATTGCCTCCAATCTCTTTTGTGCAACTTCCATTTTTACCCCTTCATTACTCGATCCATCTTTGCAAAGATTGAGCAATGCAACATCTACTCTTTCCAATTCAGCCACATTTCCTTGTTCTTCCTCACAAGAAACCTTCCCCTTTTGCATCAATTTGGACACCATGGACCATCTAGATGACTTTGGCTTTGTGTTGAGCAAGAAGAATAAAGATTCAAAGACCGAAATAGTCATTTCGCTAACTTCCATTAGTACTTTGATCACCATGGCAAGGTGTTGATCTTGATCGATCCCCGAAGAGCTTCCATTCGCATTATCTTTTTGCTTCAATTCTCCACTCATTCTTTTCGCCTCTTTCTTGAGTTTTTTCCTCAAAGAAATGTATTCGCTAATGCTATTTTCAATGCTTGAATACCCTTTTCTCCTTCTAAGAGCACATTGAAGATCTCTAACAACTTCTTTAAGTTGTGCCATCATGTCCTTTGCTGTACCACAAGTATCCAATAACTTAATCGATCCATCAAATATCGCCTCGACCCATTTCTCATCCTTATGTCGAGAAAATGATTGTCGGGTCAATGACATATTTAGAACGTCATCAACGCGCTTGTACAACAGTGTCAGCCTGGTTAAGTCGTTGCAGATACTTGCTTCGGTTGGCACGTATAATGCCTCCCATGTCTTGAACTTGTGGAGCTCTTGTCTTACCCTAGTAGTGGTAGGATGCAATCTACTAGGCAAGCTAATTGATCGAACTTGGTGCTTTATAGTATTTGTAGTGATTTTAAAAGACTTAGCCATTGTTTATCTCTCCACTCTTAGAACTATAGGCAACACAAGATGGCAAAATTTGATAACTAAAACTAATGCATGGTTAGCTCTTTTATAGGTGACATTGATGCCTTCCCATTGAAATCACTTGTTAATTAAGTGTCAACTTTGGCCAAAAAAGGGGAGGGGGGCATATTTGTGAAAGTATGAGTCCTTTGCCACGTGTTGAAAGCTTATTTGTAGGAGTTGTTTATTATATGTTTGGGAGGTCAAACTTATAATAAGACATAATTTCAATTTTGGGAAGATTAAGAATATGGTATGTCAATTTGGATATTGTCAAGATAAGTTGGTCCAGAATGGTGGTGAGTTTTAAATTATTTGGTTTGAAATCAATATTGACGACAAAGTGTTTGAAGGATCAATTAGAAGATTGACCAATTGCATTTTGGAACAAACGAAATGGTCAACTATCATAATTTCATTACTTACAAAAAGAACAAGTAAACGTTATCATCGAGCAAAGAAGAAGCATGTTATTTCCTTATCTAAAAGAAAAGAGGAATGAAGTTGATGGATTTATGAATCCTGTTAGACTATATAACAGTCAGTCAGAATTTTATAAAACGAGTTATATTTATACTAATAATAAGAAGGGTTAATTACCATTTAGGGCCTAAGGTCGTATATCAGTCTTCGGGGGACTGTGGTGGTTTCCTTGTCAATTTAGGGCCTATCAATAAAAAAGTTAGCCAGTTAAGGGCTATTTGACGGAATTCATTGAAAAACTTGTTAAAGTCTAACGGATTGGACCAAACTGAAGTTAATTTCATATTCAGGGAGTTAAATGTAATTTCATAAAATAAAAGGACTAAAAATAATTTTTTTTTTAAATATTAAATAATCACATTTTAAAACAAAATGAAGAAAAAAATTATAAATTTATACCCTCCCAGTCTCCTTTGTCCTTAAATCCAACCCCCTCCCCTCAAATCCAAAAAAATAAAGGAGTGGAAATTTATGAATCCAAGAATGAAATATATCAAACCCTTTTACTAAACCAATTTCGAGAATCGACTAACCTTGAAATTAGGACTCTTCAACATGAAGGAACGGAAGAATCCAAACAACCAATTTGCGGCGGCAGCGAGGTGACGGTTGCGATGGAAAGATGGTTCTAAGCACTTGCTCATTTGCAAGGAAGAAGAAATGTCGGAGAAAGAATGGCGAATGGCGGTTGGAGACGACGATGATCCTGACTAGGTATAGATATTTTCCGGCGAAATTGGTGGGTTGGAAAGGGTGAGGTGGAAAGAGGATTTGGAAGGTTGAATTGGGGTGGTGAGAGGAAGATTAAGCCCGGTGAAATTGGGTTTCTTTCTTGGGTTGGGTTTTTGATCTTGGTCGGATGACGGTGATGATCGTCTCTTTAGAATTTCATGGTGGTGATTTGATGAAGCTCAGATTTGGAATGTTGATAAATGTCGCCAATTGATACATAATTTTGATTTTTTTTATCCCTCTTCATTTTTGATGTAATGGCGGTAGAATTGAGTTGTGATTTTTTTTTCCAGAGATTGGTTGATGATGGCGGTCGTGTGGCAGCAAGGTGGGGTGGGTGATGGGTAATAGCGGTGGAGGTGGTGGTGGTGGTGGTTTCAGGTGGTGGAGGGTTGAAAAGGGATGCTTGTGGGAGATGAGAAGGGAGGGGAAATGTGTGATTGGGTGAGGGGATGAATCAGGTAGGGGTGTAAATGGTTCGGTTTGGACAAATTTAGAGATCAAATCGCTAGTACTCGGTTTGGAGAAATTCCAAACCAAACCGAACCATGGAAATTTTCAAACCGAACCGAACCAAACCACCTCGGTTTGGTTCGGTTTGGTCTCAAACCGCGGTTCCATTAAGCAGTTCAAATCGCGGTCCGAACTGCGGTTCAGACCGCATTTCGAACCATAAACCTGTCCAAACTCCAAACGTTACCTAGTTATGTAAAAGACATATTAAAATTACAAAACCACTTTAAAACTTAAATTACAAAACCATATATTTAAGGCCTCGTCGGTATCAGGAAGGTATATCACATTCACACCAAACAAAATCAAAGTACCAACATACATAATTAAATTGTAGCAAAGTACCAAAGTAGTTCAAAGGGGAGATGCAAAAGGGTGTCAGGAAGCTTGACAAATTCCCTAGTAAAAGGGTTACAGACATAAATTGTATCAAAGTACCAAACAAAACAAAATCAAAGTCCAATCCAAAACAACATTCTTTTCAGACATTTTCAGGTAACCAGCAGCAGCAACATTCTTCACAAACTTACATCTGCAGCAACAGCAACAACAAAGACAAGATCTGAATTTTTATAAACACAAACAAGCCTACAGTTCAATAACAAAGAAGAAACTAAAAGAACCATACTGAACAAACCAAAAGAACCATACAAGTAAAGATTATAAAGTATTTAAGAAAATGCAATCATGATTCTGCCTAGACTCCTAAATCAGGGAAAGGGAGAACTAAAAGAACCACTCTAAGAGCTTTTCTATAACCAAAATGATATGACATTCAAAGGATAAACAAAGAAGCTACGGGCTTAAATGGAGTGGCCTGAATGTATGTTTGGGAGCAAAAATAGGATCAGTATAATATCTTTCCTCTCACTGACCATACTGAACAAACATAACTTTTTAACTGGAAAAATTTAAAGTTTGCAAGAGTGGCCTAAATGTATGTTTAGAATTGATATTTTGCAATGGAAAAGAAAAGCAACTGAATGCAGTGGAGATTAAATAAAAAATAATCAATGGTTAATATGACGGTTTGGGCGGTTCAGCTCGGTGGTTTGATTTGGCGGTTCAGCTTGGTGGTTCGGTTTGGCGGTTTAGCTCGGTGGTTCGGTTTGGCAGTTCAGCTCGAAATGGTTTGGCTTGGTTCGGTTTAGTTCGGTTTGGAGGAGTAAGACCGCAAACCAAACCGAACCGCATGGTTTATAGATTTTTGAAACCGAGCTGAACCGCTAAGGTATAAAAACCAAATTAAACCACGTGGTTTGGTTCGGTTCGATCGCAAACTGCGATTTGAACCAAACCGCTGACACCCCTAGAATCAGGACATAAACATGAATATGAGAAGAATTTTTTTTATTATTATTTTTGATATTTATAGCTTTTTTTTTAATTCATTGTGTGGTTGGTAAAAAAATAATTTACATAAAACTATAAAATTAGAAATTACGCATTTATATAATTATAAAATTATAAAATTATAAAATAAGATAATACTTAATGTCTTAAGTTATTATTAATTGTTTTATATTATTAATATAAAAAATAATAAGGTAGTTATTTATTTTTTTTTCATTTTTTGAAACAAAATGAAAAACTTGTTAAAAAATTTTTTGACCCACGGGGCGGGGGGGGGGGGTTGGGTGGGGTGGGGGTGTTAAAAAAATATAAATTTATAATTTTTTTTTATAATTTTTTCTTCATTTTGTTTTAAAATGTGATTATTTAATATTTTTTAAAAAAATTATTTTTAGTCCTTTTATTTTATGAAATTATATTTAACTCCCTGAATATGAAATTAACTTCAGTTTGGTCCAATCCGTTAGACTTTAACAAGTTTTTCAACGAATTTCGTCAAATAGCCCTTAACTGGCTAACTTTTTTTAATGATAGACCCTAAATTGACAAGGAAACCACCACAGCCCCCCTCCCCCCCCCCCCCGCGAAGACTAATATACGACCTTAGGCCCTAAATGATAATTAACCCTAATAAGAATTACATTTTATAGTTTGCATGTTATATTCTAGCAAAATTTGCCAGACTATACTATAGTGCAGTCGCAAAGATCAGAATTTGATATTTTGGTTTGACTTTCTTTTTTTAAGTAATATTTCCTCCGTCTCAATAAAAGCTTTACCAATTATTCAAAAGTGCGTCCCATTAGAAGCTTCACATTTTCTAAAATGGCAAAAAAAAAAAATTACTATTCCACTCACTAATTATCTCTCATATTTTACTTTTATAATCATAATACTTTTCAAATTTACTATTTCCTCCACTCATTCTCTCTCCTATTTTATTTTTACACTCATAATATTTTTTTCACTTACATTTTTTCTTAATTTGCATGCCCACTCAAAATGGTAAACTTTTTATTGAGACGGAGGAGTATGTATAACCCTTTGTCACATATTAAGTGACATATCCATTTAATGCATCCAAAATATTGTCCTTTTAATAAAAAATAGTATTACTGAAATTATGCTATGACATAAAATATATTTTTATAACGTTTGACAAAACAACTGCAATATTTATAACGGACTCCATTCTTATTTATAATGGACTCCATCATAGGATAAGCTTCACACTTTTTTTTAAGGCTCTTTTGTTCTAGACGATGGTTGATTACTTATAAATGATAACTTATGGCTGTTTAATTAATAACTATAGCTGATTGACTGACAACTCATTTTTTACAGCTGATACATGATGAATTATAACTGATAGTTGATTAGTTATTGATTGATAGTTGATAAATTTAATATATAATACTTTTTTTGATGCAAACAAATAAATATGAATGTTCGGCTACAACTAAAAGAAATAATTCAAAATCATAATAATTATTAAACGGTATAAATCGAGGTACGAACGTAGATAATGCCCGGGTAAGGCCCACTGGATTGGGCCCAAAATATGATCCATACAAGTCTCAATTACAACAAATGGAGTGACATTTTCCTACCTTTGCTTGTCATGCATGCTCGTCACTTTTCACTATGTCGACCTAGAGCATATCAGAGCGAATAATGACTAAGGCATAGAATTCACGTATGCCGACAAGGCCCCTTCTCATATGCCAAGCAGGACATTCAGTAAGGCCGACCTAGGCATTATCAAAAGACGAGTAGCTCCCTACTCGGTCTCCATATAATACAAGGAAATGGGCTTCCCTATCCTTACTTCTCTTTTTCTCGGCGTCAAGTAAAGCCGACCAAGCAACACATATCGAGGAGTATGCTTCTAAGGCGCACGTGCAAAATTCATTATCTAGTCCTATTCAAAAAAGGATTGTGGGTAGTTATAATCCCACTAGGATTATAACATCCTCACACACAAATTCATATTCAACATGGACTCTACTATCTTATGCCTATAAATACAAGCCATAATTCACATTATTTTGGTAACACATCTTTTAACTCTAAACTATTATCAATTGATTTCTCTCTCTAAACACAAATACTTACTCTCACGCCGGAGGGACTTCGCCGGTGAATCCCCGGCTTAGTTTACGTGTTTGTTCTTCTTTTTCAAATTATTCAATCATATATGATACAACCTGCCGCTGGATTTGGGCTGATCCGAACATTTTTGGCATCATCAGTTTGGTTCCATTGCCGAAAAACGATTCGAATCATCCATTGAATAGCTTAAAAAATTCTGCTCCACTCTCCGAATCCTAATGAAAGACGGACATACTACTAGTATTACTCATGATCAGGACAATATTCATGTGTAAGAGACTCATGGCAACACTAGGACTACTTTTCCTTTTTCCAATGGGGAACTGCCTCCTCTTCCGCCATTGATTAATGAGCTGCCGCCTCTAGATATGAATCTGCGTTCTAGGGGACAGCCAGATGGGGAGGAATGCCACCCAAGGGGGCACTCGGGTTTCCCCCCGCAGGTTGATCGCAAAACTCTCTTGCATCAACAGATGGAAACTCTGCAACGTATTTATGAAACACAAAATGCATGGCTACAATTGGATCCTGAGCACTCCCTGGCTGAATTCATGAGGCTTCATGGACCGAAAATTCCCTTGGAGGGGAAAGTCATGTTGACAGGCGTGGTAGTCGGGGGAATAGAGAAAATCTTCCTCCTGGCCAACATCCCCCATCATGGCACTGCTGGTAGGTCCAAGCAAAACCCCCAAGATGTCCCTCCTCATCATAAGGCACCTGGGCATGGTAACACGAGAAACGAGGTAAACTTGAGAAGTTAGTTGAACCACCAAAGGGAGAAGGAAGTTAATTCTGCAGACTTGAGAGCAAGGCTCAGTCATGCAAGGCAAAAAAACCCTCCTCGGCATAATCCCTCTACTCGGCATAGGAGCCCTCCTCGTCATAGGATCCCTCCTCATCACATCACAGGACTCCTCCCCCATTCAGAAATGGCACCTAGAAGGGACAAAGTATCATCTGGACATGGGGACAATCACCTGGAACATATGAAGCACAGTAGGGTGAATGTGCACAGAAATAAATAAAGGTCCCACCATAACTCTCATATTAGCTCAGGGATCGATGCACGAGAAATTCTCCTCTTGAAAAAGTGACTATATGAAATGGAAATGGGGAGGTGTAAGTGCTCCAATTTGAGTTGTTAGTATTTTCGTTAGAAAATTAACGAAAGTTTTAACATTTCTAACATTTCTAACAATTCCTAACATTTCTAACCAAGCAATGGTAGATTAGGGATTGCCATTTTAAGATAAACCAAGGAAAAGAATCAAAAAAGCAAAAGAAATGGTCAAAAACCCGAAATAGAAGTGGCTGGAACATTTTCTGGTTGATTAATTTGAATTTTATTCTTCCTGTCCAAAGCCTGGAGCAGCATTTAATGAACAGTGCACGCCTACATTAGGATCCGCGCGGATAGGTTTGATTTTTCAGAGTGCCTATAAATTGAGGCCTTCAGTCACAGAAATAAGGAAGAACAACACATTTTGCAACTGCACCTTGGCGAAAAATAGGGAGAAAACAGTGGGAATTCACTTGAATTGCCACCATTTTCTCTTCAATCTTTCCCAAATCCCACTCACTCAAAATACTTTCAAATCATTCTCATACATACACTAACCCAAGCTCAAATCACCCCTTAGGAGGAGGATTAGAGAGAAAACATAGAGGACTTCATTGTTATCTACTTGTTTTCTCTTTGACCAACTCTAATCACAAGCCCTAAACACATTCAAACCCTAAACACTTTCAAACCCTAAACACTTTCAAACCCTAAACACATTCAAGCCTTGAATCCATTCAAACACAAAACACAAAGAAGATAGGTATAACCTCCTTCTCCTCACCCTCAAATTCTCTCATCCATGCATGCATTTTCAAACTCCAAAATGTAGTTTGTTCATCTTCTTGCCCTAGATCCAAGAGGATCACCATGGAAGTTCATCTCCATGGATGATCCTCTACACGGATCAACATTACTTTTCAAAGTGTTCTTACTTACTTGCAAACAAGTTTTCAAAATCCTAAAAACCATTTTCACACATCAAATCTTCATTTTCAAGGATAAAATTCCCCTTCCCAAGCAAATGAAATGCTTAAGTCCTAATGTACCCTAAGGATGGCTTGATATAGTAGATCACCACTAAAATGTCTAGTGACTACTAATAAAAGCCTAAGGAAATGGGGACAAGCATGGATGCCAAACCCCTTTTAAAATCATGTTTTTCTTCAAGAGGAAGTTGCTGTCCAGTAGCCTTTCTCTAAGACCTCTGTCCATGGTCTAATTTTTTGGACATACAGAAACTTGGAATTTGGTGTTTACTACAAAACACTTTTTGTAGACAACATCCAGAGCTTTACAGACATATTTTTACTTTATTTTTTTGCGTGTGTAAAATTCCCTTTTTCAAATTTTCTTTTAAAGGTCAGTTCCTCAGTCTCTGGAAGTCCAGATTTCATATCTGAGATTTCCAGAAGGTTTTGGTCCACCAAATCAACTCTAAATGGGAAAATTCTTTTACATAAATCTTATTTAAGGTGTTTTGAACAACTTTCATTCTCAGACTTTCCCCAGATTCTGAGATTTTTAAGCCCTTAAACCCATTTTAAAATAAAGTGTCCACTGCCTTTTTCATTCTGGCAGAAATGGTTTTCAACTTCAAAAAATCTTTTGAGTCCCAAAACTAAGCCCAAAAATCACACCAAAAATCATGGGATTTGTTCAAAGTCTAATAAAGAGTTCGCAATTTTTACTTTTCAGTTTCAACTTATTTTGGCCAAAACACACACACACACACACATGATTTTTAAGCTTGGAAGACTCGTTTTACGAGGCATTCCGGGTGAACACTAACGTTCTTCCCGGCGTGTAACGTGACCTCCGAACCCAAACCTCTCATTTCGGGCATTTTTCAAAGTTTTGGCCCTTAAAACAAAAATGGCGTGGCGACTCCGTTTGATTTCAAAAAAAAAATCGGGTACATCACAGTGGCAACTCCGCTGGGGACGTATAAGCTTTATCTTAAAAAAAATTTTTTGGTATATTGGTGGAAACCATTAAACTTCCCGTTATCGCCTCCTAACACGAGTCGGGAATAAATTGTGGTTTAACAATCCCACGTACCGGTATCATTGTTTTCAAAAAAAAAAGAAGGAAAAGCTTTTGAGGGTCAAGCTTCCGTCCCGGCATTTGAAATCATTTGTGGTGTGTGTGTTGATTTTTCACATTTTCGTGTTGTTTTGGCCGCCTCGGAAAAGTCAAAATTTTGACTGTTGGACCCGTTGCCTCGGATTTTGAATTATGTGCTTATGTGTGCATTTACTTTAAAAAAAAAGGTTAAAAAAAAAGAATTTCAAAAAAAAAAGAAATTCAAAAAAAAAGAATTTCGAAAAAAAAAGAAAATTTTCAAAAAAAAAAAAAATCAGGCATCATACTTTTTAAGACACATGAAAAATTTCTATTTTACTCAGAAAAAGAAGATAGACTGCTTGCACACTACGCGCACGTGACCTTACACTGCACACTACGTCCTTAACCCGGGGAAATCCCTGTCGCGGCCCGTTTGGTCTTATTACGCCTCGGTGCAAGCACGGGACTACCCAAACATCCCATGGAGCCTCGTGTCGACCATGCACTTGTCCGTGACACACTTTGTCCGAGACCCGGTTGGTTTTTAGTCTGGTCTGTGTCATGCCCTGTCTGTGTATAGACCTTTCCTTTCAAGCCTTAGTCGGCATACCAAGTCAATATCTTTCGGGGACCCTAATCAGTCGAAGTTCTGCCGATTTTCCGTCACGGACTTTGACCAGATATTGACTGGCGCCTTGACTTTGACTCTGACTGGCACAAATTATACACTGACTCCCAGCATTGACACTGAGTCATCAAGGATTAATGATTATTCCATGCCTAATTACGGCCTAATTGACGACAAGTCAAGATCAATCGTGGACATTTATCAGTCCAAATCATGCCGACTTTTTGTCGAGCCCTCGGACATGATCTTGACTTTGACGTCAGCTTTGTCCGTAATTTACATCGAATGCTCGTTAAGACTCGATTACCCGCCAGACTTTTAGGATCGTTTTTCTTTCGGTCGGTGGGACCCGCTTGCCCTATAGGACCCTCGTCCGGGCATCCACCTGGGAGGTCGAAATACAGGTGGAATACGAGGGGCTTATAGACGTAGTGACGGGGCCCACTGATCCAGGATCCAGAGTAGTTTGCGAAAAAGAAGAGCAATCTTTTCCAACCGATTAGGTTAATAAAACATGTTTTAAGTAAACAAGAACAAATAACTGCATGTTGCATGAGCCCAAAGCCCAAACACTTACCCTCCTTCCTTCCCAGACATCTGAACCCTCGTGCCTTTTCCCCCGCAGCTCCTCACAAAGGTTGGTTCCGGACACCGGGTCACCGTTTGATCAGTTGGGAAGAGTCAAGCGCATCATCAGCTTCGCCGTTTGTTCCGACTCCGGGTTTCAGAATGTCTGCATCAGCTGGTAATGATGGGGACAACGTCACTCCGCCTCCCGGGACCCCTCAGACAGAACAGCAGTGGAATCAGTTAGCAGAACAGATGAGGTTACGACAGGAAGCACAGCTGAATAGCCTTATGGAGGCTATCAAAAGCCATGGTTTGGCCGCCAGCCTCAATCCCGACGGCACCTTCACCGTGGAAGAAGAAGAGGATGCCAATCCCACTCTCAGTCGCCCTGATTACTCCAGGATGCCACCACCCACCTCCTATGGTACCACTACCAGAACCCATGCTCCTCGATCTTCGGGTCAGCCAGCTCCCCAGCTTCAGACCACTGGATCCATGCAGCCCGACGACACAAACCAGTTCGCAGTTCCTCAGTGGGGGCAAAATCAGTACGGAATGTCTTCTCATGGTTGGGATTACCTCGAAATGCCACAGCTAATTGGGATCCCGCCTCAGTTTGGAACCGATCAATCCGGGCCTTCGCAGCAACAGTTCAAAGGGCCACAACAACAGTTCGGCATGCCTCAACAGCCGTCAGGAGCCCCTCCTCAGAATGATGCTAGCTCAGCTGCTCCTCCCACAGCTTTCACAAACCCATTTCTCACTCAGGGTTCGATGGGTTACCAAACCTCCATCCCAGTTTCATCAGAATCACCAGGACCGCAGTACCCCCCGGGTTATACACCATCGCCTCAGCCAGCCATGCAATTCAACAGTCAGGGACAGCAGCCCGCACCTAAGCCTACTTATGGGTCTCACTCCGGAAATCCAAGCTATCCAGCTACATCAGGACTGCCTCCACCCACTTTGCCAGTTGAAAATCAACAGCAGGCCGCAAGGTTCTATCCCTTCGCCCAGGCTCCTACTCATGCTCCCCCGGGCAATTCAGGCCAAGGACAGGTTTTCACCTACGTCCCCGGATCGGCCGTTCCCTCCACCAGTCTGCCGCCAGTGGTAGCTCCTCTCTCTAGCTCAGCCACTAGTTTGAACGCAATGGTTCCACCACAAGATCCTCATCTGGCCTGGTTCATGGAACAACATAAGGAAATGAAAGCGCAGATCGCTGAATTAACTGCTAAGAAGTCTGCCTTCCGGCCTACGGACCCGGACTCCATCGTTCCCCTGCCTCACAAATTTGTTATGCCAAATCTGGACCTCTTTGATGGTACTGCATGCCCGAAAACTCATCTGGACACGTATACCTTGGCGATGAAGGCCAAAGGGTGTACCAATCAGCAGTTGGCTGACTATTTCAGTCTATCTTTGAAATCCAGTGCCTTAAAATGGTTCTTCCGCTTAAAACCCGAGGCCAGGGCTACATGGGACCAGATTACTAATGCCTTCACAGAAAAGTACAAAGCTAACTTGGAATGGGAAACAAATAGAGTTGATCTGCAGACAACAGTGCAGCGTCCCGACGAGAATGTTGGGGATTTCTACAAGCGGTGGAATCTGAAACTCAGTGAGATGGCAATCCCTCCTTCTGAAGAGGAGCAACTGGACATCTTTCAGTCATGCCTGAAACCACATCTGAGAGCCTCCCTCAGTCACTTCCCGTACTCAGACTTACGGGCCATGGTTAACTCCGCAGCTAAGTTTGAAAAGGCTTACAATCAACAGCCGGCTGCTGCACCTGCTTACAGATATCGGGCTCCTCCTTCAAACACCGCCCCTGCTCCTGCTAAAGGCAAAGAGGTGATTAACTACGCGGGACAGGAATGTAATAACACAACTCCTTTTGCTCCCAGAAAACCAGCCGAGCCTAGGCCACGGGTCATGAACCTCGAAAACTTTGGAATGCCTCTGAACGACATCTTTAGGGGACTGGTGAAAGAAGGCTTGCTGCGGCCTTTGGAGAATTTCCAACCCAGGAATCCGAACGCTCCTGTGGATACCTCAAAGTATTGTGCTTTTCATCAAGCCCACGGACATCTGACTGACAACTGCTTCACTCTGAAAAAGGCAATCCAGGGACTGATAGAGCAAGGAAAGTTGGAAGGCCCCGAGGGGCCTAATACAGTCAAAAATCCTCTGCCAAGGAACCATAATCAGGTGAATATGATTGAATGCGGAGAACCTTCGCATGCCCAGGAAGATGCTGATGAAGGTCCCCAAATACCCATGGCCAACCTTGTCGAGGATCCTGAATTCGGATTCCCCCTCAACCTTGAGGATGATGAACAAGTCAGCCCACCTTGGTCTCATGTCAGAGATTTCTTGCAAGAATACGAGGCCCGCTATTTCTCGGATGAAGGGAAAGCCGATACTGAAGAACTGGGGCTGTTCCGGTCAAAACATGAGAGAACCATTTACACAAGATGGTTAGAACAATCGAGAAGAATCGAGCAAGAAAGCTTCAGGCGGGCGCCTGTACTGGGGCTTATCAGCAAAGAGGCCGAAGAGCATCTGGAGCTAGTACACTTCTGCAAGTTGGTTTTGGGAGAGGCTGAATATGATCCCGAGAACAGCGAAGAATCGGAGGAGGAGGATTCCTTCTATATCTTACCAGGAGTCAAATACGTGCCACCCCCTCTCACTCTTCCCCCGCAGTTTCTGGGAGGAGAAGCTGAGTCACAATTACCACTTCCGGGAATGGGAGCATATGACAATTTCTGCGGTTGCACGCACCCATATTCCCCTAACGGGTTTGATCGGCGTTCCCTCTCAGCCGAAATCCCGGTAGTATGGGAAGATGATTCCGATGACAGCGATGACGATGATGATGACGAGAGCGAAGAGTCAACTGAGGCCCCAGATCCGGAATCAATCTGGAACAATCAGGCCGGAAATGATACCATGGGAGCCAGACACAATGGTTGGTTGTCAGCAAGCGACGATGAAGAACCACCGGAAAATGCAAGTCAAATGCCAATAGGGACGGGCCCCCAAGAACTGCACCTCGTAAGATGCACCTGCGGTCAGTGTCCGGATACTTCAGAGGATGAGGGACAACAAAGCCCGCGCCCAGATCCGTACACATCCGAAATCCTAGAACACAATGTTCCTTATAAGAACCTAGCCGGTGAATGGAGAGGGTTCATTGAAGCACTGGTCGAGAATGGAGGGTTTCAACGACCAGAAGATGAGGAATTCGTGAACGTCATCGGATCTTTTTCTTCTTTCCCGAGAACGGATGGCATAACAACCGTGAGGGTCACAACCGGGCCGCTTGAGCACAGCGAGTGCCTGCAATCACTGAAAAGGGTTATCAATCTAAATGTCTCCCCAGTGGCCTTCATACCTATGGATCCACATGACGCCTTCCTAATTGCTCCAGCGCCCGACAGTGGACCTCGGGTGCTCCTTATTTGGACCCAGATCTATCGAGCTGCTACATCGAACTCCGAGGGGGAACGTTGCCTATCCTTTACTTGTGGCTGCCCTACTTGCAAGGGTGAAAGAAAGAAGATGTATGATGAGATGGAGGCTGATAGCCATAAGACCGAAGACACTTCGGAAGACGAATATGAAACCGAGGACATGAAGGCCATGAAGTTTCCTGGGTCTGAGCACGTGGATGTCTTAGAGTTCAACACTGCCTACCATGCTTTGGGGAAAGGGTTTTCAGGCATCCGATCCAGGCTGATAGTCGAGGATCTGTTAGAAAGAGGGAAACTAACTCCCATCCTCCCCAATGAGAAAATAACCATGGTCAGATCAAATCCGCCCCAAAACAAAGTAACACTTCTTGTCAGGGTTACCCAAGAAGAGGTCACCTTCCCCGAATGTATGTCAGCTCTCAGAGAAGTCCTGGAAACCGGCATGATACCGGATGCGCCCCCCACACAGAGTGCTATAATCATCTCCAGCTCTGAGTATTACAGAAAGGAACCAGAATGGCTGCACTATACCGGGGATGAAACCGAAAAGCCGCCGAGCCCTGAGAATAGCAACTCTTGTTGTATGATAACTATGAGCAAGGCAGGCTATGGGAGCGAATCGGAGGATGCCCTAGCCCTGTGGGCCATCCAGGGGGCAACAACACAACCCCAGACTCAAAAGCCTGTGACTTGGGAAGCAGTTATAAGGGCCGCCCGGGGAAGGAGCCAAGATACGGCTCAAGCTCAGCCCCTCACCGTTGCTAGACTCCGTCAGAACCAGTGGCCGATAGCCAAAAAGGCTCCCCCATTGACCTTAGCAGCATTGAAGAAATCTAGTCAAGAAGCAACTGATGAGGAAGTCAACCTGTTGACCCGATCCGGACAAGACAGATAAGAAGGTAGCAGATCAAGCATCCGGAGAAAACCGTAATCCCGGTGTCAAGACAGCCGAAGCTCCTAACCCTGAGAAAGAGGATCCCGTGCTCACCCAGTTGAAGCAAACACAGGCCAACATCTCTCTATGGTCCCTGCTCACCTCATCCTATCCCCACAAGCTAAAGCTGGAAGAAAGCCTGGCTCGCACTCTAGTGCCTATCGATGCTACTCCCGATGACGTGGTGCAATTAATTGGGAACATCCACTACGGGAACATAATCACTTTCACAGATCTCGACCTCCCTCAATTCGGGGCCGATCATAACGAACCTCTCTTCATCACAGTCCAATTGGATGAACGACGCCTCCCTCGGGTCCTGGTTGACAATGGGTCCGGAATGAATATTCTTCCGGCAAAGATCATGAGCCTGCTTGACATCAAGTCCACAGACTTGAAACCTTCCTCCCTCACAGTCAAAGCTTACGACTCGACATCTCGAGCAGTCCTTGGAGTTGCTACTTTGGACCTCTGGTTTGGCCAGAAATTGATACCTGTGGAATTCCAGGTTATTGACATCCCGATCACTTTTAATGCCTTATTGGGAAGACCTTGGCTGCATCAGGTCAAGGGGGTCGCCTCAAGCCTCCACCAGTGTGTGAAATTCGTCTCGAATGGGGACCTGACGACTATTTACGGGGATCTAGTCACTTTGGAGGGCACGGATACAGGTGGGATACCTATTCTGGAAATCAAGCATGATGAGGAAGGTCTCATGCTAACAGGCTTCTCGGTCGAGCCTCCTAAGGCCCAAGTTTGCAACATAGATCTGACAATCACCCGGGATAAAATCCCTCCGGTCTTGAAAATGATGAGAAAGATGAGCTATCTACCTGGCCTCGGTCTGGGGAAGCACCAACAAGGAACTCACAAACTCATCGAGGTAAAAGGACAGAAAACTCGCCACGGCCTGGGATATGAGGCCACCTCAGTGGACACCGCGAAAGAAAAAGAATTTGCTCTACAAAGGAAAGAAGCTATCACAGGAAGGGTCCCGGTCAACAACCCTAAATCTCTCCCCTTCAGTCCTAATTTGGCTGACTACTTTGTAAAGGGTCCCACACAACCGGGTAACATCACAGAGCCCACTCCTACAGAAGGGTGGCTGAAGCTACAGGATAGCCTCAACAAGTTCAGGGGAGCCAAAGCTAACCCGGTCCGTAGAATATTTCTGGACCTACCCAAGATACCCGGGGCTACCACTACCACGAAGAGTGAGTACACTTTCAAAGGCGTACCAAGCCTAGTGGAACAGTTTGAGAAGCTTACTGCCCAGGATGGTCCGAAGCCTGAGTTTGAATTGACTGTGTGTGATGATGTTGCCATTTCGCGGGAAAAATTCGGTTTTTGCGTTTCTTTGAAAAAACCAAATAAAACCGGAAAAAACGGAGTCGCCACGCCATTTTAATTTTGAAGGCCAAAACTTTGAAAAAAGCCCGAGATCAGAGATTTAGGTTCGGAGGTCATGTTACGCGTCGGGAAGGACGTTAGTGTGCACCCGACGCGCCTCGTAAAACGAGTCTTCCAAGCTGAAAATCATTTGTGTGTGTGTGTGTGTGTGTGTTTTGGCCAAAATAAGTTGAAACTCAGAAAAGTAAAAATTGGGATATCTTTTTAAGACTTTAAACTGATCCCATGATTTTTTGGAAGATTTTTGGATTGATATTTGGTACTCAAAAGACCTTTTGAAGTTGAGAGCCATTTCTGCCAGAATGAAAAAGGCAGTGGACCTTTGATTTTGAAAGGGATTCAAGGGTCTTAAAACTTCATAATCTGGATAAACTCAGAGAATGAAAGTTGTTCTAGACACCTTAAATAAAGTTTGTACGAAGGAATTTTCCATTTTGGAGAAGATTTGAGGGGTCAAAACCTTCTGGAAACCTCAGATATGAGATCTGGATTCCCAGAAGCTGATGAACTAGCCTCTGAAAGAAAATTTGAAAAGAGGAGTTTTACTCACCCAAAAAATAAGGTAAAAATATGTCTGGAAAGCTCTGGATGTTGGCTAAAAAAGTATTTTGTAGTAAACACCAAATTCCAAGTTCATCTGTGTCCAAAAATTAAGACCATGGACTGAGGTCTGAGAAAATTGCTACTGGACAGCAACTTCTCAAGAAAGAAAATATGATTTTAAGGGGGTTTTGCATCCATGCTTGTCCCCATTTCCCTAGGTTTTGGTTAGTGATCACTAGACATTTTAGTGGTGAATCAACTATACCAAACCATCCTTGGGGTACATTAGGACTAAGCATTTCATTTGCTTGGGGAGGGGGATTTTACCCTTTGAAATCAAGATTTAGTGCTTGAAAATGGTTTTTTAGGGTTTTGAAAGTGCATTTTTGCAAGTAAGCAAGAAAAGCTTTGAAAATAATGTTGATCTTTGTAGAAGATCATCCATGGAGATGGTCTTCCATGGTGATCTTCTTAGATCTAAAGAAAGAAGATGAAAGAACTACATTTTGTAGTTTGAAGATGCATGCATGAATGAGATTTAGGGTTAGGAAGAGGAGGTTTTACCAATCTTCCTTGTGTTCTTGAGTGTTTGGCTTGATTGTATGAGTGTTTAGGGCTTTAATATGAGAGTGAGTGGATGAGTATGAGTTGGGAAAGATTGGAGAGAAAATGGTGACAATTCAAGTGAATTCTCACTATTTTCTCTCTATATTTCGCCAGAGGTTCGGTGCAAAATGTGTTCTTCCTCCTTATTTTTGTGACTGGAGGGCTCAATTTATAGCCCTCTGAATTTTACATTCTTATCCGCGCGGACAGTCCAGCGGCGTGCCTTGTTCATTAAATGCGGCTTCGGCTTTGGACAAGAAGAATAATCTTTTCAAAATTCAAATTAACTAGTTTTTTGTTCCCGGCCATTGCCATTTTTGGTTTTCTTCTTTTGTTTTGCTTTTTAAGATTCTTTTTGAGGTTTAACCTTAAATAACAATGCCCATTTTACCCTCACTTTGTTAGAAATGTTAGGATAGTTAGGAATTGTTAGAAATGTTATAACTTTCGTTAATTTTCTAACGAAAATTCTAACAAGCTCAAATTGGAGCACTTACAGTAGCCCCTCGGCGACGGCGCTTTCGAAGGAAGCGGGGTCGTCGATAAGAGTAAGGCTCCATATTTGGCGGGATGATCGAGTGATTGGGTGGCTGAACCTAGCGATAGGCAACCTACGTATCCCGGTGGGAATCAAGCCGGTCGTAGTTCGGGTCTTTGACCACGGAGATGATGGCGTTTTAGGTGCCTCGAACTCCGATGAGCGAGTTCTACAGTCGGTTGCTGGAAAGAAACTTCTGCTGGGGATAAGAGATGACCATTTTCGGTCGATGGTTATCCGCTCTGCTGGGATAGGAATGACCATTTTCGGTCTCTGCTGGGGATGTTGCGATTTATCGTTTTCTAGTGATAGCGTCTTGGGTGCCTCGAACCTTGAAGATGGCGTCTTAGGTGCCTCGAACCTTGGAGATGGCTTTTTAGGTGCCTCGGACCTTGATGATGGCGTTTTAGGTGCCTCGAACCTTGAAGATGGCTTTTTAGGTGCCTCGGACCTTGATGATGATGATGGCTTTTTAGGTGCCTCGGACCTTGATGATGGCGTTTTAGGTGCCTCAGACCTTGATTGATGGCCTTTTAGGTGCCTTGGACCTTGATGATGATGGCTTTTTAGGTGCCTCGGACCTTAATTGATGGCCTTTTAGGTGCCTCGGACCTTGATGATGGTGGCTTTTTAGGTGCCTCGGACCTTAATTTGAAATGGACTTTCGGTGGACTTCGTCTGCTGCCGAAGGAGAGGGTGACCGTTTTGGTCGAGGGGCTGGACCTAATGACAGGCTACCTACGTATCCCTAGTGGGAATCAAGCCCTTTCGTAGTTCGAGTACTACTCGAGATTCCGTTGGCTTTTGGGATTCCGTTAATTTTGCTGGGGATTTCGTTAGCCTTTGCTGGGGAAAATCAGACGTACTCGTCTGGGAAATTCAGACGTATTCGTCTGGGAAATCGGTCTTACGTTTGACTGCCGGGGGTAATTTTGATGAAAGATACGGGATCTCGTTATCTTTCTCGGGTCACTCGGTCTTACGTTTGACTGCCGGGGGCAATTTTGATGAAAGATACGGGATCTCGTTATCTTTCTCGGGGCACTCGGTCTTACGTTTGACCGCCGGGGCAATTTTGATGAAAGATACGGGATCTCGTTATCTTTCTCGGGGCACTCGGTCTTACGTTTGATCGCCGGGGCAATTTTGATGAAAGATACGGGATCTCGTTATCTTTCTCGGGCACTCGGTCTTACGTTTGACCGCCGGGGTAATTTTGATGAAAGATACGGGATCTCGTTATCTTTCTCGGGGCACTCGGTCTTACGTTTGACTGGGGTAATTTTGATGAAAGATACGGGATCTCGTTATCTTTCTCGGGCACTCGGTCTTACGTTTGATCGCCGGATGATTTTGATGAAAGATACGGGATCTCGTTATCTTTCTCGGGGCACTCGGTCTTACGTTTTACTGTCGGGGATGATTTTGATGAAAGATACGGGATCTCGTTATCTTTCTCGGGGCACTCGGTCTTACGTTTGACTGCCGGGGGGGATTTTGATGAAAGATACGGGATCTCGTTATCTTTCTCGGGGCACTCGGTCTTACGTTTGACTGCCGGGGAAGATTTTGATGAAAGATACGGGATCTCGTTATCTTTCTCAGGGCACTCGGTCTTACGTTTGACTGCCGGGGGTAATTTTTTTTTTGACAAGGGGCTGACTTTGGTTATCTTTGGTTAACTTTGTCAAGTTGGGGACTGAATTGCAGAGTCCTGAAATTTTAAAGGGCAAAAGGGTCATTTTGACCCTGACAATCTCATCCGCGCGGGCAGGGATGGAAAGTCAGGGGTATTAATGGGGCCAACGCCCTTCTTCTTCCTCAGTCCAATTTTTTGAAAACAGACGAGAGAGAGGGAGAAAAAACCGAGGAGAACAGCCATTTTTGGCCCTAGAAGCTTCAAAATTCGTCCGTTTTCTTCAATTTTTCAAGCAATGGAACACGGGGAAGGCGCTTTTCAAGGCCAAGGACGTGGTCCCATAGCGGAGAGGCGATTGGAGCTCGTCCGGATGAGGAGGCATTACAACCTCTCGCAATCGGTTACGGAGGAGCATTATCCCGATGCTTGGCAACATTGGGCTTCGGATCCGCATCTCCGAACGGTATACTTTGAAACCCTTTGATCCCTTTGTTGATTTCTTGTTTGAAAATTTTGGGTGATTTTTTGGATTTTTTTTTTTTTGAAAATTCGAATGATTGATGTTCTTGGCCTTGGATTTTGATTTTGATGCTATGCATGTTGTAATGAGTATATGAGTAACCCAAAATGTGCACTTTGCTTGGGAAAAAGAATTGGCATTTTTGCCACATTTTTTTTTTAATTCGAAAATTACATGTGAAAATTCGAAGAATTGTGATTTTTTTTTTTTTGAATATTGCATGTTGATGATGATGATTTTATTTTTTTTTTTGAAATTGAATTTTGATATTGATAAATGATGATGCAATGCATGCATTTTGTTTGGAAAGAATGGGCATTTTGCCAATATGAGATGTATGTATGTTTAGGATTTTTTTTTTTGAAAAGTGGGACGGATTTTTCCTCCCGTTGCATGTAAGATGGATGATATGCATGTATGCATTTTTTTTTGTTGAAAATGGGACGGAGTTTTTACTTCCGTAGGAATGCATCTTTTTTTTTTTTTGATGAATGTATTGGGACTTGCTGAAAATTGTTTTATTTCATGCGAGAAAAATGGGGCTATGCTCATTGTATGCTGTTATGCTGTCGAATTTTTTTTTTTTTTTAATGTAAATGCAAATGCAATCTTTTTGACATTTTCTCTTTCCCCTTTTTTTTTTACAGGGCGGACACCGTTTTGTGACGGAGCAGCTGAACAAAATGAAGACTCGAGGATCGGTGGAGTCTGTGATTGACTTGTGGGACCGGCTTCCGAATGCGGGCCGAGGAGCTTTGTCGAGTCCGAGACAGATTGTTGTCGAGACGGGGCTCTGGGAGTTCGTCGAGTGTTTGAGGGGACTGGTCAAGTTCCCTAAGAGCAAGGGCTTGATGTTCGCTCTAGCGCAGCATTGGTGGGATGCGACCCACACATTCCACTTCTTCTGGGGCGAGGCGACTGTTACGCCTTCTGACTATGCTGCGATCACGGGTCTGTCCTTCAATGGACGCAGCATTGAGTGGAGAGATGGCTACAGCGACGCAGACCTGCAGGCTCTTCTGGGATTTTCCCCTATTCCCAAAAAGGGGATGGGGATGGAGTATGCCGTGGTCTACGGCAAGATCGTGGAGACCATAGCGAGTTATGAGGCTGGGGAGGAGAGGATAGGCGCCGATCGATTGCTGTGGCCTTCTTGTGGTTTGCTTTCTCGAGCACGCTCTTTGGACATGCGAGGGGACGGCGATCTTTGCCTTGCCGAGGTCCTTGGAGGACATGGAGACGGTTGGAGATATTTCTGGGGGAGGCCGGGCTGGCTGAGCTGTACTTCGCTCTTGATAGATACAGCCGGAAGGCTGTGAGCTCCTTGTACTGCTTTGAGTTTGCTCTGGAGGTATAAGCTCTCTTTTTGCTTTCCCTCTCTCTTTTTTTTTTTGAGCACGCACTTTTCTTTTGCACTGGATTGATTGAATTTTTACCTTTCGCAGGTATGGGCGTTGGAGTTTTTCCACGTCACGGTGTGGAGGCAGCCTGAGGCGTACGTCGGGGCGTATCCGGCCATGCAGTCTTGGTCCAAGCATGCCCGGGAAAAGATAAGCTCCAGGGGGCGTACGACTCTCAGGTACGCGGATTGCCTTCCTTTGACGGAGGCCGAGACAGATGAGGGGATGATATTCTTCCCCTGGGATCGCTTTGAGGTAGCGCAGCTGAAGGGCGCTGAGATCTGGACAGTGCAGCGGAGGATTTTGAGGGGTCTGACCTGCGATGCATATTATCTGGGAGAGAGGGTGACGCGTCAGCATGGCGTGAATTCGCCATTGTTGACACCGGTGGAGCCTCCTGCTGATATGATGCACCCGAGTGATCGGTCCGTGACCTGGGATGATTACCGAGCAGGTCAGCACTTCTCGGACTTCGTGGCGATTGAGCCATATGCGACATTCGTCTTGAGGAGGCTGAGGATGCCTCAGGTTTTGGATAGGGAGGGGCTTGGGATCCCGCGGTACCCTCGGACGGATTTTTCCTATATCCAGGATGGGGTCCGATTGAGGGTGCAGATCCCTCAGCCCGAGCGACTTCCACGAGCTTTCCGGCCTCGTCCGGGTATGAAGGTATGGTTTCACCTTTTCCCCTTCTTTTCTTTCCTTTGTTTCATCATCTTTAGCATCACCTCTTTTTTTTTGACGCTTTTGCTTTTGTGCAGTTTACGGAGGTGGTCGTCGAGAAGCTGACGAAGCAAGTGATCGGGGCTAAGAGATTCATACGGAGGATGGTTGCTTGCGGGGCACCTCAGGCTAGGGCGAGGAGACCACGGCCGGCACCTGTCCGACGGGAGGCTTCTCCTATTCCCTCGGAGACTTCTTCCGAGACCCCTCTTTCTCCTCTCATTGATCACCGCGCGGCACTGCCTTCGGATCACGTCATTCTTGGGGATCCGTACGGGCAGGGACACGTCTGGCGGCATGGTGGGTCGTCTCCGTATGTTCAGGAGTCGGACGCCTTCACCTTCGGATTCGATTTCTTCAGGGATCTGGGTTTACCCTATCAGAGCGTGCCAGTTGGTCCTGACGAGCCTCTTTCTGGAGATGAGGACGATTCTGAGCCCGAGACTTTCAGGGCTCCTGACGAGGCGGGCCCGAGCCGCAAGAGGGACCGGGGACAGACGTCAGGCGCTGGGGATTCTGATTGATTATCTTTTGGGATTTTTTTTTTTGAGATTGTACTTGTTTAGACAGATGCACATTTTTTGTAATAATTTAGGATTATTAATGCTTTTTTTTTGGAATGTAATTATTTAGGATTATTATGTAATGCAGTGTGAATGCAATGTTGCATGAGCCTTGTTGTTTTTTTTTTTTGCAAGGGTGTTAGTGTTTGGACTGGTTTGGGGAGGTTTTTTTTGCACTGGTTTCGAGCAACCGGACAGAATATTCCTCTTTTGGTGTAGCAGACCTTGAACTGTCTGCAGATTTTTCGATGAAAACAAACATGTCCGCGCGGAGGGGACTGCGTCGACATCGTCCTTTGATTTTGCTTTAAATCTGGCTTTGCTTTATTTCAAATTCAAATATCTTCTTCAACCTCCAAATTCAAACAGCCATTTTCGGGGAGGAAGAGAGAAAAAATCATGGAAAACCTTAGAAAAGCTCCCTCAAAGTTATCCCAAGAATCCCAAATGTCATTTTTCAACAAGTTCAAGGATTGGTCCCGGGAAATTATGCATGAGAGAAGGTCTTTCTTTGAAGAACGGTACAAGGTGAGGTGCTTGTGGTCTCTCAAAGAATTGGTTCCGGATTATGACCTCTTAAGAGCTTCTTCTTCGTTTTGGGATACTAGAAGGCATGTCTTTTGCCTTTCCTTCAACGAGATTGTTCCGACTGTCGAAGAATTTCGGGCCTTGCTTGGAGGTCCGGAGGTGGAAGAGATAGCGGTTCCTTTGCCCGGAGGGGCTTCTTTTGTTGACAGATTGTGCGTCCTCCTTCATCTTTCCCCGGAGGAAGCGCAAGGTATGATCCGCGGTCCCGATCATTTCGATATTTCCGGTCTTCCCGACAGATTTAGGGGCCTAGGCTTGGTGGATGATGCCTATTGGGATGCCTTTGCACTTTGTATGTTTGGCACCCTGTTCATGGTCTATTCCTTTGGGATCTGCCATCGGTCTTTGCTGGATGTTGTCGTTCACTGTCGCCTGGGCAGAGATGTCGTTCCTTTGATTCTTGGGGAGACTTTTCATGCTCTCGACAGATTAGCTACCGGACGGCGGTATATGCACGGGGGCAGCCCGTTCCTCTTGACCCTGTGGCTGATGGAGCGTTTGGGGGTTCTTCGGGAAACCTCTGATATGATCAGGCCTTGGACTTTTGCCAGGAGAGGTGTTGATGTAGATTTTGATGATCAGGGCTCGTGGGAGCGTTGGATGGCGGGTCGCCAGACTGAAGATATCAGATGGTTGGTGCCTCATTGGCGGGTGGAGACTCGCAGAGTGCTTCAGGACGGGTCCCATGTGGTTATGCTTCCGGGGCTTTCTCAGTCCAGTTTCTACATTCCGGCTCTGGTCCTTAGGCAGTTTGGCTTGGAGCAGGTTCCTTTGGAGGGCTTTGATGATGTAGCCACCAGGGTGGTGGCTCCTGTTTCCATGGATGATCCCTCGGTGTTTCCATTTCTTTCCCGAGCATGGAGGTATGATGCCTTTCCTCCTCGGGTTATCCTCAGGCGTCCGAGACCGGTGTTCCTGACCACTTGGTACCTGGATTGGTATGAGAGGCATCTGGGAGGGACTCAGGTGGCTATTTTGAGGCGGCGTGAGGCCATTATGGGTGCGGAGGACCTGATCAAGCTTCTGAGAGGAGGAGGGCCGAGGCGAAGGCCAATCCTCATGACAGGAGCGGAGACGCTGTGACTGATTATGAGGCTTACGTCAAGAGACAGGAGAGGAGGGCTCCTATGTTACCAGCTAGGTTACAGGAGATGAGGGATGACGCTAGGGCTACTAAGGCCCTGACAGAGGCCGGTTTGATAGACCCTGTTCCTATACCAGAGCTTGGTAGGAGGAATACCGACATTTTTCCAAAGAAGAAGGGAGAGGCCAGTACGAGTGGCTTGGGGTGACTCTGAGGTTTCCAAGTATCCTTTTCTTGCCATGACAGACACATTAGTTTGATTATGTATCTTAGTTTTCTTTTAGCAGGTTGCCAGTTGTAGGAATGAATCGGGCTTAGACTCATCAAAGAGCTTTTAACTTGTAATGAACATTTGAATTGCTTTAGAGTTTTTTGAGACGCTTTCATGGTCTGACCAATTGTATTGATGCCAAAGTATGGCTTTTATTTGTGCTTTAGACCGAACCGTTTCCGGCTGCCTACGTTCCCCTCATTTTGAGGAGCTCAGGTCTTCGTAGTTCAACCTGGTGAACTCTTTTTTGTTTTCTTTGTTTTTGTGTTTTTTTTTGATTTTTTTTTTTGGTGTTTTTTTTTTTTGGTGCAACCCTGTTTTTTACCTAGGCCGCCCTTCTCGGGTTTCTAACCTAGTTGGGTATTACTCTTTTAGCACTCTTTTTTTTGTCTTTTTTTTTGGTGCAACCCTGTTTTTTACCTAGGCTGCCCTTTTCGGGTTTCTAACCTAGTTGGGTATTACTCTTTTTAGCACTCTTTTTTTTTTGTTGTTTTTTTTTTGTTGTTTTTTTTTTTGTCTTTTTTTTTTTATGCGTAGTATCTGCGCAGCTTGTCACCATTCACTGGGTGTACAAAGGGATTCCCGTCGAGGTGCTGCAAGTTGCATGGCTCCTCAGGAGAAGATCTTACGGGACGACATATGGCCCGACCCATACGGGCTCCCATTTGCCGAGAGGGTTGATACGGGAGGGCTTTTCTTTTAGAACGAGATCACCTTCTCGGATCTCCCGATGCTTTACTTTCTTGTCGAAGGCTCTAGCCATTCTTCCTTGGTAGGCCCGGATGTGTTCCATGGCCTTCAGTCGGCATTCGTCTAGTAGGGCCAATTCGTCATGGCGACTGCGGAGCCATTCGACCTCGTTGATCCGGCTTTCCAGCGGTATACGGAGCGAGGGTATTTCCGGCTCGATTGGGAGTACGGCTTCCATTCCGTATGTGAGGGCAAAAGGTGTTTCCCCGATTGCCGTTCGGCGATGTTACGTAGCCCCGAGTGCCGGTGTAACTTCTCGGGCCAATCTCGCCTTGGACAGCCATCTTCCGGATGATATTTTCCGAGTCTTGTTTCTTTGCTTCGACGGCTCCGTTGGTTTGGGGCTGTAGGGTGATGACTTGTGACGGGTTATTCGGAATTCCGCCGGCAACTTGTCACATTCCCCTTCGAAGTGGGATCCATTATACGAAATGATTTCGGCGGCAACCCGTATCGGCACATGATGTTTTCTTTGATGAAGAGGGCGACTTTCTTTGAATTGAGGATTTTGTAGGACTTGGCTTCAACCCACTTGGTGAAATAATCCACGGCTACCGGGGCGAACTCGTGGCCGTTCTTGCTGATGGTGTGATTTTGCCTATGACATCAATTCCCCAGTGACGAAAGGCCAAGGGGTTGTCATGCGGTATAACTCGTGAGGAGGCAAGTGATTAAGATTTGAGTATCGCCGACATTTGTCGCGGCTTTTGACAAAGCTGGATGCGATCGGCTTCCATGGTGATCCAAAAATACCCCATTCTCGGTATGATTTGCATCGAGCTCGAGCATTCATGTGAGGGCGCGCAGTACCACCATGTATTTCTTTCATGAGTTCGGTAGCCTCTTGTTTTGATACATCGCGGGGAGGGGGCCTTGATAACGTTTTTGTATAACATGTTTCCCAAAAGAACATAATGGGAGGCGAGCCGCTTCGAGTGAGAGACTTTTTGCTTTGATTCCTTCTTTATATTCCCCATCTTCGTTTTTGAAAGAGGCCTCGCCATCCTTGATCTTGGTAAATACGAGTGTACCGGGGATCATTGATCGGTTCGGCTTCCGCTTCAATTTCGAAGCAATAGGCGGGGTTTTCTCTTCTCCGACTACGAATGGTTTAACGAGACTTTCCTTCGGGTATTTCGACAAGAGAGGCTAGTGTAGCGAGCATCTGCGAACTGTTTCGGTCTCTTGGCGAGGTAATGAAAGCTGATTTCTTTGAATTGAGTTACTAACTCTTCCATGTAAGCATGATACTTACGCAAACCGGATCCACGGTCTTCCATTTGTTAGAGACCTGATTGATGATGAGGGCGAGTCACCGTACACCTCCAATTCCTTGATATTTCTTTCAAGGCGGCTTCCAACCCGGCTATGCAAGCTTCATATTCGGCGGCGTTGTTGGTGACTTCGAAGTTCGGCCTTGCTTGCTATGGGGGTGTGTTCGTCGGTAGGATCGACCGAAGCATTCCTATCCCGTTCCCCCTTTTGTTTGACGCCCCGTCGAAGAAGAGTTGCCAGCGATTTTCTCCTTCTAGAGCGAAGATTCCATCATCGGGAAATTGAGGTTCGAGTCCTCGGGACTCATCACTTGGGAAATCGGCGGATGTTACGCCATTATGCGTCCTTTTACGGATTTCCTTGAAACATAAGCGATGTCATATTCGGCCAAAAAGAACGACCATTTTGCCAATCTCATGGAGATGGAAGGCTTGTCGAACAGATATTTGATGGGGTCTATCCTTGAAACAAGATGTATCGGGTGAGGCGCATGTAGTGTTTCAACTTTCCCACTACCGGACCAAACTGCGCAAGTCTTCTCGCAAGCGAGTAATTGAGTTCGCTTCCTTGGAGCTTTACGCTACGAAATAGATGGCGTTTTCGACTTTGGAATCTTTTTTCTCTTGAGCTAGCATAGCCCCAATTCTTTGTATCCGTGACAGGTTAGATATAGCAAGAGTGGCTTTTGCCGATGTGGTGGGCGAGAGAATCGGGGATTCACAAGGTATGCCTTAATCTGTTCAAAGGCAAGGCGACATTCGGGGTCCATTACGTGTAGGCATTCTTTTTCATCAACTTGAAGATTGGCTCGCAGATCGAGGTCGGTGATTTACAAAGCGGCTTATGTATTGCGGTCTTCCCATGAAGGATTTCACTTACGTCGGTGTCCGTGGTGGCTTCATTTCAACTATCGCCTTGATTTTACGGGGATCTACTTCGATTCCCCGTTACGTCACCATATATCCTAGTACCTTGCCTCGTCTTACACCGAAAGTGCACTTGGTGGATTCGGTCTCATCTTTGTGGTCTCGGAGGCGGCCGAAGAATTTTCTCAAATCAACAAAGTCCGGCCATCGATCCTCTGGAATGTATTATCATGTCGTCCACATAGACCTCAATTTCTTTGTGGATCATGTCATGGAACAGAGCTGTAGGCGCCCTGCAGTACGTAGCCCGGCATTCTTTAGTCCGAATGGCATGGCCGTGTAGCAGTATGTGCCCCAAGGGGTTGTGAAGGCTGTTTTGGCTTGATCTTCTTACGCCATTTTGATTTGGTTGTGGCAGGCAAAACCATCGACGAAAGATTTGACTTCGTGGTTGGCCGTGGAATCTACCAAAATGTCGATGTTTGGCGGGGAAATCGTCTTTTGGGTGGCTTTGTTCAAGTCTCTGAAGTCTACGCCGGCATCGGATCTTTCCGTTGGCCTTGGTCACCGTCACGATGTTGGACGGCCATGTTGGGTATTCAATGACCACGATGAACCACCTTACTGAGCATCTTTTCTATTTCCTCTTTCACTTGTAAGGACCATTCGGGCTTAATTCTTCTTAGCTTCGCTTTGCGGCTTGACTTAAGGGTCGAGCGGTATTCGGTGCTCAACTATGGAAGGATCGAGGCTGGCATATCTTTATAGGACCATGCGAACACATCCACGAATTCTTTTAGCGGCTCGATTAGGGCAACCCTTTCGGTCCCTTCGAAGAAACTACCAATCTGCGTCTCTTTAGGCTCTTCCGCGAGTTCCCAAATTCACACTTGTCAAAATCTCTTCGGCGGCTTGGGCTCGATTTTCCTCTTTAGGACAACTTTGCTTAAAGATTTCTTTGATATATTGTTCATTTAATGTGTACGCCTCTTCATCTAGTGAATCGTTATTAAGCTTGTTTTTAGATTATTAGTTAATTCATCATTAGTTAAAGTGGCAATTAAGGGATACTCGAAAGGTTCATCATTTCATTGAAGACGAAGGGAATACAACGTTCGCTCTGATTCGTAGTCTTCGGGCGTAAGGCCATCGGACGACTCGAGAGACTCGAACTCAACAATGAGAGACTCGGAGGATTTTACAAAGGTTGACACGAAAGGACTGGGGACCAATCCAAGCTTGGTGATCATTTCCTCTTTGGTCGCGGACGGGCAGAGAGAGTTTCCCAATTCTTTAAAGGCATCGGCGTCGGTGGCTTCAAAACCGGGAAAGGCATGGTCTCTGTGCTCCCTCTTGATCGTTGCTATCATCTCTTTGTACGAACCGAGAATCAAGCGTGTTTGGCATACGAAAGGCGAGCATGTGGATGTAGGGATCTTCCTCAGTGCAGGGACTTCCGTTTCGTCACAATCGACCGCTCAATCCCGGATGTAAGGACGCATTGCGTCTCGGTGAGCTGCTAGAAAAATCTCATGTCCCATACTCGAGCGGAAAGGCTTGGCGGGTAGTTCGGCAAGGAGGACGTCCCACACGACGTTCATAGATTCGAGCCGAGTCCAGTCGGTGTTTGCTGACTTTTATCATGAAAATCTCCTCGCCGGCGAGGCGAAAGAATGGGTTTGCGAGAATGCGACGAATACTGTGATTGAGGATCGGGGACTTGTGTGCTGTATCATGGCGGCGTTCGGCGTTTCCTTCCCGATGCGACTCCAAGTGTTGGAAATAGCAATTAAATTTGATGAATCGAACTTCTTCGGAGTACGCTTGCTTGAGTGTGTCGACATAGTTGGCATCGCTAGATTCCAAAGGATCTTTGGCGAGACTTGCCTCTTGAAGGATGTAGCCCGGTGTTTGGCTGTGGGTGTTCTTGGCTATTGTTTCGGCTTCGTTCCCTATGAGGAAAGCTGTCACCCCTTATGACTTCAAGGTCTCCCTGCCGGTTGATGAATTTGACGCATTGGTGGAGAGTGGAGGCTATGGCTTTCATGTGATGCAACCAAGGGCGCCACTAGTAGAGTTTGTGAACTCGGAGGATATCCATTACATGGAACTTTGCGGGCACCATTTGGGTTTCGTACGAGTTCGAGTCACTGTCCCCGAGAATGGGACGAGACGAACCGTCGTAGGCTTTGACGGTCGGGTAGATGGGATCACGCGCCTTTCATTTATGCGGAGGGCCCTCATCATCTTTGAGGAAGGACATTTACCGATGATCCATTGTCCACTAATACCCCGGGGAGTGACATGGTGTTGAGCCGAATAGTGATGTACAAAGCTTCATTGTGTTGGGAGACATCTCTTGGCAAATCTTCATCGCGAGAAGGTGATCATACTCCCATATAGGTGAGGATCATAGATTTGGTCCTTGTCTCGGGACGGAGAGTCATCAAGCCGGTCACTTCGTGCCTTTTTCTTGCGAGGCGAGTCTTTGCCGAAGCCCACAGGTTATCTTGATGCCTTTTGTGGCGGTTGCCATCTCTAGTCAACATGTTGATTGAGTGGGAGCGCCGGGCCAGCGTCGGTTTTTCTTCATCGGTGTATATTCGGGAGGCTGGACAAAGCTGAACCTTGGTTGACCCCGAGGGGTTGGACTTTTGTTGCACGGTACTGCGGTATCCGAAGGTCTCAATCTGTCGTTGGCAAGGCTTTTACGTTCTTTCACCCCTTTTTGCTTTGGGAAGGCGGCGGAGTAGAGTACATAATAATCAAATCCCCAGATGGCTCTCAGGCGTTCCCACACTTTGTTATCACCGGCCTCGAATCTCTCCTTCAATTTTTCTTTGGGAGGAAATTTTCTTTTTCTTAGGAGGACGGTCCTCGTGTATCCGATCTGATAGTCCCTTTCAAGGCAATCGGGACGATCACAAATATCCCACCAAATGTGCTCTACGGTGGTGGCGGATTTGGGACCTCGGGTTGGCAGTCTTTGGAATGACTTTGAGTGGGCTGGTCAGGGGGATCTCTTCAGGACTCATGCGGTAGCGAGTGATTGGACTCTGTCGGATAATGAGAGATATTGAGGTCAGAGGAACGGGCACATGTTTGTCTTTCAAGGTAGCCCCGGTCGGTTGGGATATTGTTAAGGTCCCGAAGTGGCGTGTGGCCTCTTCAATCCAAGGGCCTTTGTACGTTGCAGCGTTCTTCCGGGGCTTTGATGGCTGACCATATTTCTTCAAGCTGTTCACGATTTTCATCACTCGGGTGACACTTGTGGGATCATCACTTTGAGAGGGGACAGCGACGGTATACCGAACTCTTTCGTCTCGGCTTCTTTGTTTGGGGGCCGGTTGCCACTGTAAGTCGGCGGGCGGGAGTCCCGGCGGTGGAAACATAGGAATCTTGGGGTAGCATCTTGATGTATCCGGGACTATTAAGAAGAGGAGGAGAACCCTCTTCTGTCTTTGCGGTAAAAGTGCCATCGGAATTGAGGCGATAGTCAAACCATGACTTGCGACTACCCCAGTAGGTCATCAATTTGAGCCTCATGTCGAAGTCTCATTTGTTCTACCAAGCTGGATCCAATGCGAGTGCATGTCGAGGGATTTTGGAGGACGGAGCAACGTTATCCCCATCATTACCGGCGATGCGAGACATTACGAAACCCGGAGTTGGAACAAACGGCGAAGGCGATGACGCGCTTGACTCTTCCCAAGCGATCAACGGTGACCCGGTGCAGAAACCAAGCTTTGTGCGGAGGCTGCGGGGAAAGGACACGAAGGTTCGGATGTGCAGGAATGGAAGGAGGGTAGGTGTTTGGGCTTTTGGCTCATGCAACATGCGGTTATTTGTTCACGTTTACTTAAAACATGTTTTATTAACCTAATCGGTTGGAAAAGATTGCTCTTCTTTTCGCAAACTACTCGATTCTGGATCGGTGGGCCCCGTCACTACGTCTATAAGCCCCTCGTATTCCACTGTATTTCGACCTCCCGGGGTGGACGGCCCGGGCGAGGTCCTATAGGGCAAGCGGGTCCCACCGACCGAAAGAAAAACGATCCTAAAAGTCGGCGGGTAATCGAGTCTTAACGAGCATTCGATGTAAATTACGGACAAGGCGACGTCGAAAGTCAAGATCATGTCAGAGAGCTCGACAAAAAGTCGGCATGATTTGGGTGATAAGCGTCCACGATTGATCTTGACTTGTCGTCGGTTAAGCCGTAATTAGGCATGGAATAATCATTAATCCTTGATGACTCGGTGTCAATCTTGGGAGTCGGTGTATAATTTGTGCCGGTCGAGCCGAAGTCAAGGCGCCGGTCAATATCTTGGTCAAAGTCTGCGGCGGAAAACCGGCGAGAACTTCGGCGATTAGGGACCCGAAAGATATTGATTCGGTATGCCGACAAAGGCTTGAAAGGAAAGGTCTATACACGGACGGGGCATGACACGGACCGAGACTAAAAACCAACCGGGTCTCGGACAAAGTGTGTCACGGACAAGTGCATGGTCGACACGAGGCTCCATGGGATGTTTGGGTAGTCTTTGTGCTCATCAGAGGCGTAATAAGACCAAACGGACCGCGACAAGGATTTCCCGGGTTAAGGACGTAGTGTGCGGTGTACGGTCACGTGCGCGTAGTGTGCAAGCGATCTATATTCTTTTACGAGTAAAATAGAAATTTTTTTATGTGTCTTAAAAATATGATGCATGGTTTTTTTTTTTTTTTGAAAATTTTCTTTTTTTTGAAAATCCTTTTTTTTTTGAATTTTTTTTTTGAAAGTTTTAATGAGCACATAAGCACGAAAATTCCGACAGTTAGGGACATTATTCCGACAGTCAAAATTTTGACTTTCTCCGAGGCGGCCAAAACAACATGAAAACTGTGCAAAAATCAACACACACACAAAAATGATTTTCAAAGCCGGGACGGAAGCTTGACCCTCAAAAGCTTTTTTTTTGAAAACGGTGATACCGGTACGTGGGATTGTTAGACCACAATTTATCACCGACTCGTGTTAGGAGGCGATAACGGGAAATTTAGTGGTTTCCACCAATATACCAAATACCATTTTTTATTAAAAAGCTGAATCCCCAGCGGAGTCGCCACTGTGATGATGTTGCCATTTCGCGGGAAAAATTCGGTTTTTGCGTTTCTTTGAAAAAACCAAATAAAACCGGAAAAAACGGAGTCGCCACGCCATTTTAATTTTGAAGGCCAAAACTTTGAAAAAAGCCCGAGATCAGAGATTTAGGTTCGGAGGTCATGTTACGCGTCGGGAAGGACGTTAGTGTGCACCCGACGCGCCTCGTAAAACGAGTCTTCCAAGCTGAAAATCATTTGTGTGTGTGTGTGTGTGTGTGTTTTGGCCAAAATATGTTGAAACTCAGAAAAGTAAAAATTGGGATATCTTTTTAAGACTTTAAACTGATCCCATGATTTTTTGGAAGATTTTTGGATTGAGATTTGGTACTCAAAAGACCTTTTGAAGTTGAGAGCCATTTCTGCCAGAATGAAAAAGGCAGTGGACCTTTGATTTTGAAAGGGATTCAAGGGTCTTAAAACTTCATAATCTGGATAAACTCAGAGAATGAAAGTTGTTCTAGACACCTTAAATAAAGTTTGTGCGAAGGAATTTTCCATTTTGGAGAAGATTTGAGGGGTCAAAACCTTCTGGAAACCTCAGATATGAGATCTGGATTCCCAGAAGCTGATGAACTAGCCTCTGAAAGAAAATTTGAAAAGAGGAGTTTTACTCACCCAAAAAATAAGGTAAAAATATGTCTGGAAAGCTCTGGATGTTGGATACAAAAAGTATTTTGTAGTCAACACCAAATTCCAAGTTCATCTGTGTCCAAAAATTAAGACCATGGACTGAGGTCTGAGAAAATTGCTACTGGACAGCAACTTCTCAAGAAAGAAAATATGATTTTAAGGGGGTTTTGCATCCATGCTTGTCCCCATTTCCCTAGGTTCTGGTTAGTGATCACTCGACATTTTAGTGGTGAATCAACTATACCAACCCATCCTTGAGGTACATTAGGACTAAGCATTTCATTTGCTTGGGGAGGGGGATTTTACCCTTTGAAATCAAGATTTAGTGCTTGAAAATGGTTTTTTAGGGTTTTGAAAGTGCATTTTTGCAAGTAAGCAAGAAAAGCTTTGAAAATAATGTTGATCTTTGTAGAAGATCATCCATGGAGATGGTCTTCCATGGTGATCTTCTTAGATCTAAAGAAAGAAGATGAAAGAACTACATTTTGTAGTTTGAAGATGCATGCATGGATGAGATTTAGGGTTAGGAAGAGGAGGTTTTACCAATCTTCCTTGTGTTCTTGAGTGTTTGGCTTGAGTGTATGAGTGTTTAGGGCTTTAATATGAGAGTGAGTGGATGAGTATGAGTTGGGAAAGATTGGAGAGAAAATGGTGACAATTCAAGTGAATTCTCCTTTGTTTTCTCTCTATATTTCGCCAGAGGTTGATGCAAAATGTGTTCTTCCTCCTTATTTTTGTAGTGGAGGGCTCAATTTATAGCCCTCTGAATTTTACATTCTTATCCGCGCGGACGGAGTCCGAGCGGCGTGCCTTGTTCATTAAATGCAACTTGACTTTGGACAAGAAGAATAATCTTTTCAAAATTCAAATTAACGGCCGGTTTTTGTTCCCAGCCATTGCCATTTTTGGTTTTCTTCTTTTGTTTTGCTTTTTAAGATTCTTTTTGAGGTTTAACCTTAAATAACAATGCCCATTTTACCCTCACTTTGTTAGAAATGTTAGGATAGTTAGGAATTGTTAGAAATGTTATAACTTTCGTTAATTTTCTAACGAAAATTCTAACAAGCTCAAATTGGAGCACTTACACTGTGCCGAAAGCCAAAGCCACAGAAGTCTTTTCTGATGATTGGGATGGTCCGATTATGCAGCAGTTATTCGGGGAAGAGATCCAGGTGCCAGACCTGATTGATTTCAGCTCAGTCAAAGAAATGGTAGCGATGATCGAGGAAGGAGCACAGAAACAGTACAATTCCCGAGTCGTGACGCCCCTGACAGCGATGCCATTAAAGAATCGGGAAATTCTCTCAGGCCCGTCCGTGACCAAAGAAGAAGTGATCACCAAGCTTGGATTGGTCCCCCGTCCCTTTGTGTCAATATAGGTAGAGTCCTCCAAGTTCCTCATGGTCAAGATTAAGTCTCTAGAGTCGTCCGACGTCCTTACGCCTGAAGACTACGAGTCTGTAGCAAATGCTGTATTTCCTTTCGTTCCTAATGAAATGACGAACCTTTCTGAGTATCCCTTAATTGCCACCTTAACTAATGATGAATTAATTAATAAAAAAAAACATTTAATAATAATTCATTAGATAAAGAAGCAGACACATTAAATAAACAAAAAAAAAAAGAAGAGAACAAAAATCTTTAAGCAGGTTGTTCGGAAAGAGGAAAATCGAGCCCAAGCTGCCGAAGAGATTTTGACAAGTGTGAATCTGGGAACTGCGGAAGAGCCTAAAGAGACGCAGATTGGTAGTTTTTTCGAAGGAATTGAAAAGGATGCTCTACAGAATCCAACAAGGTCCTCAACTCAAGGAAAGTGACCCTCTTCATCAAAGAAAACATCATATGCAGATACGGGTTGCCGGTCGAAATCATCTTCGATAATGGATCCCACTTTGAAGGGGAATGCGACAGGCTGCTGGCGGAATTCAGAATAACCCGTCACAAGTCATCTCCCTATAGGCCCCAACCAACGGAGCCGTCGAAGCAGCAAACAAGACTCTGGAAAACATCATCCGGAAAATGGCTGTCCGGGGCAGAGATTGGCCCGAGAAGCTACACCTGGCACTCTGGGGCTACAGGACATCAGTTAGAACTGCAACAGGGGAAACACCATTTGCTCTTACCTACGGAATGGAAGTCGTACTCCCAATCGAGTTAGAAATCCCCTCACTCCGTGTGTTGTTGGAAAGCCAGATCAACGAGGTCGAATGGCTCTAGAGTCGTCATGATGAATTGGCTCTACTAGATGAGCGCCGATTGAAAGCAATGGAACACATCCGAGCCTACCAAGGGAGAATGGCCAGAGCCTTCGACAAGAAAGTAAAGCATCGGGAGATCCGAGAAGGTGATCTCGTTTTGAAAGAGAAGCCCCCAGTCTGTATCAACCCGCTTGGCAAATGGGAGCCTGTCTGGGTCGGGCCATATGTTGTCCAGAAAATCTTCTCCGGAGGAGCCATGCAACTTGCAGACCTCGACGGAAATCCTTTTGTACACCCAGTGAATGGTGACAAGCTGCGCGAGATACTACGCGTAAAACAACGAGTCAAAAAAAAAGAAACAAAAAAAAAAAAGGAAAAGAGTGCTAAAAGAGTAATACCCAACTAGGTTGAAAACCCGAAAAGGGCGGCCTAGGTAAAACACGAGGTTGCACCAAAAAAAAAAAAAAAAAAAACAAAAAAAACAAAAAAAACAAAAAAAACCGGGTCGAACTACGGAGACACGAGCCCTTTGTCAGAAGGAACGTGGCGGCGGAAACGGTTCGGTCTAAAACACAAATAAAAGTCATACTTTGGCATCAATACACTGATCAGACCATGAAAGTGTCTCGAAAAACTCTAAAGCAATTCACATGTTCATTACAGTTAAAAGCTTTTTGATGAGTCTAAGCCCGGTTCACTCCTACGAATTACAACCTGCTAAAAGAAACTAAGATACATAAATCAAACTAATGTGTCTGCTACGGCAAGAAAGGGATACTCGGAAAACTCGAGGTCACTCTAAGCCGCTCGTACTGGCATCTCCCCTCTTCTTCCCCCTTCGGGTCTTCTTCCTCTGAACAGGAAAAATGTCGGTCTTCCTCCTACCAAGCTCCGGTGTAGGGACAGGATCTATCAAACCAGCCTTTGTTAGGGCCTTAGTAGCCCTAGCGTCATCTCTCATCTCCTGTAGCCTAGCTAGTAGCATAGGAGCCCTCCTCTCCTGTCTCTTGACATAAGCCTCATAGTCAGTCACAACATCTCCGCTCCTGTCATAAGGGTTGGCCCTCGCCTCGGCCCTTCTCCTCTCCGAAACTGTCAGGTCCTCCGCACCCACAATGGCCTCACGCCGTCTCAAAATAGCCATCTGAGTCTCTCCCAAATGCCTCTCGTACCAATCCAGGTACCAAGTGGTCAGGAACACAGGTCTCGGACGCCTGAGGATAACCCGAGGAGGAAAGACATCATACCTCCATACTCGGGAAAGAAATGGAAACACCGAAGGATCATCCATAGAAGCAGAAGCCACCACCCTGGTGGCTATATCATCAAAGTCCTCCAAAGGAACCTGCTCCAAGCCGAATTGTCTCAAAACCAAAGCCGGAATGTAAAAACTGGACTGAGAAAACCCCGGAAGCATAACCACGGGAGATCCATCCTGAAGTACTCTCCGAGTCTCCACTCGCCAATGAGGCACCGACCATCTGATATCTTCAGTCTGGCGACCAGCCATCCATCGCTCCCACGAGCCCTGATCATCAAAATCCACAGAAACCCCTCTCCTGGCAAATGTCCAAGGCTTGATCATATCAGAAGTTTCCCGAAGAACCCCCAGGCGCTCCATCAGCCACAGGGTCAAAAGAAATGGGCTGCCCCCGTGCATATACCGCCTCCCGGTAGCCAGCCTGTCGAGAGCATGAAAAGTCTCTCCCAAGATCAAAGGTACAACATCTCTGCCCAAGCGACAGTGAACAACTACATCTAACAAAGCTCGATGGCAGATCCCAAAAGAGTAGACCATGAACAAGGTACCAAACACGCAAAGTGCAAAGGCATCCCAATAGGCATCATCAATCAAGCCTAAGCCCCTAAATCTATCAAGAAGACCAGAAATGTCAAAATGATCGGGGCTACGGATCATACCTTGCGCTTCCTCCGGAGAAAGGTGAAGGAGGTTACACAACCTATCAACAAAAGAAGCCCCTCCGGGCAAAGGAATCCCAATCTCTTCTACCTCGGGACCGCCAAGCAAAGCCCGGAATTCTTCAACGGTCGGAACAATTTCATTGTAAGAAAGGCAAAAGACGTGCCTTCTAGTATCCCAAAATGAAGAAGAAGCTCTCAAGAGGTCATAGTCCGGAACCAACTCTTTGAGAGACCACAAGCACTTTACCTTGTACCTCTCTTCGAAGAACGACCTCCTCTCGTGCATAATCTCCCGGCACCACTCTTTGAATTTGTTGAAAAATGACATTTGGGATTCTTGGGACAATTTTGATGGAGTTCTTCTAAGAGTTTCCATGGCTTTTTCTCTCCTTCTTCCCGAAAATGGCTGTTTGAATGAGCAGATGGAGTGGTTGTTGGAATTAAAAGAAGGAAAACCAGATCTGAAGCAAAAATTAAATGCCAGTGTCAGAACTCGACCCCATCCGCGCGGATGGGATTGTCACCCAGAAAAAAATCTGCAGCAGTTTAAACTGCTGCACAACGGAGGAATATTTTTCATCCCAACTGCTCGAACCTTGTGCGAAACCTGTCCAAACAGTTCATATACCAAACACTCACACCCTTGCCAAAAAACCGGGGATCATGCAACAGTGCATTCATATAAAATTGCATTCATGATAGATAAAATAAAATAAAATCCTAAATTATTACATTCCAAAAAAAAAGAGTGTGCATAAAAAAACTGTATCTGCCAAAAAAAAATAATAATAGGTACAATCTCAGAAATCGGTCTCAGAAGATCGTCAGTCAGAGTCCTCGGTGGCTGGCGCTTTCCCCCGATCCCTCTTGCGGCTCGGGCCCGCCTCCTCAGTAGCCACGAATATCTCGGGCTCAGAATCATCCTCGTCTCCGGAGGAAGGCTCGTCGGGACCAACCGGCACACCCTGATACGGCAAGCCAAGATCCGCAAAGAAGTCGTATCCGAACGAAAACGCGTCGGATTCCCGGACGTGCGAAGAAGACCCGCCGTGATGCCAGACATGTCCCTGTCCATACGGATCTCCGAGAATGACGTGGTCCGAGGGCAACACCACACTGGGATCTATGAGAGGAGAAAGAGGAGTCTCGGAAGAAGGCTCGGAAGGAATAGGGGAAGTCTCCCTCTCGACAGGCGCCGGCTGTGCTCGTCTCCTCCTGCCCTGAGAAGACCCACAAATAACCATATTCTTGATGAACCTCTTAGCCCCGATCACCTGGTTCGTCAGCTTCTCCACCACCTTGGCCGGGAACTGCACGGAAACAAAAGCGTCAGAGATAATTAAGGCGAAAAATGATGACAGGAAAGAAAGGAAAAGACAGAAGGAAAAAAAAAAGGAAAAGGAGAGGCCATACCTTCATATCCGGACGAGGCCGGAAAGCTCGTGGAACCCGATCAGGGACAGGGATCTGTACTCTCAGCCTGACCCCGTCCTGGACATACGAGAAGCTCGATCGAGGGTACCGCACAACCCCCAGTCCCTCTCTCTCAAGAACCTGAGGCGTCTTCAGCCTCCACAAGACAAACCGCGAGTAATCCTCGATCGCCATGAACCTCGAGTGGTGCTGGCCACCTCGATACTCCTCCCAGGTCTCCGAGTTCTCACTCGGATGCATCATGTCAGCAGGGGGCTCCACCGGAGCCATCGCAGGTGCACCCACGCCATGTTGGCGCGTCACTCTCTCCCCCAGATAATACACGTCACAGGTCAAGCCTCTCAAGATCCTCCGCTCCACGGTCCAGCTCTCGGCACCCTTCAGCTGCTCCACATCGAAGCGATCCCAGGGGTAGAATATGATCCCCTCATCTGTCTCAGCCCTCGTCAAAGGCAGGCAATCCGAGTACTTGAGGGTCGTGCGCCCCCTAGAACCTTTCTTCTCCCGGGCATACTTGGACCAAGAAAGCATGGCCGGATACGCCCCGATGTACTCCGTCGGCTGCCGCCACAGCGTGACGTGAAAGAACTCTAGAGCCCATACCTGCGAAAGGAAAAGGTCAAATCAATCAAGTGCGAAAAAGAATACGTGCTTAAAGAAAAGAGGAAAAGCAAAAAAGAAAGCTTGTACCTCCAGGGGGAACTCGAAGCACGTCAAAGAGCTGACAGCCTTCCGGCTATATCGATCCAGAGCAAAATATAGCTCTGCCAGCCCTGCCTCTCCCCAAGATATCTCTCCAGCCATCCCCACGTCCTCCAAGGACCTCAGCAAAGCAAAAACAGCCGTCCCCTCGGCATGTCCAAAAAGCGTGCTCGAAAAAGCAAACCATAAAAAGGCCCTAGCAATCTGCTCAGCGCCTATCCTCTCATCCCCAGCCATGTAGCTCCCAATACTCTCCACGATCTTCCCGTGGACCACCGCGTACTCCATCCCCATCCCCTTTTTGGGAATAGGGGAAAATCCTAGAAGGGCCTGCAGATCCATATCACTGTAGCCGTCTCTCCACTCAATACTCCGTCCTTTAAAGGACAGGCCCGTGATCGCTGCATAGTCGGAAGGTGTAACCGTGGCCTCACCCCAGAAAAAATGGAATGTGTGGGTCACGTCCCACCAATACTGTGCCAAAGCAAAGATCAGTCCCTTGCTCTTGGGAAACTTGACCAAACCCCTCAAGCACTCGATGAACTCGTACAATCCGGTCTCAATGACGATCTGTCTAGGACTCATCATCGCTCCTCTGCCCAAAGCCGGAAGCCGGTCCCACAAATAAATCCACGAGACTCACCCGATCCCCGAGTCTTCATTTTGTTCAGCTGCTCCGTCACGAAATTGTTTCCGCCCTGCGATAAAAAAAAAGGAGAGAAACAAAATGTCAAAAAAAAATTCATTCAAAAAAAAAAAAAAAAAAAAGAAGCATACACATGCATCATAGAGTTTTACAGAAAATCGGGCAGCATAACAGCATACAACGGACCTAGCCCCAATTTCTCTCACACAAAAAAAAAAGCTTTTTCAGCAAATACCATTCATTCATTCATACAGAAAGCATAATATCGAGTCAACGGAAGTAAAAACTCCGTCCCATTTTTCATAAAATAGCACAAATAAACAGTTTTTCTACAAGTCCTTCATTCAATCAACGGAATCAAAAATCCGTCCCACTTTTCAAAAAAAAAAAAAATCCTATGCATACATACATTCATATCATTCATCATCCCATTACAAAAAAAAAAATCCTACAAGAGTGCATACATGCATACATTCAATGTCCGTCCCGAATTCGGGCGAATTCCTTATCATTTCATATTTCAAAAAAAAAAAAAACACGAAAAAAATGGCAAAATGCCCATTCTTTTCAAACACATTGCAACATGCAAATCATCAAAAATCCAATTTCAGTGTCAAAAAAAAAAAAACATAATCTTTGAATTTTAAAATGCAATTTTCGAATTTAAATTTTTTTTTTTGGCAAAATGCCCATTCTTTTTCAAACAAAATGCATTACCCACATACTCATTACAAAATGCAAAGCATCAAAATCAAAATCCAAGCCCAAGAGCATCACAATTTTCGGATATTCAAAAAAAAAAAAATCAATCACAAAATCAATTTCAAGCAAGAAATCAACAAAAGAAGTGAAGAGATTCGAAGTATACTGTTCGGAGACTCGGATCAGTGGCCCAATGTTGCCACGCATCGGGGTAGTGCTCCTCCACAATCGATTGCGAAGGAGTGTAATGCCTCCTCATTCGAACAAGCTCCAATCGCCTCTCCGCTACCGGGCCACGTCCTTGGCCTTGAATGGCTACTCCCGCGTGTTCCATTGCTCAAAAATCGAAGAAAATCGGAAGATTTCGAAGCTTTTTAGGCCAACAATGGCGGTTTTGGTCCTTCTCTCTCGTCTCTCTCTCGAAGACTGTAACAAATAATGAGGAAGAAGAGAAAAAGGCCTTGGCCTTTTAAAAACCTGTCAGGGATTCAAACCCATCCACGCGGACAAGAATGAAGGGTCAAAATGACCCTTTTGCCCTTTAAATTTTCAGGACTCTGCAATTTAGTCCTCAACTTAACAGAGTTAACCAAAGTTAACCCCCATTCAAAGGAACCTTAACGGCAGTCAAACGTAAGTCCGATTTCTCCGAGAAAGATAACGGAATCCCGTTTCTTTCATCAAAATCATCCACGGCAGTCAAACGTAAGTCCGATTTCTCTGAGAAAACGGGATCCCGTTTCTTTCATCAAAATCATCCACGGCAGTCAAACGTAAGTCCGATTTCCCCGAGAAAGATAACGGAATCCTGTTTCTTTCATCAAAATCATCAAACGGCAGTCAAACGTAAGTCCGATTTCCCCGAGAAAGATAACGGAATCCCGTTTCTTTCATCAAAATCATCAAACGGCAGTCAAACGTAAGTCCGATTTTCCCGGGAAAGATAACGGAATCCCGTTTCATTCATCAAAATCATCAAACGGCAGTCAAACGTAAGTCCGATTTCCCCGAGAAAGATAACGGAATCCCGTTTATTTCATCAAAATCATCAAACGACAGTCAAACGTAAGTCCGATTTCCCCGAGAAAGATAACGGAATCCCGTTTCTTTCATCAAAAATCACAAACGGCAGTCAAACGTAAGTCCGATTTCTCCGAGAAAGATAACGGAATCCCGTTTCTTTCATCAAAATCACCCACGACAGTCAAACGTAAGTCCGATTTCCCCGAGAAAGATAACGGAATTCCGTTCCTTTCATCAAAATCATCAACGGCCGTAAAACGTAAGCCCGTCTTCCCCAGCAAAAGCTAACAAAATTCCCAGCAAAGTTGACCGAATCCTGCTTCTTTCCTCATTATCATCCATGGCCGTAAAACGTAAGCCCGATTTTTCTCCAACGAAAGCCAACGAAATCCCGAGCAGCTTTCGAACTACGATTGGCTTGATTCCTTTTAAGGATACGTAGGTAGCCTATCATTAGGTCCAGCCACCCGACCAAAACGGTCACCCTCTCCTTCGGCAGCAGACGAAGTCCATCGAAGGATCATCCATCCCAAACCATTAAGGGAAAACAATTCAAATCAAAGTCTGAGGCACCTAAAACGCCATCTTCAAGGTCTGAGGCGCCTAAAATGCCATCATCATCCATGCCCGAGGCACCTAAAACGCCATCATCTTCAAGGTTCGAGGCACCTAAAACGCCATCATCAAGGTCTGAGGCACCTAAAACGCCCTCATCACCAGGTTGACGCCTCAAAATAGTCATTCCAGGGTCAAAGACCCGAACTACGACTGGCTTGATTCCTCTTAAGGATACGTAGGTAGCCTATCATTAGGTTCAGCCATCAGACCGAAAATGGTCATCTCTTATCCCCAGCAGAGCGGACATACAATTTCAGACCGAAAATGGTCATCCCTATCCCCAGCAGAGCGGATATACAACATCAGACCGAAAATGGTCATTCCTATCCCCAGCAGAGCGGATATACAACTTCAGCCACCAGACCAAAATGGTCATCTCTTATCCCCAGCAGAGTTTCTCTCAGCAATCGACTGCAGAACTCGCTCACCAGGTTGACGCCTTAAAACAGTCACTCCAGGGTCAAAGACCCGAACTACGGCCGGCTTGATTCCCCATTCGGGATACGTAGGTAGCCTATCGCTAGGTCCAGCCACTCGATCACTTGATCATCCTGTCAAATATGGAGCCTTACTCTTATCGATGACCCCGCTTCCTTCGAAAGCACCGTCGCCGAGGGGCTACTGTAAGTGCTCCAATTTGAGTTGTTAGTATTTTCGTTAGAAAATTAACGAAAGTTTTAACATTTCTAACATTTCTAACAATTCCTAACATTTCTAACCAAGCAAGGGTAGATTAGGGATTGCCATTTTAAGATAAACCAAGGAAAAGAATCAAAAAAGCAAAATAAATGGTCAAAAACCCGAAATAGAAGTGGCTGGAACATTTTCTGGTTGATTAATTTGAATTTTATTTTTCCTGTCCAAAGTCTGGAGCAGCATTTAATGAACAGTGCACGCATACATTAGGATCTGCGCGGATAGGTTTGATTTTTCAGAGTGCCTATAAATTGAGGCCTTCAGTCACAGAAATAAGAGGAACAACACATTTTGCAACTGCACCTTGGCGAAAAATAGGGAGAAAACAGTGGGAATTCACTTGAATTGCCACCATTTTCTCTTCAATCTTTCCCAAATCCCACTCACTCAAAATACTTTCAAATCATTCTCATACATACACTAACCCAAGCTCAAATCACCCCTTAGGAGGAGGATTAGAGAGAAAACATAGAGGACTTCATTGTTATCTACTTGTTTTCTCTTTGACCAACTCTAATCACAAGCCCTAAACACATTCAAACCCTAAACACTTTCAAACCCTAAACACTTTCAAACCCTAAACACATTCAAGCCTTGAATCCATTCAAACACAAAACACAAAGAAGATAGGTATAACCTCCTTCTCCTCACCCTCAAATTCTCTCATCCATGCATGCATTTTCAAACTCCAAAATGTAGTTTGTTCATCTTCTTGCCCTAGATCCAAGAGGATCACCATGGAAGTTCATCTCCATGGATGATCCTCTAAAAGGATCAACATTACTTTTCAAAGTGTTCTTACTTACTTGCAAACAAGTTTTCAAAACCCTAAAAACCATTTTCACACATCAAATCTTCATTTTCAAGGATAAAATTCCCCTTCCCAAGCAAATGAAATGCTTAAGTCCTAATGTACCCTAAGGATGGCTTGATATAGTAGATCACCACTAAAATGTCTAGTGACTACTAATCAAAGCCTAAGGAAATGGGGACAAGCATGGATGCCAAACCCCTTTTAAAATCATGTTTTTCTTCAAGAGGAAGTTGCTGTCCAGTAGCCTTTCTCTAAGACCTCTGTCCATGGTCTAATTTTTTGGACATACAGAAACTTGGAATTTGGTGTTTACTATAAAGCACTTTTTGTAGCCAACATCCAGAGCTTTACATAAATATTTTTACTTTATTTTTTGCGTGAGTAAAACTCCCTTTTTCAAATTTTCTTTTAAAGGTCAGTTCCTCAGTCTCTGGAAGTCCAGATTTCATATCTGAGATTTCCAGAAGGTTTTGGTCCACCAAATCAACTCCAAATGGGAAAGTTCTTTTACAGAAATCTTATTTAAGGTGTTTTGAACAACTTTAATTCTCAGACTTTCCCCAGATTCTGAGATTTTTAAGCCCTTAAACCTATTTTAAAATAAAGTGTCCACTGCCTTTTTCATTCGGGCAGAATTGATTTTCAACTTCAAAAAATCTTTTGAGTCCCAAAACTAAGCCCAAAAATCACACCAAAAATCATGGGATTTGTTCAAAGTCTAATAAAGAGTTCGCAATTTTTACTTTTCAGTTTCAACTTATTTTGGCCAAAACACACACACACACACACAAATGATTTTTAAGCTTGGAAGACTCGTTTTACGAGGCATTCCGGGTGAACACTAACGTTCTTCCTGGCGTGTAACGTGACCTCCGAACCCAAATCTCTCATTTCGGGCATTTTTCAAAGTTTTGGCCCTTAAAACAAAAATGGCGTGGCGACTCCGTTTGATTTCAAAAAAAAATCGGGTACATCACAGGAGGAAGGAAGTGGATGATGATGATACAAGTACCACTCGTCCTTTCTCCAAGCAGATTAATGATCTACCTCCCAATCCTGCTCTTGAAATCCCGAGTTTTGAAAATATGCGGGAATCACAGATGCACGGGACCATTTACAAAGTTTTGAATCCACTATGGCCCTCCTCGCCTAGGCAGATGATATTCTCTGCAAGGCCTTCGCGAGTACCTTCTCCGGAACAACTTTGTCCTGGTTCCGTGAGTAAAAGATGGGAAGCATCGATAGCTGGAAAATCACGAGGAGAAGATTCTTGGATCAATTCGCTACAGCTGGAAAAAGATAGAAAATACCGAAAGATCTTGTTAACATTGAGCAGGGGAAGAATGAAACAACTCTGAGTTACTACAATCGATTTAAAGCCATGGCAGACCAGGCAGAGGAGAGCTTGACAGACCGGGAGGTGATCGTTTGCTTTAATTTCAGACTGAGATCTGGACATCTGATCTCTGAACTTTCTGCCAGAGTGCCTAAGTCAAAGTATGATTTGTACAATGTGGCTTACGCCATAGCAGTGGCAGAAGAGAAAAGTAAGAAGAGGTCCGAGAAACCAGAAGCAGAAGCAGCTGTAGCTGGCACCAACCAGGCTTCAAATGGAAGCGGCTACAAGGGGAAGAATAGAACTCGGGCAAATGAAAAAGCTGAGGTTTTTACCCCCCTAACCAAACCTATTACAGAGATCATGCAGTTGGTGAATCTACCAAATCCTTGACCGCTTGATGAAAGAATAAAGTACACCCGTGACAAGTCCAAGTATTGTGCCTTCCACAAGGACTACGGACGTGACACGGAGAATTGCATCTCCCTCAAGAGAATGATCCAGAGATGGGTAGACGAGGGAAAACTTGATCGCTACGTTATGAAAAAGGATAACAAGCAAAAAAGAAAGGATGACGATGACGATGACAAAGATGATGAAAGGGAAGACAGATCTCCTAGGGCCAAGCTCCATGTTATAAGAGAGGAGACTGTTTCCAACAAAAAATTGAAAGACCAGATACACGAGCTAAGTACGGTCTATCACATCCCCGCCTTGATTCATAAGGAAGAGGAAGTCATCAGCTTCTCTCTTAATGAACTAGCCGGAAGTCGCGTGGCTCGCGAACAACCATTGGTGATCAAAGGGAGGATTGAAAACTATGAATCTGAGACTCCTCATAGACTCGAGGGCCTCTCGAGATATTCTATATTACTCTACCTTCCATAAAATGAATCTGAAAGACAACATTCTAGAACCATAATCTGGAAGACTAGAAAGGCAGAACAAAATAAGCTATCCCCAAACTGGGAAGGCCCTTACATCATCACTCAATTAATCAGAGAAGGGACCTAACGAATGAAAACCTCAGATGGATAAGAGCTGAAACACCCATGGCATTCTGACCATCTACGAAAGTATTATCATTAGTTTTTAGTCTGTTTTTTCATGTAATAGATTAGTACCTGTTAGTATTTTCCTTTATTTTCAAGTAAAATAGGATTGCAGTTTGATGTAATCAGTTTCAGTTAATGAAATCCAGTTTTCTTCAAAGGCACATGACTAGCAAGGCAAGCTCTAAAAGACGAGGAGATCCCTCCTTGTCGTCAAAAGGATAAATTCCCACCAATTTGCATAATACCTATTATCGAACGTCCTTCCTCGGCATAGAGAGGCAAAACAATCAAATATTACTACCTAAAACCTATGTCGAATGACCCTCCTCGGCATAGAGAGGTAAAACATCAAAATTACCTAAGACCTATTACTAAATGACCCTCCTCGGTATATGGAGGTAAATCATCAAAAATTGTCTAAGAACTATGACCGAACGATCCTCCTCGGCATTGAGAGTTAAATCATCGTAAATTGTCAAAAAACCTATGACCGAACGACCCTACTCGGCATAGAAAGGCAAAGCATTTAAAATTATCGAATAGCTATGGCCGAGCAACCTTCCTCGGCATAGGGAGATAAAATCAAAAGTAACCTAAGTGTCATGCCGAGGAATCTCTCTCGGCCTAATGACCGAACTTGCAAATTTGCCAAGTGTTTTAAGACCAAACGAGCTTCCTCGATTTAAACAATTAAATATAAATGACGAGAAGGCCTACCTCGGCCTCCCAAGATAATTGGGTACTTATGCAAGTATCCAACAAACAATCATTTAAGAAAGCATTCAAACTAAAATAGTTCATATCAAAGCAGTAATGACGACGAAGAATTGATGAAAGGCATTTCATTGATATGAAAGTTGAGGTACAAAAGCCCTATTCTATTATAACAAAATGAAACTAAAAGCCTCTAACCTTGATCGTCTCCCCTAAATAGCTCGCTTGTTCAACGGCAGCATCTGGGATGATGACTTGATCAACTTGGGGTTCCTCAACTTGCCCCTCCTCGGTATCCTCCTCCTCGTCCGAAGCTTCCTCATCTTATATCTTCTCTATCAAAGCATTAATATTTTGAGGATCTACTGGAGGGGGGACCCATGCCTCTCGGCCTTACCTAGCATCTTGAGCGGCGATTACCTTAAGGGCATTCTCAAAAAATGGCACCAAGGCATGGCCAGACCGGGCATGGTCATCATAAGCGTCATGACAGACAAGATGGGCAAGAAAGCCCACGCCGGCTTTCAGAGTTGGGTCCACCACGGCCTCTCTGGCTAAATGGAGATAGCCATCGGAGTATATGGTGGCCGTCTTGTTGGCCAACGCTTGTTTGAAGGCCGAGCTAGCCTTAAACTGGGAGATTGTCTCAACAATTTTTACTGTTTGTACCGAGCATCTGCTTCCTCGGCTCTTCTCCCCAGCTCAACTTGGAGCTCATCTATTCTTGCCTGTCCGGCCTTATGAGCCTCTTCGTCCTTAGCTTGGGCCTCCTTGGTACTCTTCTCAGCTTCCTCGGCCTTTGCCCAGGCCGCCTTCTGCTCATCTACATCAACCCTCAAGTACTTCAGCAGCCCCACCGTTTTAGCCACATCGACCTTATTCTTCTCGATCTGTCTGTTGAGCCTTTGCTCCAGATCATCAACAGCCTTACTTTTTATGGCTTCGTAAGGCGTGATGGTGGCAAGCTACATGGACAAGAAATCATCAGCAAAAAGATACAAGTAATACAAAAACTATGAAGGGAAAAAGAAAACTACAATGAGGTTTACCTCACTGAGAATAAGGCCCTTTCTGTTGGCTAAGTGCTCCCTGCTTGGCCAGGAGTCAATAAAAACATCGAGCAGGTCTTCATATATTGTTCAGTGGACTACATGCTAACCTAGCTTGAGCTTGGGGCCCTTCCTGGCCAACACATCTAGCCCCTTGATGGTGGGGTAAACAACTAACTCCTTGGCAACTACCTCGGCCTCGACATAAGTTTTTACATGTCGGGCATTTATCTCCTTAGAGGAAGAAGCAACAGCAACTCTCTTCGAGGTAGGCTCCTCGGGAATGACTTCAGTACTTGGCCTTTTTTGACCAGGAGTTCTTTGGACGACCTCCGTCTCCTCGGCACCAGCTAGGCCGACCTGCCTTTGTGCATCCTCGGTTTCAAGGGCTGGAGTTTGGGAACTATGCCCCTCTTCGACCTAGGCATCTTGCCCCTTTGTTTCCTTCCTCGATAAAGATAGCAGCGCCCCCTCACCGACTTCAAGGGCAACGCCTCGGCGTCCTTGGTGGACAAAATTGACTGACGATGGATGGCGTCATCCCGTCTCTTATTTTGGGCCGAGGAGCGCGACGTCCTCCCCCTCAACTTCATAAGGGCCTGAGGGTCAAGTATTTACTCTGACTTCTTCCTCTCTTGTTCGACTGTAAGGTCTAAAAGGACGAGAAAGAACAGTTAGTAAAATGATGAGGAGAAACAAAAACAAAACAAAAATCCTACAAGTATGAAAGACGGGAAAGAAAGAAATTTACAGCCGGGGACGCCATCCTCGACAAGGCATCTATCCTCATAGAGTTTGCAGACGTCGCACTCATCGTGAAAACAAGGTCGGGATGCACCCTACAGTCTGGAAACCTTTTCCCCCTTGTGACGGGGACGAGAGGCATCAGCCCATCCAAAGGCCCAGGCATGATACCAGCCTTCACATAGTATTTATAGTCATTTTCCAAGGTTGATCAACAAAGGGTGCCTACCTCGGCAAACTGCCTTAGCCTCTCAATCAACTGTCCACTCCACTCGGGCCTCCACACCTGCTCGGGTACACAAGGGTACTTCGAGGGAGAAGAAAACTCCCAGCCTTGTCGGCTCTCCACTCTGATGACATGGTTATTCCACCTAGATACCTTGCTCGATATGGGGTAAATGAGTTTGGGCTGATTTGGATCACTTCTTATCATCACAAGTCTTGTATCCTCCTTATAGCTGACGGTGAAGAAGTGGTGGAAGGCAGACTGAAAAGGTTCAAAACCTAAGCTACGACAAAGAACTATAAAGTCGGTGAGGAACCTCACGGCGTTGGCACCTAGCATAGCTGGGACGACTTGCATATCCTCAAGGAATTCACATATGAAGGGGTCTAAGGGAAGACGGAGGCCAAGTTGGAACTGTTTGAAGAAAAAATGGACATAATTCAAGGAGTACATAATATCCTCCATGGCCTTCTCATTTTTGACAGGCATACCGGGGAAGTAACTAAGTCGGTATTCCTCCCTTGATACCCCATACTTAGAATGTAGTTCCTCTAACATGGTTTCCCCGACTCTAATAGGTTTGGGCCTAGGGATATAACTCCTACCTCGGTCAGATCTACCCCGGCCTCTACCTTGACCTACAGATTGGGCTCCCTCGGTAAACGCATCTACAATCCTCCCCGAAGTCGAGGGACCAGTAGGACGAGCAGCACCACTTCCTTTTCCCGTCACGGCATGGCCAAGACAAAACGGAAGACGAGGAAGAATATCCCTCCTTGTCCTATAAACTAACATCGAGGAGGGATCCTTATCCAATAATGGATGACACTCCAAATGGTCAAACTTCAAGTAGTAGAGGTTGATATGGTTAAGAATCTCAGTTCAACCGTGGAACAGCACAACGTTTGGGGATTCAACGTCAAGACGGTCACTCCTAAATTGATGAGGATAAAGTACGTCGATTCTCGGAGATTGGTACCTCGTCAGAATCTCTTCTATCTCACCCAGACTTAGCATCATCCATGGTCCATCAATCCTTTGGTAGATTCTAAGGTTTTGGATATGGTAGCAATAGAGGGCATTTGGGTTAATCTCCACGTTATTTCCATCTCTAAGGACGAGGAAGGCACAAGAAATCACTCAAAAACAAATTCAAGAAAAAGTTTCGACCAAGAACAACAATGGCGGATCAAGAACGCGCTAAGAACAGGAATACCAAAAACCCATAAAATCGACGTAAAATTAAAAAAATAAAGAGAAAAAGAAGAGATTTGTATTTGTTTCTAGATATTTGATACAACAATTCTTTCCCAATCATATTTTATTTATTTATTTTGCATAAAAGCAAATATTACATATAATAACATTGTACTCGTGGAATTCGACCTGCATTTACCCTTTCTATAATACATAAACACCCTACACTTACTATATAGTAAACTAATCTGATAGTTTTCTGATAGTTTTTGAAAAAGCTTGTTAAGCTCTTGCTTTATTCTAATTGTGCTAGGATGTGATCTACAAGATGGTAAGCTAACTGATATAACTTGGTATTGTGGGATTAGGCTTTGAAAAATCAACCAATTTTAGGATTTTTTGGACAAGTGTAGATCCCAAATATTTTCTTATGTTAAAATTTTATCTATATTGTTTTGCTATTTATACAATTTCAATTGACAAAATTTTACAAAAAACACATTTTTTTCCTTTTTTATTAGAAAAAATGTGTTTTGATTCCCTCACTAGTAACAGTGTTAAGAGTAACAAAGTGACAGTGTAAATAGTGACATTGCATGTATTATTAAGTGTCAGTGTAAAAAATTGACAGTGTTAGTGTAACAAAGTGCTAGTGTCAAGAGTGTGAGTGCATGAATTATTAAGTGCCAGTGTTAGTGTAAAAAAGTGTCAGTGTTAGTGTAACAAAGTGCTAGTGTAAATAGTGTCATGTCAGTGTAAATAGTGTCAGTGCATGTATTATTAAGTGAAAATGTAAAAAATGACAGTTTTAGTGTTAAAAAGTGTCAGTGTTAGTGTAAACAAATGACAGTGTAAAAAGTGTCAGTGTATATATTATTAAGAGTCAGTATAAAAGAGTGTCAGGGTAAGTTAAAAAAGTGACAGTGTTATTATAAAAAAGTGATATTGTGAAAAGTGTCATTGCATATATTATTAAATAACAGTGTAAAAATAATTTTTACTTATAATTAGGAAAAAAAAGTGTTTTTTATAAGATTAACTCATTCCATTTTGTGTTGGAAATGGTGAAATGGATCAAAGAATGAAATGGATCAAAGAATACTTGATAGCTATTGGTTGACTTGAGCTTGTGATCACCAGAATGGCCTTTGCTTTGAGGTCAATTATCCAATCCAAATGACATAATTGTCCAACAAAATTCATATAATATGCCCTTTTTCCTTGGTAATATATACTTTCCTCTGTTTCACGTGGTTTTTTTCTTTTTTTATGTGAGTATAGACTATAAAAATAACAAAGTTTTTATAATTTTACATTAAATGAGATTCACTTATATTACTTACAACAATAATTTACTTGCTATTTTTCTCGCTTATTCTCTCATATATTTTAGTTTTCATACTTATAATATTTTTTATATTAATTTTCTCTTCTTTTATTATATTATTATTTTTTAATTATTGTGTTCGAAATTTTGGTTTAAGATCACACGGGGTGAGTTAGGGAGAAAATTAGTTTTGGAGAAGGGTGATGTGTCTTTTTTCGGTCATGGGTCATCTATGTTATTCTTGTATTGCTCATTATGGCCACGTTATCTTCTGTTTGATTACTGCTGCTTTGAAGTTCTCCCACCTCCATGTACTTGGCAAGTGAAGAATGTGTCATTGGTACACGTATTGTGGAGGGGACACGTGTCCATACATTATTCATTGATGGACCTTTACTTTGGGTGCCAATCAGAGAGGTTTATAAAAGGATATTCTTGGAAACATAAGTTGTGTATTTTACTATTTCAATGTAAAAAATATTTTTATTTAATCCAAAGGGTAGAGTCGAACTGCATAATACTCACTAATTTTGATTTTGATGATTCATGTTTATGTAAACTTTAAGGGTATTTAGAAATTAGTTAATTTGTGCATTTCGTTTCGCCATTTATCTAATGCTATTTTGGCTCTTGACGCAACTCGACTTTCGTTCAATCAAATTGCACTATCCAAAGTTTAATTTTTTTCTCTTGGAACATTTTATCGTGCAAGTACATGAATCTTTAGTTTTCAACGATCGTGATAAGCCTGAAACTTTCAGATCGGACATAAAAGCTCGATATGATACAAATTTCAATTATGATGTGGCATCCCTAATACCATGATCACCAAAAGCGTGATCACAAGAATCTCGATCACTAATAGCACGATCACCAAGACCGCACCACTTATGACCGTGTGAATCTAACCGCGGTTTCATAGCAGACTACCAATTTTCTCACTATACTCCAGGTAACAAGGGTCCGTACCTAATTTGACATCAAGGAAAAAAATGTCACCATCACATTAAATAGTGGCTCAGGCGCCTATCATGGGCGTATCGCACCGCACCAACTGTCGCCTGCTTATCGTATCCTCGTTCAATCAGAGACATCCTTATACAGTAATCTTCACTTTATTGTACGAGCCAATCAGGCGCAAACACGTGTCATAGGTCAAAAGACAAATATCTCCTCCAGGGCTGACGTCACCAACAACTCCCTTATACTATAAATACTATCACTTGTCCCCATAGACAAGGTAAGTGTAAAATCACTATTGTAAGCCAAATTATCTAAACCCTAACACACAACACGCTAATACATTACAAGTCTTATTCTCAGTTATTAAACCCTCTGAGATATTACTCTCATACCCGAGGGCCTGAGTCGTATTAAACTTCGTCTTGGTCTCTAACGGTGCTTCTTTTCTTTGTTGTTTTCAAGGTACAATCATTTCATACAAGCCAAATATCCCTACGTAGTGAGACCCCAAGAGTTGTGGCGTCATCAGTGGTTCCATTGTCGGAAAACACTTTTGTTTTTCTCGTATAATCTTGTGTTTTTTCGAAACAAACACTTTTCAAACATTTACTTCCAAAAAACAACTTTGTAGCTTTTTCTCCTTTGAAAATGATTGATATTCCTATTCAAAATGTTGTTTATCTTACTCCTGCGGGTAACAATCAAACTTCTCCCTCAAAACTAAACCCTGTCAGACCAAGCACCTCAGCCTTTAATAGGTTGGGTGGCCGTTCTGCAAGTCAAGGTTCTATTACTCCTTTCCAGAGAGAATTTAGGGAGAAGCTTGAATCTGCCCGTAGATAAAAGCCCCCAAAAATCAAAGTTCAAAAAACTCCACCTCTCTTATCACTCCTGAGTGGATACTCAAGAGAAACCAAGCTCTAGATAAGAGGGCTAGGCTCGTGGCTGAGGCCATGACCATAAATGATGCCCAGCTCGAGCTGGTAGAGTTGGAGGCCAATGGTTTTGTCCCCCTAGAAGAAGGCTCCCAAAGGTTTACCTAAGGAGTCCGGACAAAATATCTAGCTAGTCAAGATAAGGGAACAAAAAGGTTAGAACTAACCCTCGGTGACCGCGATCATGAGGAGGAAGATGATGAGGAGGTGGGAGAAGTAGCAAAATCTACTCATCTCCCCGAGATTTCTAAAGCATAACCTACGGCTAAAGCCAAAGGAAAGGCCGTGATTTCTCCCACCAAGAGGACAAAAAATGGATAGCATGAACCCTGAATTTGTCAAGCTCATGCACCAGATGTGGGAAATCCACCAGCAAGGCTCCACGAAATATGGTCGCACCATGGATGTCTTTGCAGACAAGATTGCCAATGCTCCCATCCAGAGAGGGAACCCCCTTCCCTAAATAGAGCCTTATGATGGCTCCACCAATGCAAAATGTCATATGGGGAGGTTCGAATGGCAGATGTCCCTATTTTCTTTAGATGAGGCTGTGATGTGCAAAGCCTTAGCTGCCTCCTTCACGAGCAAGGCCTTGTCTTGTATGTTGGCCCTTAAGCCAAAATCCCTCAAAAGTTATAATCAATTCCGGAATAGCTTTTTGAAATCCTTTGCTGGGGCTCGTGAGGCCAAAAACTGACTTAAAAAGGGTCAAGCAGGGCACACACAGGGGAAACCACCAAATCATACATCACTCGGTTCAGAAAGATGTCCGAACAGATAGTAGACTTGTTCGAGAGCGATATTCAGCTTTGCTTTGAGGGTGGCCTATACTCCAGTTTCTTGAAAATGAATTTTGCCTCGGACATACCGAAAAATGTGGAGTAGATGTATGAGAGAGCCTCTGATATTGCCTCAGCAGAAGAGCCCAATGAACTAGCTGCCCGCATGCCGGCCAAAGAAAGGATCGAGCATGTTCAAGAGGCCGACCAAGGATCCAGTCGTGGTCACGGCAGGGGAAAAATAGAAACCGCAATACTGATTAACTCAGAAGTTTGGCAGACGAATCAGTGTATACTCACCTGACCGCATCACGGGCAGCGATCTTGAAAGCTATGGAAGTTCCTCCTCCTCCTCCTATAGGCTGGAGGCCTCATGAGAGTAACAGAGCTAAGTTTTGTGACTATCACAACGATCACGGTCATAATACGGAGGATTGCTTCCATTTGAAAAGGGCATTCAGCAAAAGATCAACAGCGGCGAGCTCGCCAAATGGGTGAAAGGTGATAACAGTAACAACAATGTTAACACCAATAGGGCACAACCTCAATGTGGCCCTGAAAGAAGAGAGAGAAATAATAAGGATGAGGATGAGCAAGGGACCTACGATATAAACTTCATTGGAGTAGAGGCCCCCTCTAATACTCAGCTCTCCCATCAAATCAAGACTCTGAAGAAGGTCTTTTTGATTCCTCTCTTGGCTCCAGGCGAACAACAGGATATAGGATTCAATAGAAGCGAGCTAGCTTCCACTCTCTTCCATTTCACCCAACCTGTGACCATCCAAATGAGGATCTAGCGGGCAAACATTGGTAGAGTCCTCATCGACATCGGCGTGGCCAGAGACATTTTCTACTACCACACGTTGGTAGAAATGAAATGTTTGAATCCCATCTCACTTCTTACGCCGGGTTGCTCGAATGATTCACTAATCACACTGTCCGCGTAAAGGAGACAATAGACTTTGAAGTGACCTTAGGGAAAAAACCCCTACAGAAAACTGCCAAGTTCACCTTCATGGCCATAGACCTACAATCCCAATACAACGTCATACTCGGAGTCACTTCTCATAGATCTCCCAGGAGCAAGTTCCACCCCATCAATGATCATCATTGACTCCCTCCACAACCGCAAAATCAGCGATCTCCGGCCTAATGATGAGCTCGATATCCACTACCCCGAGCAAAAAGTTAAGGTCGGTCTGGAAATTCACCCCGAGGAAAGAAAAATCTTGAGTGAGTTCCTCAGAAAGAATAGTAATGTGTTCGCATGGAGGCTGGAGAATATGCAAGGTATCAGTGAGGACGTGATCGTCCATAAACTCAATGATAGCTCCTCCTTCAAATGCATCCACCAGAAATCAAGATAATTTTCTCCGGAGAAGGAGACCGGAATTAAGGAAGAGGTGGAAAAGCTGCTTAAGGCAGGGATAATCAAAGAAATATCATATCCCAAGTGGCTAGCAAACGTTGTTATGGTGAAAAGGCCTAATGAAAAATGGAGGATTTGTGTTGACTTCACATACCTCAATAAGGCTTGTCCCAAAGATTGCTTCCCTCTTCCCAGAATTGACCGCTTGGTGGTCTCTATAGTCGGGCACATGGTTTTTAGTTTCATCGACGCATACTCTGGTTACCATCAGATCAAGATGGCTCTTGAAGATTTTGCCTCCGTAGCTTTAATCGTCGCGGGCAAGAAGTACTGCTATACAATGATGCCTTTAGGCTGTAAAACGCAGGAGCCACCTACCAGATAATAGTCAACATTGTCTTCAAGGACCAATTAGGCAAAAATCTTGTGGCCTACATTGATGATATGGTCATAAAGACAAAAGATAATTCCCATGATCTTAACGTGGCAGAAACCTTCTCCAACTTGCGCCGCAACAATATGAAACTCAACCCCCTCAAATGTGCATTTGAGGTGGAAGCGGGTAAGTTTTTAGGCTTCATGGTCAATCAACGTGGAATAGAGGCAAACCCAGAAAAAATTCAATCGCTCTTAGTCATGAAACCTTCTGCATGTGTGAAGGATATGCAAAAGTTAAATGGGCGCATCACTGCACTTAGCCGCTTCATATCCCGGCTGTAGAGAAATGCCTTCCCTTCTTCAAAACTCTCAAAGGGGGGAAAAAGGCCAATGAGTTCGCATGGAATGAGGAATGCGATCTGGCTTTTGAAGAAGTCAAGAAATACCTCGGGCAGTCCCCTCTCCTCATCAGCCTGGTGCTCGGGGAAAAACTTTTTCTGTTTTTAGCAGCCACTGACCTAGCAGTAGCCGCTGTTCTTGTAAAGGAGGAAAATAATTCCCAAAAACTAGTGTACTATGTATCAAAGGCGTTGTCCGCCGTAGAGAGTCGTTATCTTAATATAGAGAAGTTAGCTTCTGTCTTTCTTGTAGCTGCTCGAAAATTACGAGCTTATTTTTCTACACACCCTATAACTGTATTCACAGAAGCACCACTGAAAAAGGTCTTGCATAAGCCAGAGTCTTCAGGGAGAATGTTAGCATTGTCTATAGAACTCACTAAGTTTCAGATCACCTACTCTCCATGAAGGACCATCAAAGCACAAGCTTTAGCAGACTTTGTGGCGGAACATCAATCAAACTTGCAAGACAAGGGTCTGTACATACTCTGACATCAAGGACAGACCTGTCACTATCACATTAAATGGTGGCTCAGGTGTCTATCATGCGTTTATCGCGCCGCATCAATTGTCGTCTGCTTCCCGTATCCTCGTCCAATCAGAAACATCACTTTACAGTAATCCTCACATTATCGCACGAGCCAACCAGGTGCGGACATGTGTCCTATGTCAAAAGGCAAACATCTGCTCCGGGGCTGACGTCACTAACGGCTCCCACATACTATAAATACTATCACTTGTCCACATGGACAAGGTAAGTGTAAAATCACTACTGTAAGCCACATTATCTAAACCCTAGCACATAACACACTAAGACATTTCAAGTCTTATTCTCAGTTATTAAAACGTTAGAAATCTCACTATCACACTCGATGGCCTGAGTCGAATTAAACTCCGACTTGATATTTAACAGTGTTTATTATCTTTGTTGTGTTTTAGGTATAATCATTTAATACAATTAATACAAGCCGGATATCGTTATGTAGTGAGCCTCTAAAAGTTGTTGCGTAATCAGATTCTTTCTTGGACAATTAGCTTATTTGTGGATAATGTTTTCCTATCCTTATTTGTTTTTCCTTTTCTCGTTTTTAAATTATTTGGTATTTTGTCAACATTTAGAGCTTGAATGATCATCTAGTTTGTCACATAGTTCTAAGTTTAAAAATTTTAAATATTAATGAATTAGATTTTAGGCTAAAATGGAAAAGAGAATTCAGTATACTAATATTAATAAGATCAATTGATAAAATGCAATGACAAAACTAAAAATTAATGGCTCAGAATTGCAATGAATAAAAATGGAGGTAGGTTTGACAATAATATTGTTCATTTATGCCCTTGCAATAGTATGATGTTTGTCAAATTAATATCATGTCTTGGATTTATAACTCATTAGTAGTTTAAATTTCTAAAAATTATATTTGTTCTTTCTATTCCAAATCTGATGTTAGTATTTTTAAGCATACCCTATGGATACTTATACTTATGTACATGACCTATTACAATAAAAGTCAACATTTTAGGTTTATATTCCTATCCAATGCTATAATGTTAGTATGCTATATGTATGAGCAATACAAATGAAGAAAAAAAAAAAAAAGAATATATTGGTACATAATGTGATTCACTACAAGAAAACTGCCAATTAGCGACGGAAATTAGCGACGGATCAAATTTTGTCGCTATTAGCGACGGAATAGCGACGGAATAACGACGGAAGCAAAATAAAATGAAAAAATCAGCTACCGACAGATTTAGCGACGGATTAGCGACAGATTTTAACGACAGACATGAATATGTCGCTAATCCGTCGCAATAGTGGCGCCAAAAAAGCCCGCCCATTTTAGCGACGGATTTAGCGACGGAATACCGACGGATTACAAAATTTTTAACGACGGATTTTTTCTGTCGCTATATAAATAAAAAATAAATAAATATTTTTCCTTTTTAAAATTAGCGACGGATTTAGCGACGGATTTTACAAAAATAAATTACCGACGGATATATTCTGTCGCTAAATAATAAAAAACAAAAAAATATTTTCTTTTGTAAATATCGACGGATTTAGCGACGGATTTTATAAACAAATTTACCGACGGATATATTCTGTCGCTAAATAATAAAAAATAATTTTTTTAAAAGAAAATACCGACGGATTAGCGACGAAAAAAGTTTTTTTTAAAAAAATAACTTTTTTTTCTAACTTTTTATATAACTTTTTGAAAAAAACTTCATTACTATAAAATGTTCAAAATATTTATTTATATTCATAAAAAATAAAAAAAAACTATGCATTTATAAATAAAAATTAAAGAATTTTACCCGTCCCTGATTTCTTTATTATACTTTCATTTATTTATTTATTTTCTAACTTTTTTATATAACTTTTTGAAAAAAACTTCAATACTAAAAAATGTCCAAAATATTTATTTATATTCATAAAAATAATAAAAAACTATACATTTATAAATAAACATTAAAAAAATTTTATCCGTCTCTGATTTCTTTATTATACTTTCATTTGTTTATTTTTTTCAAACTTTTTTATATAACTTTTTTAAAAAAACTTCATTACTAAAAAATGTCCAAAATATTTATTTATATTCATAAAAAATTAAAAAAAAAACTATACCCTATAGGGTATACCCTATATCATATACTCTATAGGATATACCCTATATCATATACCCTATAGGGTATAGGGTAAACCCTATAGGGTATATCCTATACCCTATAGGGTATATTATATAGGGTATAGGGTATACCCTATACCATATAGGGTATACCCTATACCCTATACCATATAGGGTATAACCTATACCCTATACCCTATACCATATAGGGTATACCCTATAGGATATACCCTATAGGGTATACCCTATACCCTATACCATATAGGGTATACCTTATAGGATATACCTTATACCCTATAGGGTATACCCTATACCATATAGGGTATACCCTATAGGGTATACCCTATACCCTATAGGGTATATGATATAGGGTATACCCTATACCCTATAGGATATACCCTATACCCTATAGGGTATACCCTATAGGGCATACCCTATACCCTATACCATATAGGGTATACCAAAGAGGGTATACCCTATAGGGTATACCCTATTCCCTATACACTATACCATATAGGGTATACCCTATAGGGTATAGGGTATACCCTAGACTACCGACAGTCGAGCAAACCCTTGTAATACATACGTGGCCATTTGATATGTGGGAATCGATGTATACCCTATAGGGTATACCCTATAGGGTATACCCTATACCCTATATCATATAGGGTATACCCTATAGAATATACCCTATAGGGTATACCCTATACCCAATACCCTATATCATATAGGGTATACCCTATAGGATATACCCTATACCCTATACCCTATACCCTATATCCTATAGGGTATACCCTATACCCTATAGGATATACCCTATACCCTATATCCTATAGGGTATAGGGTATAGGGTATACCCTATTCCCTATACACTATATCATATAGGGTATACCCTATAGGGTATAGGGTATACCCTATAGGGTATACCCTATACCCTATACCCTATATCATATAGGGTATACCCTATAGGATATACCCTATACCCTATATCCTATAGGGTATACCCTATACCCTATACCATATAGGGTATACCCTATAGGGTATACCCTATACCTTATACCCTATACCATATAGGGTATATCATATAGGGTATATGATATAGGGTATACCCAATAGGGTATACCCGATACCCTATATGGTATATGATATAGGGTATACCCTATAGGGTATAGGGTATACCCTATAGGGTATACCCTATACCCTATAGGGTATACCCTATACCCTATACCCTATACCATATAGGGTATACCCTATAGGGTATAGGGTATACCCTATAGGGTATAGGGTATACCCTATACCCTATAGAGTATAGGGTATACCCTATACCCTATAGGGTATATGATATAGGGTATACTCTATAGGGTATAGGGTATACCCTATAGGGTATATGGTATAATATATAGGGTATATGGTATAGGGTATATGATATAGGATATAGGGTATAGTATATAGGGTATAGGTTATAGGGTATAGGGTATAGTATATAGGGTATATAGTATAGGATATAGGGTATAGGGTATAATATATAGGGTATAGGGTAAAGGATATAGGGTATATTATATAGGGTATAGGGTATAAGATATAGGGTATAGGGTATAGGGTATAGGGTATAGGGTATGAGGGTATATGAGGTTTAGGGTATGAGGGTATATGAGGTTTAGGGTTTAGGGCATGTGGGTATATTAATAAGAATTATTAATATTTTAAAAGTATAATTATTTTTTTTTAATTTATTTTTGAACTGGGATAAATATTTTAGACTTTTTTTGATAAGGAAGATTTTTAAAAAAATTATATAAAATAAGTTAGAAATTAACTAAATAAATGAGGGACAAACAATATCCTTCACTATGAGTATTTTTTTAAATTTTTTTTAATAGAGATAAATGTTTTAGACTTTTTTTAATAGAGATAATTTTTTTTCTAACTTATTTTATATAAAATAAGTTAGAAATTAATATTAATATTAATTAATTAATCAATTATATAATTAATAATTCATTAATAAATATTATTTATAATAAATATTATTATTATTGATATTAGGTATAATATTATTTTATAGTTTAAATTATTATTATTATTAATTATTTTTATTAATTATTATAATCATGAAGAAATAAAAATATTCACATGTGTCATTATCCAAGCAACATCTTCACCATTAAATGCATCACATTCAATGGTCCAAATTCATCCCATAAAAACAAAAACACACTTTCATTTGATTGGCCCTTTAATATTCACATGAATTCTCCATAAATCAATCTACACCATTAATCTAACACTTAAATCCAATGGTCCTAATTTACCATTATATATATATATATATATATATATATATATATATATATTTATTTATTTTAATATTATATACCCTCACACCACTCACTTTCTCTTCCGGTCTTCCCAGTCACACACACACACTCTCTCACACACACACCCACACACACACACACACACACACACACACACACACACACACACTTTCTCTCTCTACTCCATCTCTCCCATTACTTCCGCCGGCGAGCCCTCCTCCATTTCCGGCGAACATCAGATCTCGCAACGCCCACACTTACACTTTTTCTCTCTCTACTCCATCTCTCCCATTACTTTCGCCGGCGAGCCCTCCATTTCCGGCGAACATCAGATCTCGCAATGCCCACACCTTCCCGGTTCGGCGTCTCCCTCTACATCTCCCTCCCTCAGATCTGGCGACGGCAAGGTGGCTCCCCTTCATCAGATCTCGCAAAGCCGTCTTCTTCTTCACCGTCTTTGTAACGACCCCAACTCTAGGCATCAATTTTTAATATTATTATATTAAATGCTTTTAATATTTATATTTAAATTATGTGTTCAATTATGTCTTTAAATTCTCAATTTAAGATAATTTGGGTGAGAAGTAAATTTAGAATCTTTTATGAATTTATTAGACATTAATTAAGAACCTTGAAGAAATAATAAAAATGGAAATAAGATAAATAGTGCAAGGAGGTTAATTGAGTAGGATGGATTATTTGGGTAAAGGTTAATTTTAAAAATAAAGTGGAAGCCTTGGATTATTTGATGGGGGGCCAAAATCCTTCCCTCTTCCCTCCTCTTGCCAAGTGGCCTTCCCCCATCACCTCTCTTACACCCTCCATCCGGTCCCCCTCCCCCTCAATCATCCTCAACACATTTTCCCCTACTCCCTCTTACCTCCTCCCTCCCTCTTCTTCATCTTCTTTCTTGTCATTCTCCATGGGAGAACCTTAGTGAAAGACTATCTCCATGGAAACTCCAAGCACAAGTGTTGAAGCCAAGCAATCCTCCATCAAATCCAAGTCCAAAGAACATCCTTGGAGTGGGATCATCTAGGAGAGTCCATCAAGATATAAAGATCAACCTTCCACATTTAAAACCCTAAAGTGAGTTGTTATGACCTCCTTTCATCTATGTGCTCATAATCTATCTATTGTTGTTCTTGGTGTTGTGATTGTTACTATATGCTTTGGAAATCTTCTTGGAGTTAGAAAATGGATTAATGACTTAAAAAGATAGTGGTTCATGGGAGTTGATTTAGATTTTTAAGGAATGGATGGAATTTGAAATTGTTGAAGTTAGGGTTCAATGAAGATGAGTTAAAAGGGTTGAAATGGGTAGAAATAGTAGTGATAAATAATCTAGGGTTACTTGGTTTTGGAGTTTACATGTTTGTTTGGGATTTGGTGAAATGAAGGTGTTCTTGGGTGTTCTTGAATAATCAATGGTAGAGGGAAGGAAGAACTAGGGTTAAAGGGGTTAAAAACCTAAGTTTGGGCTGGCAGGAGGCTTGGGCGGTCGCCCAAGAGGGCCGAGCGGCCGCCCATGCCGGCGTAAACTCACATTTCCTTGAAAACCCTCTTGGGCGGTCGCCCAAGAGGTTTGGGCGGTCGCCCAAGACCCAGAAATCTTAACTTCAATTCTCGAACCGTAATTCGTTTAGCAATCTTGTGATGGTCATAACTTAATCATATTAAATCGGAATTGGATGGTTCTTGGGTCTAAATTGGGTGTTTTTCTGAGTACTTTCTGAATGTGATGGTTTCATAGCTAAAGAAGTTATCCTTATGTCCCAAAAATCTGATTTGGTTACAGCAGGTAGTATCGTACGTTAGAAGTTGAGTGGAAATTGAATAAATCATAGTTAATTCATACGGACTCGAAATTGGATGGTTCAAGAGTCCAAATTGAGTATTTTTAGGTGATCTCTCAAATGGAATTGGTTTTATAAACTAAATATGTAATGATCATTTCCAGATATTCTATTTTACCATGTGACTATATTGTTTATCCCCTTTGTGGATTATTTGGCAAGTGTTATGTGGCTCCCCAAGTGTGGAATATTTGACAAGTTGTTATGTTATCCCAATGTGTGGATATGTTTACTATGTAGTTGTATGGTTATTCCATTTGTGAATTTATTTGTTATCATTCATATTTGTTGATGATACTATGCATAGTGTATTACTTAAATGTTGCATTATGGCATTGATTGGCATGAGTATACATTACCATGTTGTTATATTACTATCCCGGTTTGTGGATTTATCTCAAGTATCTATCATGTGCTTGAGCGTGTTATGTTCGGGTGGGTATGATGGATGCCAATCAATTATTGATTTGTTCAATAAGTGATTGAAGGTACATCATACCGGTGACCCTTCCCCACTCTGTGGCCACGGGGTGGGGCTGTGCTAACGACTGTATTGACCCAAAAAGCTTTACAGACCTGTTGCGATCGTTGTAAGGAGGGACGAGATTATTGTTGGATACTCTAATATAGGTATCCTTTCTTATATGGATCTCTGGGGCATGAGACCTATAAGAGGTGAATGTGCTGGAGGCAATTCACCAAAGAGTGGAGTTTTACTCCCACGTTGTACGACTTATTGGTCAGACGGGAAAAAGGTAAAATGAGGTAACGTAAGGTGTTTACCACTTTCATAATGTGTTATGTGCTACCATGCTATGTGTTGCACTCTGTTTGGCATCTTGCTGCATATCATAATAGCTCATTGAGATTTATTCTCACCCCTCTCCCTTTACTGCTTTAGATTCCGAGACAGGTGACCCGAACCAGTGAGGCCGGGGATTTCATTGTGGACTTTTGCTTTTGGGGCTTGACAAGTTAAGTATAGGAGTGGGTTGTTAGGAGTATTGGTTAAGTATTCCTCTTTTATAATTTGTATGGACAACACTTTTATTAAACAATGTTATTCAGGGTTTTTGTGTAATTGATCAGATTTCGGATTGTTAAAGTTGTAGATGGATTTCCTTTTAGTAGAGATATTATTAATTGATTTTACTTGGAAGTTTGAAAAGTGGTTTTCCTTTAAAGGCAAATAAATGTTTTAAAAATCTAGATGGATTGTCTTAGTTTGAGCTCCCTTAGCTCGGGACACGTGTTAGGTCCCGGGTTGGGGTGCTCACAGTTGGTATCAGAGCTTAGTTTAGAGGTCAAGGGTAGATGTCTAGACTAAGTGGGAATGAGTGGTAATTGACGCCGAGTGTTTAATGCAGGAGTTCGTTCTAATGGCCGGAAGCAAGGATGATCAGCGGGAGGTTCTAGAAAATGAAGGAGATATGGGTATAGGTGGAATTCAGAATGAAGAGAGGATGAAATTATTCAGGATGTTTATACAGAATATGGAGACTAGAGGATCGGTTCCGAATCAACCTGGGGGATGTCGAAGTGATGGATGGGAAAGGTTTGTGAAGATTAATCCGCCGAGTTATAATGGATATCCGGGTCCGTTAAGGGCAGAAAAATGGTTAGAGAAAATGAACAAAATCTTTGAGGTTATGGAGAGTCGCAACGAAGAGAAAGTTAGGTGTGCCATTTTCAAGCTTGAAGGTCCAGCTGATCAGTGGTGGCAGAAGTTGAAGGAAAGTTGGGAACGGGATCATACGCCCCAGATTTGGGATAATTTCACTCAGCAGTTCGAGGACTATTTCATTTCAATGGTTACAAGGGATAAGAAGGAGATTGAATTCTTAGGACTAAAACAAGGGAACATGACGGTAGATCAGTATTCAGTCCGGTTTGAGGAATTAGCTAAGTGTTGCCCTCATTTGGTATCGCATGAAGTGAAAAGGGTTCAGAAGTTTGTAACAGGTTTGAGGAGTGAAGTTTAGGGAAGAAAATATGGATTGATAGTTTCATTGATTATCAGACAGCCATAGATAGGGCATATAAGGTCGAGAAGGACATTGAGGAAAATAGTGGAAGATCCGGAAGTAAGATTGGAAACAAGCCAAAGTGTATAGGACAAGGATCCAAAATCATTAGAGGACAACCAAGGACTTCAGCTTCAGGGAATAAGAGAGGGGAACTTGTGGTAGCTTCCTCGTCTAGGCCAATACCCAAGCAGTATGGGATGATTTGTAACTTTTGCAAGAAGGGTGGACATACCGAAGATCGGTGTTGGAGTAAGCAAGGCAAGTGTTTAAATTGTGGAGCATTGGGACACTTTAGGAGGAATTGTCCCAAAGTTTCTTCAGGGACGAGTTTCAAGCAGCGGTCAGCCGGGTGGACGTCAAAGAGGTGGTACCAAAAGAGATAGCGAAGGGGAGCCGAGAGAGAAGGTCTATGGTCGAGTAGGTGTTTCGGGTTCAGGAGAGATAGATCCCTCAGAGGTTACTAAAGGTATATTCCCTGTCTCAGAATTAGGGGTCATATTTTATGGATCCTGTTGCATATCATTTATGCTTGGCATCACATTTTGCTTATATGTGACATATATTGTTTGAGATGTTGTTTTATTGTTAGAGGATTCTGCTCTTATGAGAGAATACCTCGAACCTTCTTGGTTTACCACGATGTTGAAGTGGTTATGGCCGAGCATGTATTGCCGCTGAATTGGTATAACTATTAATTAATGATTTTTAGATATACTTGACCTGGAGGGTTAAGTAGTTGTGGTATAATGGTAGACTATCATAATAAGTGAGTCTCCTTTTTCCATGCCTAGATTGCTTATATTGGTATTTGTTATAGGTAAACCTTAATGTGAAATTCTTGTTATATGTGAATATTTAAGGTGAAACATTTGAATTAAAGATGTGAAGGGTAATTAGTATATGTTAGACTTGCATAAGAAGTCTTTTCAAAAAAAAATTGTATGTGCTAATTGTGAGTAAATGGTAAATGTGCTCCCGCCGATATATTTCATGTGTTGGTTCTGAGTATGATAAGCAGAATTGTAATCCTTATTTTGATGGCTTTAGGGTAGTGAGAATTGATGATCTCTTTGTTAATTTAAGTTTCGGGAAGATTGTGAAAATCATTTGAGAGTTGGGTTAATGATGTCCTTGTGAGGAGTCCCTGTATGCAAAGTTCAGCTAGTATGAGTTGGCCGAGAGGATTTCAAATTTTTGGGTTCTATAGTCTTAAACCCGGATGTTACCATGGATCTTGTGAAGGTTGAGTCCGTGATCTTTGAGTTGGCAAATGCTATCGAAGAGATTTAAGGAATTCTTAAGAAATGAAAGATCGTTGCTTTAATTAAATTTAAAGGATGTATAAATGGTGTAGGATGTAATAAGGATGAATCATGTGGTTAGTAATGGAGAATAGGTTAGCTTTGAACCCGATCCTTACCTTACCTAGTGGATGTGAGGATCTCGTGAAAATTTAAGTGTGTATTACCGGAAGATCAAGGTGTAGTGTTATGCAAAATGGGAAAGTGATAAATAAGACGTTTCGAGGAAGTTAACTTGGATGGAGCGGAAATTTCTTATCATTTTTCGAGAGCGGTTACAATTGGTTGTGTGATTTTAAATAGAATCTTATCTTTTGAAGTTCTCTTTTGGGGTTGGTTACCGATCCTAAGAGTTGAAGGATTTAGTAGTCGAAAGGAAGAGGTTTAAAGAATACCAAATTTCGAGGAATAGGTCAGGTTGTGCAGACGGATTTTCCTTTCAACTTGAGAAGTTTAAGTAACCTTAGCGAGTTTACATTCTAGCATTGAGATGAAACCGTATGAAGCTTGGTTCGGGAAGATATTATCGATCTCCAATTTGTTGGGGTGAGATTAGTGGAGTTAGGCCTAAGGTAATTTAGCGCCAAAGTTTGTTAATCCAATTGAAGTTTTAGAAATGTTGGTGATTTGACGTATAGACCAACTTGGATCAACTTATAGAATATTTGAAGTTTTAAGTATAATATCGTGAAAATTCGGGTTAGTAATAATTGTGTGGTGTTCTCGGGGTGTCAAGGTCGTAAAATCGTATTATTAATGAAATTAGAAATCTTGGAAAGAATCATAGCATGGATGAGACTAATTGAGAATTAAAGTCTTAGAGTATTCGAGTTGTGAAAGTGTATAATAGAATCATGCCATTGAGAAATCTAATTAAAAATATTAAGTTAGAATGTATGAAAGGAAACCTTTGCTAGTTTGAACCTTAGGGTAGGTGACAATCAAATTCGGGACGAATTTTCTTTAAGGGGGAGTGAGTGTAACGACCCCAACTCTAGGCATCAATATTTAATATTATTATATTAAATGCTTTTAATATTTATATTTAAATTATGTGTTCAATTATGTCTTTAAATTCTCAATTTAAGATAATTTGGGTGAGAAGTAAATTTAGAATCTTTTATGAATTTATTAGACATTAATTAAGAACCTTGAAGAAATAATAAAAATGGAAATAAGATAAATAGTGCAAGGAGGTTAATTGAGTAGGATGGATTATTTGGGTAAAGGTTAATTTTAAAAATAAAGTGGAAGCCTTGGATTATTTGATGGGGGCCAAAATCCTTCCCTCTTCCCTCCTCTTGCCAAGTGGCCTTCCCCCATCACCTCTCTTACACCCTCCATCCGGTCCCCCTCCCCCTCAATCATCCTCAACACATTTTCCCCTACTCCCTCTTACCTCCTCCCTCACTCTTCTTCATCTTCTTTCTTGTCATTCTCCATGGGAGAACCTTAGTGAAAGACTATCTCCATGGAAACTCCAAGCACAAGTGTTGAAGCCAAGCAATCCTCCATCAAATCCAAGTCCAAAGAACATCCTTGGAGTGGGATCATCTCAGAGAGTCCATCAAGATATAAAGATCAACCTTCCACATTTAAAACCCTAAAGTGAGTTGTTATGACCTCCTTTCATCTATGTGCTCATAATCTATCTATTGTTGTTCTTGGTGTTGTGATTGTTACTATATGCTTTGGAAATCTTCTTGGAGTTAGAAAATGGATTAATGACTTAAAAAGATAGTGGTTCATGGGAGTTGATTTAGATTTTTAAGGAATGGATGGAATTTGAAATTGTTGAAGTTAGGGTTCAATGAAGATGAGTTAAAAGGATTGAAATGGGTAGAAATAGTAGTGATAAATAATCTAGGGTTACTTGGTTTTGGAGTTTACATGTTTGTTTGGGATTTGGTGAAATGAAGGTGTTCTTGGGTGTTCTTGAATAATCAATGGTAGAGGGAAGGAAGAACTAGGGTTAAAGGGGTTAAAAACCTAAGTTTGGGCCGGTAGGAGGCTTGGGCGGTCGCCCAAGGGGCTGAGCGGCCGCCCATGCCGGCAGAAACTCACATTTCCTTGAAAACCCTCTTGGGCGGTCGCCCAAGAGGTTTGGGCGGTCGCCCAAGACCCCAGAAATCCTAACTTCAGTGCGAACCAGAATTCGTTTAGCAATCTTGTGATGGTCATAACTTAATCATATTAAATCGGAATTGGATGGTTCTTGGGTCTAAATTGGGTGTTTTTCTGAGTACTTTCTGAATGTGATGGTTTCATAGCTAAAGAAGTTATCCTTATGTCCCAAAAATCTGATTTGGTTACAGCAGGTAGTATCGTACGTTAGAAGTTGAGTGGAAATTGAATAAATCATAGTTAATTCATACGGACTCGAAATTGGATGGTTCAAGAGTCCAAATTGAGTATTTTTAGGTGATCTCTCAAATGGAATTGGTTTTATAAACTAAATATGTAATGATCATTTCCAGATATTCTATTTTACCATGTGACTATATTGTTTATCCCCTTTGTGGAGTATATGGCAAGTTGTATGTGGCTCCCCAAGTGTGGAATATTTGACAAGTTGTTATGTTATCCCAATGTGTGGATATGTTTACTATGTAGTTGTATGGTTATTCCATTTGTGAATTTATTTGTTATCATTCATATTTGTTGATGATACTATGCATAGTGTATTACTTAAATGTTGCATTATGGCATTGATTGGCATGAGTATACATTACCATGTTGTTATATTACTATCCCGGTTTGTGGATTTATCTCAAGTATCTATCATGTGCTTGAGCGTGTTATGTTCGGGTGGGTATGATGGATGCCAATCAATTATTGATTTGTTCAATAAGTGATTGAAGGTACATCATACCGGTGACCCTTCCCCACTCTGTGGCCACGGGGTGGGGGGTGCTAACGACTGTATTGACCCAAAAAGCTTTACAGACCTGTTGCGATCGTTGTAAGGAGGGACGAGATTATTGTTGGATACTCTAATATAGGTATCCTTTCTTATATGGATCTCTGGGGCATGAGACCTATAAGAGGTGAATGTGCTGGAGGCAATTCACCAAAGAGTGGAGTTTTACTCCCACGTTGTACGACTTATTGGTCAGACGGGAAAAAGGTAAAATGAGGTAACGTAAGGTGTTTACCACTTTCATAATGTGTTATGTGCTACCATGCTATGTGTTGCACTCTGTTTGGCATCTTGCTGCATATCATAATAGCTCATTGAGATTTATTCTCACCCCTCTCCCTTTACTGCTTTAGATTCCGAGACAGGTGACCCGAACCAGTGAGGCCGGGGATTTCATTGTGGACTTTTGCTTTTGGGGCTTGACAAGTTAAGTATAGGAGTGGGTTGTTAGGAGTATTGGTTAAGTATTCCTCTTTTATAATTTGTATGGACAACACTTTTATTAAACAATGTTATTCAGGGTTTTTGTGTAATTGATCAGATTTCGGATTGTTAAAGTTGTAGATGGATTTCCTTTTAGTAGAGATATTATTAATTGATTTTACTTGGAAGTTTGAAAAGTGGTTTTCCTTTAAAGGCAAATAAATGTTTTAAAAATCTAGATGGATTGTCTTAGTTTGAGCTCCCTTAGCTCGGGACACGTGTTAGGTCCCGGGTTGGGGTGCTCACAGTCTTCCTCCTCCGCCGTCGCCTCTCCACCACCCCTGCCGTCGCTCTACCCTCTTCCCCTCTGCGATTTGGCTTGATTCCCTTCTTAAAGGGATACGTAGGAATCCTTTCTCAGAAAGGTTTAGCCATAATTTTCCCCTTCTCACCCTTCTAGCCCTTCACCTTAACCCCAGCCGCTCATTGAGATTGGGTCTTATTTTATCGACAACCCCACTTTTTCCAAAAGTGACGTTGCCGAGGGGCTCTGTAAGTACGCCAATCCAATTCGCAACCTTTTCGATGCATTTTAATATAATAAAACTGCATTAAGGGGCGTTTTGGTAAATTCCCGACCTATCCCGAGACTTCCGGAAACGTTCCATGAGTTTCCCGCGAAGGAAGTACCTTTTGGTACATCATTCATGCCAAAGGACCCCTTGGGAATAAAACCTGTTGGACCTTTTGGGTATTTTCCTAATGTTCCGAAACCGGTTTTGGCGCCAAAAGCGGTTGAGCCACCGTGTGTCACGCGACACTGAGGCATGGAAAGTGGACGCGTAAGGTCGTGCGACATACTAAGGCGGCCTAACCGCAGCCTATAAATAAGACCCTCCCCTCATTGAAATGGGATCCCAATTCTAGCCTACCGTTACTACTCGCCAAAATAGCATTGTGATGAACATCCCAAACACCAAACCTCTCTCTCTCCTACCTTCCAACTAACCAATTCCTCCCATCCAAACCCAATTCTCAAACTACACCAATTGGAGCCCTTGCACTGCAGCTTTGAGATTCGCAACGAAGAATTGAAGGATTCTATATCTGACTGGATATAGAATTCGTGGAAGCAACAAAGGGTAACGATTCCCTAACCCTCTCTCCCTCTCTCTCTCTTGCCTAATTCCTTGTAATTCTAGCATTATATTTTGTTTGGATTCGCAATCGATCCTAGCTATCCGAATTATCAATCCCAATCGCAATCTCTCTCGTTTAACTTACATAAATTGTGTAATTGAGCTCATATTGTTTGATTTGGTTGAATTATGGTGCTTGAGCCCCAAGGGGGTGTGGATCTACCCATATCCACACTCCCTGGGTTGATTTAGTCTCGTTTCTGTATTTCGTTCGTAATCTAGCTAATTGATTAGATCTGTATAGCTTTCTGTCAATTCCGTGTTCATTCGTAAGTCTTCTCGCAGATGGTCCATATGTGTCACGCGACACCTTCGTCTCCATGTGATCCTGTGTCACGCGACATATTTGGTCACTGATACGACGTGTCACGCGACATAAGTGACCTATCTGCAGAGACCTCTTTCTTTTGTAATCTGTTTTAAGATTGTTTGTATTCAGGGATGTGGCCTCCCTAAATAATGGGCTCACAATTTGTATTTCCTCTTTTCATAATCAATAAGACGTATTTTACCACATCTTGCTTATTATCAATGTATGCACACATTTTGGATTTACTTGGATGTTTTTTTGATTGAAAGACTCGTCTACGGACGAGGCGTGTTGGGTGAACTCTCGGTTCTTCCCAACACGTAACCTGACCTCCGAACCCATGTTTTTCTCTCAAAATAAAGGTTTTCAATGTTTCCTCTTAAAAACGGCGTGGCGACTCCTTTTCTTTTTTTGGGCGAGCGCACATTCAGTGGCGACTCTGCTGGGGATTTCACTTGAAAACCTGTTTTTCAAGTGTTAAGTGGGTCAAGCTTTCGTTTAGTAAAAAAAAACATCCAATGCATCCATGTTGTGTACATTATTCGATAATCATTTGTGATGCCTACATTTTGTTGATTATGGAACTTGTGAGCCCTTTGTGCTTGTGGTCATTTGTTGTGCATTGGTATCTCTGTGTTGCTCTTGATATGGTAAAGCAGGGGCTGATTTGATGATTTGAGGAGCTGCTGGTTCAGTGACCACCCAAGTCGTGCGACACCTTTGTCTCTGGTTGTCCTGTGTCACGCGACAAAGGTGGCCACCGAATGCATCATCGAAGACCGGGTTTGAGGGCGGTCCCTTGGACCAAAGCGTGACTCATTTGGTTATTGTTCCCTGTTTACCTTGTGTGAGGGTGTGTGTTTTCTTCTTAAAAAAAAAAAAACAAATAAAAAAAAATCATGTTTTTTGCAAATAAACGAATTAGTCATCCGCACACTACATCACTTAGATTTAGAACCCTCGGGTGCGATTGACGGCATCGCGGACGGCCATAAAATTCGCCTACGCTTGAGCGCCTAAAGTCAAACCCATACCCCTAGTGCATTATAGGTGGCGCCACACTTTTAAATCTCACCCAAACGGTTGGTTTTTTTACACGACATTTTCAAATACACTAAAATGAGTTGTTTCAAAATTCTTAATAGACTTTCGTACCTCCTCCAAACCCTAGCACGTGTGGGCATGTTGCCATCGCAACATGGTTTCACGAGAGGACATGTCGTTCCCACGGCATGTTCTAACGAGAGATCATGTCGCTTTGTCAACGTGCACCGACGAGAGGTCATGCCGGATTTTTCCTTGAAATTCTTCAGGAATACCCGTTATGCTGCCCAAATTTCTTCAGAAATTGGGGCTGCTCGTTCGTCCCATAAATGCTTTGGTTTGGTTTAGGTATTATCGCCTATTATTAATTTTTGAAACAATACATTTGGTGTGTTTTTGAATGATGTGTCCATAGGTTCCCCCGAGGTCTAGATTGTGTGAATAAAGGATTAGCCTTTTCCAACCGTCTCTAGGGCTTAAAACACCGATTTCTACTTGAACAATAATAAGTGTTGCACGAGTCCGTCTCCTTTCGTATTCTTCCCTCTCCCGTACCTCCTCAAAGATTCTCTATCATCAGCCTTATACACGCTCTCACCTCTTCACCTCTGCAAGGCTACGGCAAGTTGGGTTTGCGCTCTCGTTCCCGGCGCTCAGTGGTCCATATTCATGAGGCGGAAACAGTATAAGTGCCCGAGCAGTCGTCCATCTGATGCGGAATCCAAAATGCTTGGTGCAGAGAAGACTATGGCCCACAAATCTGGAAGCTCATATCCCATGGGTCAGCAGCAGAGTGTAAAAGGAGTGTCCATCAAAGAGTTGCGAGCTACACTTGAAGATATTTTTCCTCGCAAGCGGGAGGCCCGGTGGTTTGCTCAGTTTGCTAAAGATAAGGAGGACGACCTATAAATGACAAAGAGATCGAGAAGGGTCCTCACCGCACCGATGGCAACAATAATCTTCCTCCCGTCCGAATGTTGGTGCAGTCAAACAGTCCCCGTAGGGTCTAGAATGTCCATTGTTGGACATGAGTCTGTCGAGTCCAAGTTGGACCAATTTTGCTTTGCAGTGATAAAATCTTTGTTTCTATTCTTGCTAGACTCGAGACATTACTAGTACACCTGCGTTACACTTAATTGAAATGGTCTTATTCCAAATGATCACTTGTGCTGCTCACCGACCAACGCTTTGAAATGGCTAAGGTTTTAATTTGATCGGAGCGAGAAAATCGACTGATATCCCCATCTTGCGTCCCATATGCTCACACTTCTTTCAGAATCTCGTTCGATGAATTTGCACGGATCTTCCGCGAAGTAATCTTAAGCCAGCAATGAAGACTCAATCTCGTTCGGATCATCCGGTAGGGACTGCGGTTGAAACCTTTCACCCCTAGGAAAACCTTTACCTCACCCTCTCCTAAACATATACCCTTTCATTTCAAGATCGGCACATTTTGAAACCCGTTTAACCATTTCAAGAAGAAGAGGGACTATCCTTGAGGCTCCCGTGATGCAAAAGAAGATCGACCGTCTCCAAGCTCAAGAACTGCGAAAGGCAATGATCCATCCTGGGGACTAGCCAAAATCCTCCTCTCAACAAAAAAAAAAAAAAGAGAGAGACAAAAATACAAAAAAAAAAAAAAAAAAAAAAAAAAAAGAAGAAAGAGAGTCTAGTCCCCAGCGATCCTCTCGGAAGTGAAAGTCAAAAGATCCGGTCATTACTCAAAGAGGAGTCTCAGAGTGAGTAAAGAGACAGCACGGATGTCCCTCACCACTACCTCAACCAATTCCGGCCGTCCTCTCGATTTTAGAGGACATTCCCATCCCATTACCCTTACCTTTGCCTTGACCAAAGCCAAGATTGACCTCTCATTCTTAGAGGCATTGAAAATGAAATCATGGATTCCCCCACCATAGAAATCCCAAACACATACCCAAGAGCCAACCTCTCATCTTTAGAGGTACAGTCAGCAAAAAGCCTAGCCGACCTCTCGTTTCAAGAGGTCATGATATCCTAAATCACCCGAAGACCGATCGAAACCCTGAAGCCCAGCCGCAGTTACTACTGAATAGCAGTTTCAGTCCAATATCATCGAAATCCAAGACAGATTGTTTCTAGAAGCGGAGCCAAGTCCATCCCGGCTCAAAGGACCATCAATTGAAGATTGTGCAAATTCTGTCCGTTCATTTGACGTTGCATGTGAGCATACTTCATTTCTCCTCCGCAAACACCTGTCGTGAGTGTCCCACTGGGGCTTCACATCTGTGTTTCTCAGCGACACTCTAAGAGGACATATTTTTTCAATTCTTAAAATCTTCGAAGGTCCTCACATCCCCGAACTTCATCGTTCATTCTCTTCATTCGGGATAAGCCCGAACTACGGCGACCTGAGCTCCTCCTATGGAGGGGAACGTAGGCAACCTTAATTGGTCCGGTCGAAATCATAAACAAATCTCAGAAAATCCGGTCTCTTCAAGGACCATGCCCATACACTGTCTATCCTTCCGATTCTCGATATCAGTAGGCTTTCTCCTCAGGATTGATAAAAATATTTGCTCATATCAGCTTTGGTGGTTGAGTAACCCGAACATCAATAAAGGGTTTTAAGCAGCTTTGTGATCACCACGAATAAGACAAGTTTTCAAGTGTCTCGAAAAGTCATCTATTGCTACATCATAGGAAGATAGAGCTAAACACCGTTTTGGTCAGCAGGGGCTTCCATACACTTTCCACACCTTGTGATGCTTATACTCTCTCAAAAGAGCCAAACCCAAAGCGAGAGTGTCATACACAGAATTCGGGATTCATTTCCCATCATTCGAAAGATGTGCCCTCGCGTAAACATTTCCGAGTCTTGTCCAAATGATCGATTGACTACGGTTTGAAATGATGAATTGCCTCTGTGGCTACAAGATGACTCTACCCGCGATGAAGCCGCTTGGAATATCCTCAAGCCGGGGCTTTGGTTAAGGTATCCCTCGGCTCTCCTTACCCGATTCCCTCAGATTGCTTTGCACCGTCAATCGGGGCTTCACCAAGCCGGGATGGCTCTCGCCCCCTCTCGCCTTCTTTGTCTCGGACGCGCGATACACTCTGGACCTGCTGCAATCTGTACTCTAGGGAGCGTCCCCGACTTGCCTAGTTGCGCCATATCATTTTACACCTCACGGGAGAGGACCCCTACTATACATACCTGTCCGAAACAATCCCAAAACCTCATGAATAAACCTGGCAAAATTGACCTTTAACCCAATAATCGCATTTGCTTTCCTGCAATGCATGCACTCGTGCAAACAAGCTGACATAAATTAATCTTTACTAACAAGATAAGCTTATTTAGGCATAGCACTGGGAGTTGTTGTCTTACCCTCGCAGGTACAATAATCAATTGAGTCTCAAGACTGGCCCTCAGACCAAATTGAGAAAGAAAGAAACAGAAAAAGGCAAAGTCCCCAGTTTCCCAAGCAAAGCCCAGGACATGAAAGAAAGAACAACAAGAGAGCAGGAAAGAAGTAGCGTGAGCCCTCCGGAAGCTACACTTATCCCCAGCAGAGCAGAAACAACAATGGTAGTCTAAGACCTTCCGACAGCTGCGAGTGAGCACAATACAGGTATGAACACATATTTCTTTCAAGCGTCTAGTCATCATATCATGTCGTTTTAAAGCTGGTCCGAGACACCATAGATCTCACATTATTTTCAAAATTGGTTCGAGACACCATAGTTCTCACAATTTTTTCAAAAGTGGTTCGAGACACCATAGATCTCACAACATTTTCAAAATTGGTCCGAGACACCATAGATCTCACAATTTTTTCAAAATTGGTTCGAGACACCATAGATCTCACAACATTTTCAAAAAATGGTTCGAGACACCATAGTTCTCACAATACTTTCAAAATTGGTTCGAGACACCATAGTTCTCACAATACTTTCAAAATTGGTTCGAGACACCATAGTTCTCACAATACTTTCAAAATTGGTTCGAGACACCATAGTTCTCACAATATTTTCAAAATTGGTTCGAGACACCATAGATCTCACAATATTTCCAAAAATGGTTCGAGACACCATAGATCTCACAACATTTTCAAAAATTGGTCCGAGACACCATAGATCTCACAATTTTTTCAAAATTGGTTCGAGACACCATAGATCTCACAACATTTTTCAAAATTGGTTCGAGACACCATAGATATCACAATATTTTCAAAAATGGTTCGAGACACCATAGATCTCACAACATTTTCAAAAAAATGGTTCGAGACACCATAGTTCTCACAATACTTTCAAAATTGGTTCGAGACACCATAGTTCTCACAATACTTTCAAAATTGGTTCGAGACACCATAGTTCTCACAATACTTTCAAAATTGGTTCGAGACACCATAGTTCTCACAATATTTTCAAAATTGGTTCGAGACACCATAGATCTCACAATATTTCCAAAAATGGTTCGAGACACCATAGTTCTCACAACATTTTCAAAATTGGTTCGAGACACCATAGTTCTCACAATACTTTCAAAATTGGTTCGAGACACCATAGATCTCACAATATTTCCAAAATTGGTTCGAGACACCATAGTTCTCACAACATTTTCAAAATTGGTTCGAGACACTATAGTTCTCACAACATTTTCAAAATTGGTTCGAGACACCATAGTTCTCACAACATTTTCAAAAATGGTTCGAGACACCATAGATCTCACAATATTTTCAAAATTGGTTCGAGACACCATAGATCTCACAATATTTCCAAAAATGGTACGAGACACCATAGTTCTCACAACATTTTCAAAATTGGTTCGAGACACCATAGTTCTCACAACATTTTCAAAAATGGTTCGAGACACCGTAGATCTCACAATATTTTCAAAATTGGTTCGAGACACCATAGTTCTCATAATATTTTCAAAATTGGTTTGAGACACCATAGTTCTCACTGCTTCGGTTTATCGTTTTCCCTCCGTCTTGTATTCCGAACTACGATTTGGCTTGATTCCCTTCTTAAAGGGATACGTAGGAATCCTTTCTCGTAAAGGTCCACCATAATTTTCCCCTTCTCACCCTTCTAGCCCTTCACCTTAACCCCACTCGCTCATTGAGATTGGGTCTTATTTTATCGACAACCCCACTTTTTCCAAAAGTGACGTTGCCGAGGGGCTCTGTAAGTACGCCAATCCAATTCGCAACCTTTTCGATGCATTTTAATATAATAAAACTGCATTAAGGGGCGTTTTGGTAAATTCCCGACCTATCCCGAGACTTCCGGAAACGTTCCATAAGTTTCCCGCGAAGGAAGTACCTTTTGGTACATCATTCATGCCAAATGACCCCTTGGGAATAAAACCTGTTGGACCTTTTGGGTATTTTCTCGGAATGTTCCAGAAACTGGTTTTTGGCGCCAAAAGCGGTTGAGCCACCGTGTGTCACGCGACAGCTTGAGGCATGGAAAGTGGACGCGTAAGGTCGTGCGACATACTAAGGCAGCCAACCGGCCTATAAATAAGACCCTCCCCTCATTGAAATGGGATCCCAATTCTAGCCTACTGTTACTCGCCAAAATAGCATTGTGACGAACATCCCAAACACCAAACCTCTCTCTCCTACCTTCCAACTAACCAATTCCTCCCATCCAAACCCAATTCTCAAACTACACCAATTGGAGCCCTTGCACTGCAGCTTTGAGATCCGCAACGAAGAATTGAAGGATTCTATATCTGACTGGATATAGAATTCGTGGAAGCAACAAACGGTAACGATTCCCTAACCCTCTCTCCCTCTCTCTCTCTTGCTTAATTCCTTGTAATTCTAGCATTATATTTTGTTTGGATTCGCAATCGATCCTAGCTATCTCGACCATCACAATCCCAATCGCAATCTCTCTGTTTAACTTACATAAATTGTGTAATTGAGCTCATATTGTTTGATTTGGTTTAATTTGGTGCTTGAGCCCCAAGGGGTGTGGATCTACCCATATCCACACTCCCGGGTTGATTTAGTCTCAAGTTTCGTATTTCGTTCGTAATCTAGCTAATTGATTAGATCTGTATAGCTTTCTGTCAGTGTGTTCATTACGTAAGTCTTCGCAGATGGTCCATATGTGTCACGCGACACCTTCGTCTCCATGTGATACTGTGTCACGCGACATATTTGGTCACTGATACGACGTGTCACGCGACATAAGTGACCTATCTGCAGAGACCTCTTTCTTTTGTAATCTGTTTTAAGATTGTTTGTATTCAGGGATGTGGCCTCCCTAAATAATGGGCTCACAATTTGTATTTCCTCTTTTCATAATCAATAAGACGTATTTTACCACATCTTGCTTATTATCAATGTATGCACACATTTTAGATTTACTTGGATGTTTTTTTGATTGAAAGACTCGTCTACGGACGAGGCGTGTTGGGTGAACTCTCGATTCTTCCCAACACGTAACCTGACCTCCGAACCCATGTTTTTCTCTCTAAATAAAGGTTTTCAATGTTTCCTCTTAAAAACGGCGTGGCGACTCCTTTTCTTTTTTCGGGCGAGCGCACATTCAACGACAGCCCAAAAATCTGTCGTTAATATTTAGCGACAAGGGTTTTAGCGACAGATTTTTTCTGTCGCTAATCCGTCGCTAAATGCCTTTAGCGACGGATTTTTGGCTTTTAGCGACGGATTTTTCCGTCGCTAAAACCTGTTTTTCTTGTAGTGATTTGTAAACATTGATGCATTCAAAAATATTGTGTACAATTATATACATCATTTTCTTGTATGTACAGTAGTATATGTGCTATAGAAATGCTCAAAATTCAATTTTTGAATTTCCTTCAAAAGATGATAAGTTCTAGTTTTGATATGATCACTTTATGTGTTACTTTCTCTGTTTTAAAATGAATGTTAAAAAAAATATTAACACTACCAGAAAGAAACAAGCCTTTTATCAACAGAAATTTTCGTCGGTAATTCTCCATATCCGTCGGTAAATGGACATTACCGACGAAATTCGTCCGTCGGGTTCCGTCGGAAATAATTGATTGGTAATACCGACGGACATATTCCGTCGGTATTTCCGGCGGATTGTACGCCGGAAAATCCAAAATTCCGCCGGAAACCGTCCCTCGGAAATGAGGTACGCCGGCCGGTTTACCGGAGCCATCGCCGGAGGTTACCGACGAAAATATCCGTCGGTAAATATTAAAATAAATAAATAAATAAAATCCATTGCCGATGGTTATAGCCGTCGGAAACCATAAATTTTACCGGCGGATATGTCCGTCGGAAATCTAAACCCTAAACCGACGGATATGTCCGTCGGTAATGAGTTTTATTTTTTTTTATTTTTATTATTTTCCGACGGATATTTTCGTCAGTAATTAGTTTTATTTTATTTTTTTAATTTATTTACCGACAGAAATTTCCGTCGGTAATCTGTCCAGATTTTTAAAAAAAAATTCAGTTTTATTATTAAACCACCTGTAAAAGGCTGTAAACCTGTTCAAACAACCTGTTTTAAACAAATACAATTACAAACTACAAACAAACACAAACAACCTGTTTCGCTTGTACAACAAATAAAATACATATGTTTGTCCAAATCAAGCGACAGGGGAAAGGGAAAGGGAAAGGGGAAAGGGGAAAGGGGAAAGGGAAAGGGAAAGGGAAAGGGAAAAGGGGAAACGGGGAAAAGGGGAAAGGGGAAAAGGGAAGGGGAAACGGTCGGGGAAAGGGAAAGGGGGAAAGGCCGGGAAAAAGGGGAAAGGGAAAGGGAAAGAGAAACTACATATGTTTGTTTGTTTGATTACATGTCAATTAAAATTCATGTTTAACAACCACGAGCGCTGCCGCTGCCGCTACCACTACCACCACCATGCATGTATAAACCTATCAAGATATTAATTATAAAGCAATATATCAATATATATACAAAGAAAAAGACAATAATAAAATGTAAACATTATATATATGACATTTACAATTAAATAATACTTACTGGCCACTGGGAGAGATAGATATTTCCATTTTTCCTTCCTCATTAATAATTGCGTCCAAATTAACCCGCCCGGATGGTTCACTAACAGGAACACTAGAGCTATCAATACCTGGACTGCTCAAATCATCATCACTACGTCCAGAACCAGAAGTAGAGCCCCTCCCTCCCGTCCTTGGTGAAACAAGACGATGGACAAAACCCGCAATCTTCCCTCTCTTTGAACGATTGCCACCTCGACCCGACATATCTAAACTAGTATATTATATATGTAGACAGAAAATATTATCAAGTAGAACAAAATTTAAATAGTAGGAAGCATTCAAAATAATGACTACATGTCCAAGCAAATTATGGAGTAAGATGTTTGCAGTTTGCATTTAAATAGTAGGAAGCATTTATTGTCCAAATCATGAGATAGATGCAATATTACATAGCATGTAAAGAGTAACCAAGTAAAATTGAAAATCATGAGATAGATATAATATTATAGTGATAAGTGATATAAAATGTAAACATTATATACAAAACATTATCTGAATTAAAACTAAACTGATTCATTCACTACAATCTTGATCACTATCACTATAAAATTCAATTTCTTCTTCACTAGTTTCCTCATCGTCGTCTTCTTCCCCATCTTCATCATCGGACCCAGATATATACCCTTCTCCTTCCTCATCCTCCACATTGTCATACTCGATTTCATTGAAAGTGACTTCCTCCCCTAGTGGACGGGTGTTTTCGGCCATTAATGCTTCATCCTCGACATTATCATTCAAGGAAATAATCGGAGGTATAGGCATTTTCTCTTCCTGATAACAATCATTTAATGATGAATCAATATTTGAAGTAGACGTTTTTGCACGCAATGGTATATCAAAAGTGCTTCTTGCTTTGGTTTTCCATACGGCCTACCATCCGCTAGACTCTCTTCGTCGACGGGGGTAGGGGGTCATATACACCTGTTGTGCTTGAGATGCAAGAATGAACACATCATCACCATTATGCCTAGAAGAATGCTTTAAGTCAACGAGATCAAAAGTGCCATGTTTTGTAATGCCTCGCTCAGCGTCCCGCCACTCACAATTGAAAAGAACTACAGAATTTCCAAGCAAGTACTCCAATTCAATAACTTCTTTCAATACACCATAATAATCGAGATTTCCTTTGAGATTGACCCCGCTATTCCAAGTTGATTTCGTTTGGCCATATTCTTCGGTGTGGAATACGTAGCCATTGACAAAATATCCCTTATATACATTCACTCTTAAGGACGGACCGTGTGCTAATGCTTGTAATCTCGCAGCTTTTGCATCTCCACGGTTGTTCAAAATCTAAATAAAAACACATAGATAGTAAAAAACTCATACTTCAAATTCTATTAAAAACATTGAATTAATGAATTGGCATTTACATAATTATTAAACCAGGAGGGAAATTCGTTGTCTGTCCTTATTGAAATTAATTCAGGCGCAATGTCTCCAGCCCGTTCTTCGAACATACTGCATTCAAGGAGAACATAAAGTTGCTTAGTTCATATTAAAGTTATTAGGACTAACATTACTTAATAACAAATGAAGAATGCTTACTTCAAGTAGTCCTTGACCTCAAAGACACGAGTTAAGGAGAATATAGAGTTTAGCCGCTTCTAATTCTTTTTCGCTTAGCATGCGCGTGCACTTTCTATTGCCAAGGAATCGACCAGGAGAAGAAAAAACTGAAATTTTTCCATCAGGATCAGTGACTCCCCCATCATAATTGCATCCCACTTTATTGAACCTTGTCTCAATTTCTGGGTGAAAATATGTTGAAACAAACGACACAATTTCATCGACAATCACTGATTCAGACATAGATGCCTCAACTTTTGCTCTATTGCTCATTTTCTTTTTCAAACTCCCCAAAAATCGTTCAAATGGATACATCCATCATCGAACAGGTCCTCCAACTCTAGCTTCATAAGCTAGGTGAATTGGTAAATGCTCCATTGAATCAAAGAAAGATGGCGGAAATATCTTTTCAAGCTTGCATATTGTCACCACAATACTCTCTTCGAGTCTTCTCATATCCTCAACACGAAGAGTGCTGGAAGTCAATGCTTTGAAGAATTCACTCAATTCTGTTAGGGAAATCCATATTTCATTAGGGAGAATGTCTCTAAATGCAATTGGTAGCAACCTATCCAATAATACGTGACAATCATGACTTTTCAACCCATATACCGTCCCTTCTTCCACATTCACACAGTTACCAATATTAGATGCATACCATCAGGAAGTTTCAAATCTTTCAACCACTGCAGAACACGTTGTTTATCCTCTCTTGACAGAACAAAGGGAGCAACTGGTTTGAAATCTTTTCCATTAATTTTGTAAATGTTGAGATCTTTACGATTGCAAATCGCTTCAAGGTCTAGCCGACCCTTGTCTGTGTCCTTCGTTGAGGCCTTAAAACCCATCACTGTATTGAAAATATTTTCAAACACATTTTTTTCAATATGCATGACATCAAGGTTATGTCTTATCAAGTTCGTCTTCCAATAAGGTAACTCCCAAAAATATACTCTTTTTAATCCAGTTATGGTCTTTACCAAATCCGTCTGGTCTATCCTTTGAAAACATCTTTCCCCACCCGACATCAGACACCTCAGACACCTGCTCAAAAAAATCCTCGCCACTCAGACGAGGAGGGGGGCCCCGATGCTCAACTCTATTTTTGGTAAAAGCATTCCTCTGTTTACGAAATGGATGGTCATTAGGAAGAAACCGTCTGTGGCAATCAAACCAACACTGCTTCTTGTAATCTTTGAAGTGTGAATGCATACTCGTATTTTCCATACAATACGGACAGGCCAATCTCCCATGTGTGCTTCATCCCGACATCATACCATAAGCAGGAAAGTCATTAATTGTCCACATCACTGCAGCCCTCATGTTAAAATTTTGCAACTTGAAAGCAGCCCACGTCTGGACACCATCATTCCACAGCTGTTTGAGTTCATCCATCAGAGGTCGAAGATACACATCAATGTTTTTACCTGGATTCGAAGGCCCGGGAATGAACAAACTCAAATACATATAAGGATCAGTCATACATAACCACGGGGGAAGATTATACACTATGACTATAACAGGCCAACATGAATAAGATTTTGCCCCTGGTCCAAATGGAGAAAACCCATCTGTACATATCCCCAAATTTTATGTTTCTAGGATCGACAAAATCAGGGTAAGTGGCATCAAAATGTTCCCATGCTTCACCGTCAGAAGGATGAGTCATCACACCCTCTTCACGAGGACACTCTTTGTGCCAACGCATGGCTTCTGAGCTTTCTTTCAATGCGTAAATTCGTTGCAACCTGGGAATTAGCGGCATATAATGCAACTGCGCTCGAGGCACGTTTTTCTTGTGCTTGGCACTACCACGGCGTTGTGGCTTATACCTACTAAGTCCACATATTGAACATGAATCAAGGCCCTCATTTTCCTTATAAAAAAGCATGCACTGATTCTTGCAAGCATCAATTTTAACATACCCAAGACCGATCTGCCCCACCAACTTTTTCGTCTCATAAAAATTGTGAACCATATTATTTTCTTCGGGTAGCATCTGTTGTCCCCATGACATGATACGATTGTAAGTATGCTGGCTCATATTTGTATCAGCCTTGATAGTTAGAAGCTCAGTCACTTGCTCTAACACTGTAGCCTTTACACCAGGATGAATTTTCTCATTTGCAGAGTCCATTAAATCCATAAACTTCTTTGCAACGAGATTTGGTGCCTCTGTTGGATTAGGGTTCCAATCAAACTCTGGGCCAGCCGCACTTCGAACCATATCATCCAAACCGACAGACGGCTCCTCTTCATCAATCAAATGTTCAGGTTCCCTTGGCGGACCACGTGATACAGTAGGATGATTGCGAACACTTGTTTCAACCACATAACGCTCCCCGTGAGCTACCCATACCTTGTAACCATCAACAAACCTTGCCTCTAAAACATGTTCCTTTACCCATCCAACACTCAGATATTTTCTATTCTTAAACTTTTTACAAGGACACCTAATCTTATCATCACGCATGCACTGGGGATGCGCTCTAGCAAACTCCACGAAATGTTCTAAACCTTCTAAGAATTGAGGTCTGACACCCCTTCTACCGGGATTACTACGATTATCCATCCAACTACGATCTTCTCCAGACATAATTAACTACTGCATTTCATAATGTATTAACAGTTTAGATGTAATTAACGCATTACAATTCCCTAAATTTGGATTACAAACTTAAAAGCAACAAGACATGTTTCTTTAGGTTTAGAATTGGGGTTGGCTTCTATCGCACGCATCTATCACATTTTTTTAATTATTAATATTTTGAATAATTTTAAATATTAATATTTAATTCTTTGTTGTAAAGTATATCATTCCCTATGATGAAAGGACAATTCATGTCCATTAGGTTTAGAATTGGGTTGGCTTCTATCCCATCCCGAAATACACGTATGAATTGCAAATATCACCTTGTCTACTTGCTTTATAATCGAAAATCAAGAAATTTCGGCAGCATAACCCCATGATCTCCAAGTGCACGACGTAGACTAGGTCAATCAAACACTATCGATTATAATCGACAATGTGTAATCAACCATATATGTCTAGTATACACTCAGAGAACAATAGGATTAATGCAACTGAAATATCTCAACTATCGACTATTCAAACAATTTTAATAGACAATGATGATATTTACAAAATCATATAATCGTGCATTTCAAGACTGTCCACACGGACAATTTAAGAATCGATGACTACATGTTGACCTCAACATGATAAGTTAAAGATTCTTAAACGGGTTTCTAAGCTTTTGTGTTTCAACCGTCACAACGTCACGTCGTAACATTAATTTTTATTCATTACCGTAAAATGCATAATTTTACAATAATGAATTAACACACACATCTATCATATTTTTTTAATTATTAATATTGTGAATAATTTTAAATATTAATTCTTTGTTGTAAAATATATAATTTTAAAATGATGAATTAAATTAACATTTATAAACAAGATAAGAGTCGTTCTCATCCACAACTATTAAAAACTTTATCTCATCTTAGACCAAGAAAGACAGAGCAAACAAGTTCATTACCGTTTGAGCAAAGGATTTTCTGTTTAATAAGAATTTTTTCCAGCTTTCTTGTCCTCCTCTCTAAGGATCTCAAGTGATGTTTGAGATCCTTAGAGAGAAAGAGGAACGGTGACTAAGAAAAACTCTTATTAAACAGAAAATCCTTTGCTCAAACAGTAGAGAACTTATTTGCTCTATCTTTCTTGATCAAAGATAGACGGATTTTTATAGCTGTGGGTGAAAAAGGCTCTCATCTTATTTATATTTTAAGATGTTAACCACCAACCACAATACCGTATAAGCAGTTCCACTAAGAGTTTTCTTCCTAATTTTAGACAATGATTAGGAGTCTAATTCCTTAACAATACTTTCATCCAAGTCTTCCTAATTTTAGACATTCACCCCCTCCCTCCCCCTTTGACTTTACACAAGCCATCTAATACAAATTAAGAGTAAACAGTTGACTGCTTGATCAAAAAGGGTGATCCGACCTAAGGTGCATCTAGGTTAATTAAACGAAACCAAAGACACTGAAGAACTAAAGAATCATAACTTCAACCAAAAATAAAATGTTCGCAAGAATCAATTCATTGGATTTATATGAATTATTATTCATCTAAAAAATGCTATGGATCTTCATCTTACTCCCTTCCTTCCACTCATCTTTCTACTTTCTCTTTCTAGAATGTCACAGAGCATACCGTTTCAAAACTTAATTAACCAGTCAAAGTAGAAGCTGAAAAACAACACTGAAGTAACACTAACTTACAAAATTGCAACAATTCCTCAAATAGAGTGATTTACAACAACAATTAGGCATACAATAACAAACAATCTACTTCCCTGTGTTAACTAGATCTAAGCAAATCAACTTAGCAGAGGTGAGTAAGAAATTGCAACCCTAATACGATCTACTATTAAACAAACAAGATCCTGAACTCAACAATTTTGCAAACTAACCTTATTAAACCAGGGATTCATAAATAGAAAGTTTTTATCAAAAAATCAAACCAAATAAGAAGGAATGAACCAAAACAAGTCGAGTCTTGTATTATATACAATCTCCGTAAGAGTTATTTGTCCCGCACAGGTGCTTACGGTTGAATAACAAAACTCTCGTAAGATAAAACGACTTTACTATTAGTTATAAGGAGCACTCCAATATAACTAATCTAACGAACAACACAATGTTTTGAACTTTGGACTTGAAAGGATTTGATGCAACAAGATGATATGATTTGGCTATGTTAATCTATCTCACTAGAGGGTAAAGAGGCTCAAATGACTGTATGTATGAACTGAAATTCAGAGGGGAAGTATATAAAGAGAGTTAAGGGGTTTGTGTCTTTTCCCTTGAAAAGGCACAACTTTCTGTTTGAATTGGCACCTGTTCAGGATCTGCTCGGCCGAGTCAAGGGACTCGCTCGGCCGAGCACCAAGCTGCACGGCCGAGTCAATAGACTCGCACGGCCGTGTAATTCATACTGCTCGGCCGAGCAGACATGTGCCTCGCCCGAGCAAACTTGTCCAGAGACTTTGGCCAATTTCTGTGCTCTGCTCGGCCGAGTCAAGGACTCTGCTCGGCCGAGCACTTCAAAACACCCTTTAACTAACTTTCGTTAAGTTACAAAACTTTGTCATTAATTTCTCATTCACCCGGAAATGGTTTTGAGACAATAAATGAGTTGTATAATCTACAACAAATGTAGATTACCATTTGTAACTAGTTTCGTTAACAAATAACGAACTTTCGTTAGAAACCTAGGTCAACGTTAAGTCAAACTTAACTTTCCGTTACCCATTTCCAACATAATTTCTGTCGGTAAATGAATTTTTTCCGTCGGTAAAATTCCGTCGATAAATGTCCTGTTTCTAGTAGTGTAATTTGCTCTTTATGAAAGAGAAGAATATGCTCCAAAGCATACCTTCTTGTCAAGCCTTCCCTTCATCTACTGTTGGTCGACTAGACTAAGTCGACTCGCTCGTGGAAAGGCAGGAGTCTGGAAGCCAGGAAGAATTATTTGTTTTACATTTATTTTGGGATAGAGATAGTATATAATTTTGTTAGTTTCGTACTAGAGGCCACAATGATTTGAGAGAAAGAGATACCTTGAATCATGCATTTCTCTAAATAATTAACAAATTTTGATTCATTTACATTAAGCTCTAAGCATATCCACCAAAATGGTGGGTTTGTGCCAATAATTAGCTAATTGGAGATCATGTTAAGTAACAAAGCCCTTGTTCTAATTAAGCACCTAAACAAGGACTCCAAACCACTATCCATGCCTTTGATATGTGCCTCCATTGCCTCCAATCTATTTTCTAGTATTTCCATCTTTACCCCTTGAAGATTTTCACAAGAAGTTGTTCCCTTGAGTGTCAATTTTGAAACAATTGACCATCTACTTGATTTTGTCTTTGACTCTAAAATTGGAAGAGATAGAAACACCAACAACAACTCAAAGACTAAAATGGTCATTTCACTAACTTCGGTTAGCAGCCTAATCACCACGACAAGGTGATGATCAAGATTTTGGAAGAAATCAGATATCTTCGATATTTGTTTCAAATTTGTGATTAACTGTTTAGCATCTCTCTTGATTTTCTTTCCAAAGCAAATATTATTAGAAAATATGCTTTCAATGCTCGAATCCACCTTTCTCCTTCGTAAAGCACATTGAAGATCTCTAACATGCTCCTTAACTTGTGACACCATGTCCCTTATAATGCCACAAATGTCCAAGGTCTTAACCGACCCATCCAAAAGCTCATCGACCCATTTATCCTCTTGGCATTGAGAGATTGATTGTTGAGTCACGGGTAAACTGAGAAGATCGTCAACACATGTGTACAACACTATCAATCCTGATATGCCTTCACGAACTCTCTCTTTAATTGGCACAGACAAAGCCTCCCTCGACTTGAGCTCGTTCAACTCTTGTTCGATTCTAATTGTGCTCGGATGCAACTCACTAGGCAAGCTAATCGATCGAACATGGTACTTAGTAGGGTTTGGTTTTGAAGAAATAGCCACTGTTGTTCTTATTTTAGAGGAGTACTAGGAACTAAGAAATATTTGTGATGGTAAGGTAATAACAAAAAACTAAGTTGATTGGCTATATTTATAGGGACCTTGTGATGCCAGGGTGGCCTTTGCTATGAGTTCAATTATAATGTTACGTAAAATCGGCCTAACAAAAGTTCAATAATTTGCTATTTATTTAGATTTATGAGTTTATTATAATTAATTTTGACGTTGCCCTACCTATTATTGCTCAATTAATGCCACGTTACTCTTGTATTTGCCACTGTTCTTTGGAGTGCTCTCTCCATATACTTGGCAATTTAATGAGCCGAAATTAATTGTATCATTTTTATATATTATACTGTGTATCACAGATGATTTAACGATTATGAATCATTGTTGTCATAATGATATAAGCCCTAATAACATATAAATGTTAGATTACCATAAAAATGGTATATGTGATCTCGTATCTCTGTATGCTTTTTTTTACCATCTCGCAGTTTCATTATTTTTATTTATATACTCCCTCCGTCCCTAAATGTTTGTCCCATTTGACTTTTCAAACATTTTAATTTAGTGATTTTGAAGTTTTAATTTTGGTTATTTTTACGAACGCTTTGAAAATTATTGATAATATACACCGCCGTTATGTAATACTCCGTCCCTAAATGTTACAAGTTTTGAAAATTTAGTGATTTTGAAGCTTTAATTTTGAAAATGAGACTAACTTTTTGGGACAAAGGAAAAGAAGAAATGGGACAAACATTTAGGGACGGAGGGAGTATATTTTTTTTTCGTCTCAAATAAATGTTGCATTTTTCATTTTTTTTGCTTATCGTAAATAAATAAAATAAATGTTACTCCTTCTATCCCTAAATGAATGTCCAAATTCATTTTTTTTTTACCCCAAATGAATGTCTTTTTAGTAAGAAATTTTGTTCCTAAATATTTTTTACCAAAATATTTCGTTATTTATTTTATTATCATAAAAATAAATATTAAAAAAAGTGATAGACAATAATGTTCATCCATCTCTGTCATTAAAATGAGTAACAATCTCACATTTAAAAAATATTGATTTCTCATTGTTACGTTTATTTTGAGACTAGGAAAGTATTTAATTTTCTTTTCTTCTCTCTCTGACGACTTATATTAAGGACTTTTTAATTTATCCTATTCAAAATTATAAATGACAGGTATTTGAATTTTCTAATTCTCATTTATTTAAAGTGGTACATTATTACATATAACAAATATTCAAAATATAACTTTAAAATATTTTTAGTTTAGAAAAATAGAGAAGCGCTTTAAATGCATTAAATGGATTATTCATCAGTATTCGTCTCTTTACACATACTTGATCAAATGAATCTATACACCGTCTTTCTATCCAAAATCATACTCCCATCGTCCCAACCCACCCAGTGTACACTTATTTTCCTTTTGGTCCGTCCCAGCCCAGTGTGAACTATCATAAATGGTATGTCCTTTAATATTTTATATTCTCCCTACCCTACCCCACCCACTCATTAAATCCACTCATTCTCCACCACACAATTTATTCAATCAATCTACTATTTACTCCACTCATTCTCTCTCTTTATTTTCTACCACACATTTTTATTATCTTAATAATATTTCTTAATCGGCGTGCCTTGGTCAATGGTGCACACTTGGGTGGAATGGAGGGAGTATTATTTTTTTTCTCCTACATAATATATATCACATTTTCTTTTCTGATCGATTTTAAAATAAGTATTACACTTTTAAAATATAAAATAATTTTAATATAATTTTATGATAACATAAACAATATACATACATATGTAAAGGTAATATGCACATATTAAAAAAAGAGAGAATATGTATCACATTAACTTTTCTGGTCTATTTCAATAAATATGCAAATTTCTTAATAAATTTAACAAATAAATTTGACAAGTCAACTATAAAACTTGCTACAATATACTCACAACACCATTATAATTTACTATTCCCTAATTTCCCTCCACTCATTTTCTCTCCTATTTTACTTTTACACTCACAACATTTATATCATTATTTTTTTTCTTAATTCCCGCGCAAACAGTATCTGTGTGGTTTCTACCGGGACGGAGGGAGTATTATTTAAGGCCGACTTTCAGAGGAAGCCCAATATTTTTGAAGGGCCTCAAATATTTGCAATTTTACTTTTTAACCCCTTAAAATTTTGTAATTATATTTCTAAAATCCTAAAACATAATTTTGTAAAGTTTAATTGTTATTATATATCACTGTTTCATAATTATGGATATTTCTATCCTTTCCTTTGAGGGTCCTATAACAAATGATATTATCCTAAAATCTCATAATATCAATGAACATACTTGTCACACTAACAACAAAAATCTTCCTGCCATACTTTCTCTCTACTACCTTACTTTCATATTCTTAGAATCTTTAATATTTCTTTAATTCTCGCGCCAAAAACTTATAAAAAACACGTTTTTTGTTAACTTAACAAAAAACGTGTTTTGAAATTACTTAAAAACCCTTATCTCTCTCACAAAACACACGCTCGCTGCTCTCTCTCTCTCTCTCTACACGGGATTCTCTCTCTAAACGCAAAACACAGCTCGCTCCTAATCGTCTTCTTCCTCACCATTCGCCGGCGACCATTTCCACCGCGAAGACAAATTCCACCGAAAAATCGTGACACCGTCGTCCTATGCTTCTTGATCCGTAAATTTCAGGTACTCCGACACCCTTTTGTAGACCTCTCCGGCACCGGAAATTGCCAAAAGCAGCTTCATTTTGATTCTCCGGATCTATCAATTGTTTTAATTTATGTTGATGCTGTTAATTCCTCGTTTCTCTTCTCAATTTCGTCACTTGATTGCTATGGAGGCGTACGAATTTGATGGGTTTTCTTGAACATTATATACAGAATCTCTTCGAATTTGATGGGTTTTCTTAAACGGCGCTATTGCTTTCAATAATTCCGTTAATTTGAAATTGGAACTGCCGAAGTTGATTTGGGCAATTGCCAGCATTTGTCTATTTAATTACCAGTGTATATGTTTTTTAATACCAGTATATGTATTTGAGTACCAGTTTGGGCATTTGCTGTTGGGGGATTTGATGTGCCAGTGCTAGGGATTTGATGTGCCAGTGTTAGTGTAAACTAATGCCAGTGTATGTGTTTTTGAGTGCCAGTTCATGTGTTTTGAGTGTCAGTGCATGTGTTTTTGAGTGCCAGCAAAAAAGTGTACCAGTGCATGTGTTTTGGAGTCCCAGTGCATGTGTTTTTGGAGTGCCAGTGCATGTGTTTATGAGTGCCAGCAAAAAAGAGTACCAGTGTTTGGTGTAAAAAAGTGACAGCACATGTACACTGGCACTTATTGATACTACAACGGGCACTTTTATAAGTGTCAGTATCAATATTAAAAAGTGCCAGTGTACTCACTGGCAATTTTTAACATTAACACTGGCATTTGAGAAAAGTGCCAGTTTCATGTTTATAAAATGCCAGTATGAAATCACTGGTCATTTGTAATATTAACACTGGAATTTATCATGGTTGCCAGTAATTACGAAAATGCCACCGTTTGTTTTGAATAATAATATCCAGCGCTTTGGAAAAACACGTTTTTCCTTATCTTAAGAAAAAACTAGTTTTTTATAAGACCAACTCAATTCTCGCACATTAAATTAAAATAATCATTATTCTTGAACAGTATAAACCGAGATACGAACATGGACTTGTCCGGATCAGGCCCAAGTGAATTGGGTTATAAACATAATCCATAGGACATGGGCCTCTCGTCATCTATCTCGACATCAACAAGGCCGACCAAAGTTTACCAAGGCCCAGCGAGCACATATAAATGCCCCAACTATAAGGGCCGAGGAGACCTCCATCGTATACCGAGATCGCCTCCATAAAGGACGAGGTGCCTCCCTCGGCCTTGACGTTGTCAACGGGCTCCCTATATTACTCATTCCCTCCCCGGCTCATCATGGACTGAGAGGTCATGAATGACGAGGAGAGGAAAGTTCGCACCTCGTCATGTCTTCATATGACGAGGAGACAAAATCATTCATCTCGGCATATCTTCATGTCAGCAGACCTTCATATGACAAGGAAAGGAATTCATGCATCTCGGCATATCATCATATGACGAGATAAGGAATTTGTACTCCTCGGCTTTCCGGCAAGTAGTCTTAGCAATCCTATTTTATCAAGGATTAAGCAGTTATAATTCAATCAGGATTGTACCCATTTATATCAATTCAAGTCAAACATGGACTCTCTAACAGATATAAACCTCCTAGGATTATACCTTATCTCTTTACAGTCCCAATTCAACATGGATTCTGTCAATCCATCATTATAAATACAAGCCATAATTTTCATATTCGGGTACGTTACTTTTGATATTTCGAAACTCTATCAATTTAGTTTCTCTCTCTACAAACCGTGAACTTATTCTCACGCCGGAGGGCCTTCGCCGGTGAAGCCCCGTCTTAGTTTACGTGTTTTGTCTTAGTTTCAGGCTAAGCAATCCCGGAGCAAATCGATTGCTTGGAATTGGGCTGATTCGACATTTTGGCAGCATCAATTTGGTTCCATTGCCGGGAATCGATTCAAACGCCCTTTGTTTGGCCTGAAAAAAGCTCGCTTGAAGCCAGTTTTCTTGCTGAATAATTTCTTGATTTGAACGAAAATTACTGTTCCGTTTTGCTCTGTTTTAGAGTTTCGCCGAATTCTGCAAATTTCGGCCGGAATCTGCAAAATTTTTGCCTGGAACAATCGTGTTTGGCCGGAAATTTTGGTGTTGTTAAATCGCAAATTGGAATCTCGTGTTAGCGGTCGAATTCTGTTCCGAATTTTGGCCGAAAATCTTGATCTATTGGAAAATTTTCCGTTTGGTAATTTGTTGTTTACAATCGTTGAATTGCAATGGAGGACGGACAATTTGCCAGTATTACTAACGAGCAAACTCAAGCCGACGAGGTTCAGCATAACACCGATGTTCTCCCTCCACCTCAGCCCGAAGGACCACCTCCCCTCGCCATGACTCTCCGTTCCATGGGACAGCCAGCTGCCGAGGGGGCAGGTGCAAACCTCCCTCGTACTACTCGTCCTCGAGGAAAATGAACAGGGAGGAAGATGACGAGGAATGCCGACGTCGGCCGAGATGAGAGCACCCAGCCCGTCGACCGACGTACCTTGTTGCACAGACAAATGGAGACATTGCAACGTATGTACGAGACTCAGGCTTCCTTGTTGCAATTGGACCCATAAAACTCCATGGCCGAGTTCATCATGCCTTCGAATGCAGGAGATAACTCTCGTGGAAGGGAAACGGGTGAGCGACGAGATCCTCCCCGTGATCCTGCTGTACCACCTAAGCAAGCCCTCCGAGATGCTCCTCGTTCTCGGCCTTACAATCAGGAAAACGACAAAGTGATAGACCTAAGGAGCCAATTGAATTCTAAGGAACAGGAGGTAGACTCGAGAGACCTACAAACGAGGCTCAGTTTGTCCAAACGTTTATCCCCTCCTCGTCTCAGTATGGCACCTCATCGTCGTGCCTCTCCTCGACCTCGGCGTGATTCTCCTAGACCTCGGCGTGACTCTCCCCGTCCTCGTCAGTTTGCAAGACCGAGGACTCCCGAACCATACAGAATGGTACTTGGTGGCTATGAGGCAGAACCAAGGCAAGACAAAGCACCCTCTAGACGAGGAGAAAACTGTCGAAATGACGAGGAGCACAGTAGGGTGAATGGTCACCCTAGAGATAAGTCCCATCGTAGCTCCCATCGCAGTTCCCATCGGAGTTCTCACCAAAGTACTCACTCTAGCACCGACAAGGGAGTGGAAGCTAAACAATGGCAACTCTTGAAACAAAGGATCGATGACATGGAGATGGGAAAGAAGGTTGATGGAGATGACAATGACTGGTCCACTCGTCCGTTCTATCAGAGGATAACAGATGCACCACCTAATCCTCATTTTAAGGTCCCGAACTTTGAAAAGTATAACGGGACCACTGACGCAAAGGACCACGTGCAAAGTTTTGAATCAACCATTAACCTCCTCACCAAAGCCGATGACATGCTCTGTAAAACTTTCGCGAGCACCTTCTCCGGAACAGCCTTGACCTGGTTCCGTGAGCTGAAAAAGGGTTGCATCGATAGCTGGAGAGGCATGAGGAGAATGTTCTTGGACCACTTTGCCACTGCTGAAAGGAGGAAGAAGAGGTTGACTGACCTTTCCAACATCGAGCAAGGGAAGAATGAAACCACACTCAGTTATTATAACCGATTCTGTACCATGGCGGAACAAGTGGAAGAAAGCCTCACAGACAGGGAGGTAATTGTTTGTTTCAACTCCGGATTGAGATCCGGACCACTCATTTATGAACTCTCCACCAGAGAGCCTAAGTCCAAGGCAGATTTATACAACGTGGCTTATGCCATTGCCATGGCGGAAGATAAAATCAAGAAAAGGGGATCCGACAAGACGAAACCAGAAGCGGCTGGCACTCGCCACGCTTCCAATGGCAATGGGAATGGTAATGGATTAAAGGGGAAGAATAGAACAAGGGGTTCTGAAAAGCCTAAAATTTTTACCCCTCTTACCAAACCCATCACGGAGATCATGCAACTGGTGAACCTTCCCCCACCTCGTCCGCTGAGCAACACACCAAAGTTCCCTCGCGACACTTCTAAGTTCTTTGATTTTCACAAAGACCATGGTCACAACAGCGAAAGGTGCATCGCCCTCAAGAGCATGATCCAAAGGTGGGTCGATGAGGGAAAACTCAACCGCTACGTCATGAAGAAAGATGGCAAGCGGAAGCGGAAGGAAGAGGAAAGTGAAGATGATGACAAGAGCGAGGACGGGGAACAGAGGCCTCCTAGGGCCAAACTGCATGTGATCCGAGAAGAGACAGTCTCCACAAGAAAGCTAAGGGACCAGATCCATGAACTAAGCAAGGTGTACCACGTTCCTGCTTGGGTTCATAAGGCGGAAGAGGTCATTAGCTTTTCTCCCAATAAATTGGCAGGGAGCCGTGCTGCCCGTGAACAACCCTTGGTGATAAAGGGTCGGATTGATAATGTTGAATCTGAAAGACTTCTTGTTGACACGGGGGCCTCCCGTGATATTTTGTACTACTCTGCCTTCCAACTGATGGGCTTAAAAGACACCATGATGGAGCCTTATCATGGAAGGCTAGAAGGTTTTGCCAACCATAAAGTTGGTGCCAAGGGAACTGTTAAACTGGAACTTGAAGTCGGCGAACATCCCTTCCGATCCAAGGCTACTGTCACATTCTTAGTCATGGATCTAACAAGTGATTATCATGCTATCCTGGGCATTCCAAGTCAAGCAAAACTTGGTTTGGTCGCCTCCCTTCCTCACTAACAAGTCAAATTTCCTACTCGTGCTGGGATTGGATGCGTGAGGGCGACCGCCAAGGACTTCTTGGAGCATGTCGTGAAGAGCCGGAAAAAATCTAAAAGCGTGGAGATAGATACTCCCGAAGACAATATCAAAATCTCTAAGTCTTTGAAAACTACCCATACAAGCTCTAGGATGAGCTATATCTGTGAGGTCCTAGATGAAGAGCCTACGGTCCTAGAAATTGCAGCTGACCAGGGCATAGTTTCGTCCGTCTCTAAGGCAGATCCTGTTCTTGTCAATGGCCAGAACTCGAGGGCCAACCCTGACTTGAGGATAGCCTATCTGCGCGATGTTGATGAACTAATGGAAGAAGAAGGCCTCAACGTGAATGACAATGAGGGTAGGAGAATTAGAGAAATCATCATTGAGTCTCTGGAATTTTGAGACGGTCCTGAAATGGAGCCAGTAGACGAACTGGAAGAGGTAGTCATCAATCCTGACTATCCTGAACAAAAAATTAAACTCGGGGGCCAGCTATCCTCAGAAGAGAAGAAAGAAATCATCTCCCACTTGAAAAACAGTCTCGACGTCTTTGCTTGGAGAGTCGAAGACATGAGGGGGATCAATGAAGAAGTAGCCCTCCATCGCTTGGAAGTTGATCCATTGGCAAAAACCATCTCACAGACAAGGAGAAATTTTGCATGGGACAAGGAGGAAGCTATCAAGGAAGAGGTGCAAAAGTTACTTAGCGCCGAATTTATTCGAGAAGTAAAGTACCCCGTTTGGTTGGCCAACGTAGTGATGGTGAAGAAGCAAAATGGGAAGTGACGAATGTGCATAGATTTCACTGATCTTAACAAGGCCTGCCCTAAAGACAGTTATCCTCTCCCCAGAATCGATAAGTTGGTTGACTCCATTGCTGGACACCAAACACTTAGTTTCCAAGATGCCTATTCAGGCTATCATCAGATCAAAATGGCGGAAGAGGACATCGAGAAGACGGCCTTTCAAACACCTGGGAGAAATTATTGCTATGTCATGATGCCCTTTGGGCTTAAAAACGCGGGTACCACGTACCAACAGATGGTGAATCAAGTATTTGGTGCACAGATAGGTCGCAGCATGGAGGCCTACATAGATGATATGGTCATAAAGACCAAAGAGGGTAGGCACGCCTCTGACTTGGAGGAAACAATAAATAATCTCTGAGCAAACAACATGAAGCTAAACCCAAGCAAGTGTGTGTTTGGGGTGACAGCTGGAAAGTTTTTAGGCTTCACGGTATCACAAAGGGGAATAGAGGTGAACCCCGAAAAGATCAAGGCCTTAATTGACATGAAGGAACCTACCAATATCAAGGAGGTTCAAAGATTAAATGGAAGAATAGCGGCACTTAGAAGATTCATCGCCAAATCTGCCAAAAAATTACTGCCATTCTTCTAGGTATTGAAGGGTACCAAGAGCTTCTCCTGGACTCCCGAATGCTCCGAAGCATTCCTCCAGTTGAAGGAGTACTTGGGTTCCCCTCCCTTGCTTAGCAGTCCGATTACTGGTGAGATGTTATATGTCTTCCTAGCCGCCACCGATCATGCAGTCGCAGCTGTTCTCGTACGAAATGATGAAGGAACACAGAAGCCAGTCTACTATGTCTCTAAGGCATTGTCAGACGTGGAGAGCAGATATTTCAACATAGAAAAGATAGCGAACGCACTAGTTATTGCCTCAAGAAAAATACGTGCCTACTTTTATGCGCATCCCATCACTGTGTATACCAATGAACCATTGAAGAAGATCCTACACAAGTTGGATGGCTCCAGACGTCTCCTAAATTGGTCTATCGCTCTTACTGAGTTTGATATCACGTACCAACCTAGGAAGACCCTCCTGGCACAGCCCTTGGTTGACTTTATGGTTGAGACTGACTTCATGGGTGAACACGTCCCCACTTCCCGTAAGCAAAACACTTTGGAAGAAGAAGAATCTCCCATCGAACTCCCGTCCAACTGTTGGGTCTTATACACGGATGGATCGGCTACAAAGGAGAGAAGCGGAGCTGGAGTTGTACTAGCAAGTCCGGAAGGAGAATACACCATGCAAGACATCATCCGATTCAAGTTCCCTGCCTCCAACAACCAAGCTGAATATGAAGCTCTAATATTTGGTATCGAGTTGGCCTCCTTCTACGGAGCAACTAAGGTGGCGGCATTTTGTGACTCCCAACTTGTTGTCAAACAAGTGAAGGGAGAGTATAACACCCAAAACCCCACCCTTACCAAGTATAGAGATCTTGTCCTAGACATGACAAAGAAGATGGAATTTTTCGAGATCAAGCAAATAGGCAGGGAGGATAACCAAATCGCGGACGTTCTATCTAAACTAGCGACTATGGATGCGTCTGAATCTAACTCCAATCCATACATAGTTTTTGATGAAGAACCCGAGTATGAAAGGCTACAAGTCATGCTCCTAGATGGAGAGGAGAGATGCTGGATCGATGACTACATAGACTACATCGAGAAGAGCCAACTCCCAGAAGATGAAGCACAAGCTAAACTTATCAAGAAGGGGTCACCAAGGTTCGTTGTGATGAACGGAATCCTCTACCGAAGATTTTTCACTAAGCCCCTGCTGAGGTGTGTCTACCCCAAGGAAATTGAGAATCTCTTAGCTGAAGTACATGAAGGCATTTGCGGCGGACACCCGGGGGCCAGAACCTTAGCTGACAAGATTATCTCGCTAGGTTATTATTGGCCAAACCTGAGGGAGGACGCGCACGCCTATGTTAGAAAATGTGATAAGTGCCAGAGATTCTCCAACATTCCTAGACTACCGGCAGTTGAGCAGACACTTGTAATACCTACATGGCCATTTGATATGTGGGGGATCGATATCATCGGACCCTTTCTTCCCGCTCGAGGCAATTGCAAGTATGTGATTGTAGCTGTTGATTACTTCTCCAAATAGATAGAAGCGAAAGCATTAGCCAAGATAACGGAAGAGAACGCAATCAACTTTGTCCACGACCACATCTGGTGTCGATTTGGGCTCCCTCACATAATTGTATCTGATCATGGACTCCAATTTTCTACGGCATTTACAACGGAGTTGGCAAGAGTAAGAGTACGTCATGCAAAGTCATCCGTGAGTAGACCTCAAGGCAACGGACAAGCGGAGGCTGCTAACAAATTGGTCCTAACAGCCCTGACTAAGAACCTTGAAGGACGGGATGGCAGATGGTTGGACGAACTTCCCCTAGCCTTATGGGCTGTTCGCACAACCACCCGGGGGCCAACCGAGGAAACCCCATTCGCACTAACCTTCGGTTCTGAGGCTATGGCACCAGCTGAGATGGCCATCCCTATTGTGAGAAATTCCCATTATGATGAGCAAGTTAACAAGGTTAATAGTCTCCTAGACCTGATAGATGAAAAATGACTAGCCGCACAGATGAGGATGGTAAATTACAAGCAAAGGACCAAGGCGTACCATGACAAGAGGGTCATCAGAAGAGTATTCCAAGTAAGCGATTGGGTACTTAGAAAATTGAAGCAACTGGTCGGAAGGCAGAACAAAATAAGCTCTCCCCAAATTGGGAAGGTCCCTATATTATAACTCAAGTCATTCGAGAAGGGACCTACAGATTGAAGATTAAGGAGGGGAAAGAGCTCAATCATACATGGCATTCTGACAACCTTCAAAAGTACTATCATTAATGTTAGTTTATGTTTTATAATATATTAGTTTCAGCTACTAGTCTTTTACCTTTTCAGTATGGTAGGATTGCAGTTCGATGTAATCAAATTCAGTTTATGAAATTTACTTCTTCAAACGTGCAAAGCAACTGCCACTACTAACACATGAGAAGACGAGGATCCTATCCACGACTCTTCAACACACACGAAACAACGAGGACCCTGTCCTCGGCCTAGAAAAATATCAAAGTCAAAATGACTACTTGACCAACATTTAAAATTCCTAACAGCCAAGACCGAGGACCCTTCCTCGGCCTACTGGCTCGCCTTACATCTTGACGAGGGCCCACCTCGACTCAATGACTAACAGGCTCTAACAGCCAAGACCGAGGACCCTTCCTCGGCCTACTGGTTCACCTTACGTCTTAACGAGGGCCCACCTCGACTCAACGACTATAGGCCCTAACAGTCAAGATCGAGGACCTCTCCTCGGCCTGTTGACTTACCCTACGTCAAGATAAGGAAATACCTTGTCACAAGGACTACAGGCATCACCCGTCTAAAACCTGTGTACGAGTCATCTTCCTCGTCATAAGGAGACGAAAAAGAAGAAAATACCCCAACAGTCAAGACCGAGGAGACTTCCTCGGCCTAATGACTTGAGGTACCCAGTCAAGACCGAGGAGCCCACCTCGGCCTGATGACTTGTAGGAAAAATTGCGACGACCCTGAGTGAGCAAGCTCCTCGTCTTACATGAAAGTGAAGTATGAGGAACATTCCTCGACTTCCCCCCAAAACAGACTTGTACTTGTGCAAAGCCCACAAATAAGCACTCAAACATTCAAACAATTCATATTATCAGTACGGCATGAATTGAAACGAAAGGATTTTTCATTGATTATCCAAAAAGAGAGATACAAAGTCCTACACTATTACATAAAAACAGAAAAAATTCCTACATAGCCTTATCTACGAAGGGATCTTCCAAAAAGCGCTCAGTTTCAGCATCAGTGGTAGGAACGGTGGTCTGCTCGGTTTGGGCATTTGTGTGAGCCTCCTCACCATGTGTCTCCTCGGCATCTTCGACCTCGACTTCCACCTCCATCTCATTCATGTCCTCAATCTTCTCGATCAGAGCATTAATGTTATCAGGATCGACGGAAGGAGGAACCCAAGCCTCCTTACCAGCACGAGCATCCATCCTGGCCATGATTCCCAAATTATATTCTGAAAAAGGAACCAAGTGGTGAAGAGCCCGAGCTTCCTCGTCATACTGATATTTGCAAATAATCCAAGCAACGGCATTCAGATCAAGATTGTGGGAAGAGTCTGCCATAAGCCGACAAGCGAGGTGAAGGTAGTCATCCTCGAACATTGTGGTCGTCTTGTCATTTACAGCATCCTTGAAGGCCTGGCTATTTTTGAAACGCGCCACAAAATCCTCCTCCTTCGAGGGAATGACAGCCTTAAGTTCTCGGCATCTAGCCTCAGCCACATCGAACCTCACCAGAACCTCGGCCTTGAGCTTCTCCAGCTCGGCCAGCTCATCGTTCTTCAACCTGAGGGCTTCCTCAGCTCTCAAACTGGCTTCCTCGGCTCTTTGCACCTCTTCCTCAACCTTGGCCTTGGCCTCCGCCAGCTCAATATCCCGGACCTTCAGCACCTCGGCCAGGGCTGCCTTCTCGGTCTCTCCCTTCTTTTGGGCAGCCTTGAGCTCGAACAATTGCTTGTCCGCGTTCTTAGCGAGAACGTTCTCATTGGCCGTCACGGTAGCAAGCTGCAAGATGAGTCAACATCAGAAATTATACTAAGTGTAAATCTACGAGGTCAAAAGTACGAGATAGTTACCTCGGAGATCAACAGCCCCTTGCGACCCAGCAAATTCTCCTTGCTCGGCTTCTCACGGACCAGCTTTTCCTAAGCCGCCTCATCCAATGCCCTCTGAACGGGAGCTCGGCCTAGCCTCACATGAGCGCCCTCCCTAGCAAGCAAAGGGATGTCCCTCAGGGGCCGAGCTGTAGCCACGAATTGCCGGGCAAGCTCCTCGGCATCGTTATAGCTCTTGATGGTTTGAACGGTGAGGGCTGGAGGAGCTTGAGGAGATGAAGTGTCAACAGCCGCCCGCTTGGCTTGGGGCTCCTCGGCAGTAACAGTTTGGGGCCTCTTTTGGCCTGAGTGCCGGTGAACGAGATCAGTCCCCTCGGCGGACAGGATGTCAGACTCCAGCTCGGCAGCGTCAACATGGGGGCTATGCCCCTCGACAGTTGATCTCTTTTCTCGGCTTTCGGATGCCTCCTCCTCGGCATCCACAAATTCCCCTCGTAGCTTGACAGGGAGGGGTTGATCCCCCTTGGTGTTCAGGAGGAGTTGACGGCGGGTGGCCTCATCCTTCCTATCAGTTAGAGCCGAGGTCTTGGCCAGACGTCTCCTCATCTTGATCAGATCCTTGGCATTAACATCTTCCATAGAGGCCATCTCGGCATCCTGCTCGGGGGTTAAGTCTCCAAAGATGAGGAAGAGATGGTCACATTATGACATATAAGCAATCACTAATTAACAAGTATCAAAGGCAAGGAAAGAAGAATTACATCCTACGACATCTGTTTCCCTAAGGCACTGATCCTTAGGGTTAAGCTTGCATCTTTCACAGTCGTCATGAAACACGAGACCGGGATGGGTCCTCCAGTCATTAAACTGTCTCCTCCTCTTAACGGAGATGAGAGGTACCATACCATCCTTCGGTCCCGGCATCAGTCCAGCCTGGACATAGTAGCGCTCATCAGCCTCCAAGGCAGCCCAGTCAAGGAGCCCGACTTCAGAAAATTCGAGGAGACACTTGATCAAGTCTTTGGACCACCCAACTTTAAGTACTTCCCTAGACACAGACGGCACATCAGGAGGAGAGGGGAACTCCCAGCCTTGTCGGCTCTCTACCCTAATTACGTGATTCTCCCAGCCTCCTACCTTGCTGGACATAGGGAGAATAATCTTCGGCTTCTTAGAGTCACTCCTTATGACTAGGAGCCTAGTACTCTTAACGTAGCCGATACTGAAGAAGTGATGGAAGGCGACTTGGGTAGGCTCGTAAACTAAGCTGCGGCACAAGACTATGAAACTGACGAGGACCCTAGTCCCGTTGGCTCCCAACATAGCCGGGACAGCTCTCATGTCACCCAAAAATTCATTAATGAAGGGGTCCAAAGGGAGACGAAGTCCCTGCTGAAATTGTTTGAAATAGAAATGGACATGGTTGTCGTTGTAATAAAAACTTTTCTCCTCTTCATCGTTTTCAAAGGTGGGACGGCCAATATAAGTTAACCTCTACTCGTTCCTATCCACCCCGTATCTCGTGTATAAGGTGTAACGACCCTAAACCTAAGCACTATTTTAGTATCATATTATATGCCTTTTATATTATTTGTTGACTTTATGTGCTTAATTTATGTCTTTGATTTATTATGGCAATTTAAAATGGTTATGAGATACTCTTAAAGCCTTAGAAATAAAATGGAAATAAGATAAAGTATCTTGGGGGAAGTATAATAATTGAAGAGCAATAAAATAAATAAATTGTTATAAGTAGTGGAAGTGGGTAGTGTAAATAATTGGGGTTGGGTGTAGTTGCATTTTTCCTAATCCTTGGAGGGCTTGGTTGCTCATCTTTGAAAGTTTTAATTTAATGAGGGGATGGGGGGCCATATCCCTCCCTTTTTCCCCATCACCTCCTTCAATTATTCAATCAACCCCATACTCCTCCATCATCCTTCTTCTTCTTCCTCAACTTTTTCTCCATGGAAACTCTTGCTTAAACTCTTTCCTTCCAAAATTATTAGCAAGTTCAATTCTTTTCCATTTGGCAATCCGGGTGTACTTTTGTGTTCGGGGCAACTAGGGAAGCTCATCAAGCTAAGAAAATCTTCATTCCATCCCATATTTGCTAGGTAAGTTATTATGACTTCCTTCTAATAATTGCTCACTTTATGTGTTAATTAATCTCTTGTTGAAAGAAAATGATTTTTGGTATTTTGAATAATGTTATTTGAGTTGGAATTGATCTTAAGTTGTAAATTGGTGATCTAAGTTGAAAGAAGAATAGTATAGAGTAATTGGGGATATTAATGGTTTAAGTGTAAGTATTGATTGTGGGTTTGGCCAAGTTACTAGAGTTAGGAAGTGAATTATTATGACCTTCCTCCTATTAAATGATCATGAATGATTTGATATTGATATTGTGGTTATAATTGTGGTTTGAAATGTTAGGACACTCTCTTGGGTGGAAATATGGAGTAATGACTTAGGATAAAGTTGTGTTCATGGAAGTGATAAAGAGTATAAGAAATGGATTGAGTTAGAGTAAGAATGTAATCTTAAAATGTGGTGGTTAAATGAGTAGGAAATTAAAGTGTAATTAGTCTAGGTTATACTACCTTGGGTTTAAATGATTTATAATGACATTAGTGAAGTTAGTAAACCTTTTGATGTTGACAAATTAGATGAAGCTTAGTTTGGGTTTTGGTTCTCTTTGGGTTATGTATGAAAACATGCTGCTGGTGTTGGTTTCTGGCCGTGGCACGAGTCGTGCCCCTTGGAACGAGTCGTGCCCATGGCCAACTCGTGATGATGACTCGTGGATTTGAGGTTAAGTCGTTCTAATCAACTTAAGGGTGATTTGGCACGAGTCGTGCCCTCAGGCACGAGTCGTGCCATGAGGAGGTAACGAGTCGTGCTTTAGGGGACGCATGAATCTGAGAAAGGCCAAAGGGGCACGAGTCGTGCCCTGGGGCACGAGTTGTGCCCTGGCCTGGTGACTATGATCCAATTTGTGAGCTGTTTAAACCTAATCAAACTAAAACCAAAATGACTCCTCTTTAACATAGATTAAAGTAGAATACTTTGGCTACACCATGACGTCTTATTGGGTCAAAATGGATTTGGGGAAGTAATTTAAATATTATCCGGAAAATGGTTGATAAGCATGGTTAGTAACTTCACCAAAGTGGTTCAAACTTGGGAATTAGATCTTGAACTTTATTTAAGATTATTCAAGGTTGTATAAGGACTTCGTAGGGATGTTTTATGGTACATGGTGACCTTACTTGGTCCATACCCTTGGTGGTTAGTGAATAATGTAGAAGCTATAGGTTACACCATTGCCCTAGTTGGAAATGTGTGTTTATCACATTGTGACATTGTTATCCCAAGTGGGGATTATTTGGTATTGTTATATTGTTATCCCAAGTGGGGATTATTTGGTATTGTTATATTGTTATCCCAAGTGGGAATTATTTTGTATTGTTATATTGTATCCCAAGTGGGGATTATTTGGTATGGTTGTAATGTATCTTAAGTGTGGATTATTTGGCAAATGGTTGCATTGTTATCCCAAGTGTGGATTATTTGGTTATATTGTTACCTTACTTGAATTCATATTCATTGATAATATTATGCATAGTGTATTAAATGAATGTGGCACTATGGTATTGATTTAGCATGAGTATACATTACCATGTTGTTATATTCTTATCCCTTTTGTGGATTTATTTCAAGTATCTATTATGTGCTTGAACGTGTTATATGTGACTCGGGGGTATAATGGAATTCAATCAATTATTGATTTGTTCTATAAGTGATTGAAGGTTCATCATACATGTGACCGGCCCCTCTGTGGCCACAGAATGGGTGTGCTAGCAGCTGTATTGAGCCAAAAGCCTTACAGTCCGCTGCGATTTTGGTGACTAGGTGGAATGCTTATGTATTAAGCCAAAAGCTTTACAGATAGCGGCGATATTATATGGTACTCTTATTAAAGGGTCATATAAGTATCTGATTTTCTTATATGGATCTCTGGAGTATGAGTCCTATAAGCGGTGAATGTGCATGGAGGATGTTCACCAAAGAGAGGAGTTTTACTCCCACGTTGTACGACTTATTGTTCAGACGGGAAAGGTAAAATAAGGTAACGTAAGGTGTTTACCGCTTTAATAATGTGCTATGTGTAACCATGCTATGTGTTGCATCTTGTTTGACATCTTGCTGCATTCATAATAGCTTATTGAGATTTATTCTCACCTCTTCCCTTTTACTGTTTTAGATTGTGCTGAGACAGGTGACTTGAACCAGTGAGGCCGGGGAAAGAGTTTGGACTCTTATTTTTGGGACTTGTCAGGTTAAGTATATGAGTTGGTTGTTTAGGTGTATTTATTAAGTAAGACTCTTTTGAGAAGTTGTATATAAACTCTTTTGTAAAACCAAGTTAATTGTGAGTTTTCGATGTAAGTAATCAGATTATGGTTTATGGAAGTTGTTGTTGAATTTTCTTCAAGTAGAGATATTACTAGATGATTTAATTTGACAGTTTGAGAATTGGTTTTCTTTTAAAGGGAAATAAAAGTTTTTAAAAATTAAGATGGGATTTCTTAGTTTGGGCTTCTCAAGCTCGGGACACGCGTTAGGTCCCGGGTTGGGGTGCTCACAGTTGGTATCAGAGCTTAGTTTAGAGGTCAAGGGTAGATGTCTAAACTAAAGGGGAGTGTGTGGTAATTGACGTCGAGTGTTTAATGCAGGAGTTCGTTCTAATGGCAGGAAGCAATGATGATCAGCGAAAGGTTCTAGAAAATGATGGAGATATGGGTATAGGTGGAATTCAGAATGAAGAGATGATGAAATTATTCAGGATGTTTGTACATAATATGGAGACTAGAAGATCAGTTTCGAATCAACCTGAGGGATGTCAAAGTGATGGATTGGAAAAATTTGTGAAGATGAACCCACCGAGCTTTAACGGAGATCCGGATCCGTTAAAGGCAGAAAAATGGTTAGAGAAAATGAACAAAATCTTTGAGGTTATGGAAAGTCCCAACGAAGAGAAAGTTAGATATGCCGTTTTCAAACTTGAAGGTCCAGCTGATCAGTGGTGGCAGATTTTGAAGGGAAGTTGGGAGCGGGATCATACGCCCCATACTTGGGATAATTTCACCCAGCAGTTCGAGGATTATTTCATTTCAATGGTTACAAGGGACAAGAAGGAGATCGAATTCTTAGGACTAGAACAAGGGAACATGACGGTGAATCAGTATTCAGTCCGGTTTGAGGAATTAGCTAAGTGTTGCCCTCAATTAGTACCGCATGAAGCGAGAAGAGTTCATAGGTTTGTGAAAGGTTTAAGGATTGAGTTTAGGAAGAAATTATTGATTGATAGCTTCACCAATTATCAGACAGCCATAGATAGAGCATATAAGATCGAGAATGACATAGAGGAAAATAGTGGAAGATCCGGAAGTGGGATTAGAAATAAACCAAAGTATCTAGGACAAGGATCCAAAATCATTAGAGGACAGCCAAGGGCTTTAACTTCAGGAAGTGTGAGAGGGGAACTTGTTGTAGCTTCTTCGTCTAGGCCAATATCCAAACAGTATGGGATAATTTGTAAATTTTGCAAGAAGGTTGGACATACCGAAGATCAGTGTTGGAGTAAGCAAGGCAAGTGTATTAATTGTGGAGCAATGAGACACTTTAGGAGGAATTGCCCAAGGTTGCAGCGGGGACGAGCTTCAGGCAGCGGTCAGCAAGGTGGACGACAAAGAGGTGGTACCAAAAGAGATAACGAAGGGGAACCAAAAGAGAAGGTCTATGGTCGAGTATGTGTTTCGGGCCTAGGAGAGTTAACTCCCTCAGAGGTCACTAGAGGTATATTGCCTGTCTCAGAAGTTAGGGGTCATATTTTATAGATCCTGTTTCATATCATTTATGTTTGGCATCACACTTTGCTTCTATGTGGCATACATTGCTTGAGATTTTGTTTTATTTGTTAGAGGATTCTGCTCTTATGAGAGAATACCTCGAACCTTCTTTGATTTACCACAATGGTGATGCGGTTATAGCTGGGCATGTATTGCCAGTTGATTTGGTATGAGTACCAATTTGTGATTTTGAGATATACTTGACCTGGTTGGGTAAGTAGTTGTTGTGCACTGGTAGACTATCATAATAAGTGAGTCTCCTTTTCTATGCCTAATTTGCTTATATTGATATTTGATACCGATAAACTTTTATGTGAAATTCTTGTTATATATAGGCATTTAAGGTGGAAATTTTGGTTAAAAGTGTGAAGGGTATTTGGTATGTGTTAGACTTGCATAAGAAGTCTTTTCAAAACTTTTATGTGCTAATTTTGGATAGATGGTAATTGTGCTTTCATCAAGGTATCTCGTGTTTTGGTTATGGGTATGATAAGTCGAATTTTTAATCCTTATCTTGATGGCTTTATGGTAATTATGATGGATGACCTCTGTGTTTAATTAAAGTTACGAGAGGATCATGAAAATTATTTGAGAGTAGGGTTAATGATCCTTTGTGAGAAGTCCTTGTATGCAAGGTCTAGCTAGTGTGAGTTGGCTCGAGAGGATTTCGAATTTTGGATTCTATAGTCTTAAGCTTGGATGTTACCATGTGATCCCACGAGATTGAGAGTACGTGATCTTTGGGTTGGCCAAGTGTTGCTACCAAAGAATGTTTAAGGAGTTCTTGAAAATTGAAAAATCGTAGATTTAGTTAACTCGGAAGGATATATCAATGGTGTAGAATGTAATAAGGGTAAACCATATGGATAAGAGATGGAGAATAGATTGATTATAGATCCAATTCTTACCTTATCGAGTGGATGTGAGGACTTTGTGAATTTTAAGTGTGTATTAAGGGAAGATTAGGTTGTGATATTATGCAAAATGGTAAAGTAATAGTGTATGTTTCGAGGAGGTTAACTGAGATAAAGCGGAATTTTCTTATCCCCTTCTCGAGAGTGGCTGCAATTGTGTTGCGTTATTTAAGTGGGAACCTTATCTTTTTGAAGCTCTATTTGAGATTTGTTACCGATCCCAAGAGTTGGAGGATTTAGTTACTTGAAAGGAAGAGATTAGAAGACTATCTAGATTCTTGAAGAATAAGTTGTGTGTTGTGTGATGGACTTCCTTTCAAGTTGAGAAGTTAATTAACCTTAGCGGGTTTGCATTGAATTGGGTGAAGCTCAGTAGGCAAAAATCATTTGCATGATCCCTTGTTTGTATGGAGTTATTTCCCTAATGATGATTAGACGGAATGGACTTATGCGGGAGTACCGTTGAGAGTTATTAGAATTGGAATTCCGGGATTAAATTCTAGAATGTTTGGATTGTGAGAACGAATATAAGAATCATGACTTTGAGGAAACTATTTGAAGGTTGTAATTTGAAATGCTTGGGGAAGTACCCTTTGCTATTTGATCCTTTAGGTAAGTCTTTTTAAAATTCGGGACGAATTTTCTTTAAGGGGGAGTGAGTGTAACGACCCTAAACCTAAGCACTATTTTAGTATCATATTATATGCCTTTTATATTATTTGTTGACTTTATGTGCTTAATTTATATCTTTGATTTATTATGGTAATTTAAAATGGTTATGAGATAATCTTAAAGCCTTAGAAATAAAGTGGAAATAAGATAAAGTATCTTGGGGGAAGTATAATAATTGAAGAGCAATAAAATAAATAAATTGTTATAAGTAGTGGAAGTGGGTAGTGTAAATAATTGGGGTTGGGTGTAGTTGCATTTTTCCTAATCCTTGGAGGGCTTGGTTGCTCATCTTTGAAAGTTTTAATTTAATGAGGGGATGGGGGGCCATATCCCTCCCTTTTTCCCCATCACCTCCTTCAATTATTCAATCAACCCCATACTCCTCCATCATCCTTCTTCTTCTTCCTCAACTTTTTCTCCATGGAAACTCTTGCTTAAACGCTTCCCTTCCAAAATTATTAGCAAGTTCAATTCTTCTCCATTTGGCAATCCGGGTGTACTTTTGTGTCGGGGCAACTAGGGAAGCTCATCAAGCTAAGAAAATCTTCATTCCATCCCATATTTGCTAGGTAAGTTATTATGACTTCCTTCTAATAATTGCTCACTTTATGTGTTAATTAATCTCTTGTTGAAAGAAAATGATTTTTGGTATTTTGAATAATGTTATTTGAGTTGAAATTGATCTTAAGTTGTAAATTGGTGATCTAAGTTGAAAGAAGAATAGTATAGAGTAATTGGGGATATTAATGGTTTAAGTGTAAGTATTGATTGTGGGTTTGGCCAAGTTACTAGAGTTAGGAAGTGAATTATTATGACATTCCTCCTATTAAATGATCATGAATGATTTGATATTGATATTGTGGTTATAATTGTGGTTTGAAATGTTAGGACACTCTCTTGGGTGGAAAAATGGAGCAATGACTTAGGATAAAGTTGTGTTCATGGAAGTGATAAAGAGTATAAGAAATGGATTTAGTTAGATTAAGAATGTAATCTTAAAATGTGGTGGTGAAATGAGTAGGAAATCAAAGTGTAATTAGTCTAGGTTATACTACCTTGGGTTTAAATGATTTATAATGACATTAGTGAAGTTAGTAAACCTTTTGATGTTGACAAATTAGATGAAGCTTAGTTTGGGTTTTGGTTCTCTTTGGGTTATGTATGAAAACCTGCTGCTGGTGTTGGTTTCTGGCCGTGGCACGAGTCGTGCCCCTTGGCACGAGTCGTGCCCATGGCCAACTCGTGATGACGACTCGTGGATTTGAGGTTAAGTCGTTCTGATCAACTTAAGGGTGATTTGGCACGAGTCGTGCCCTCAGGCATGAGTCGTGCCATGAGGAGGTAACGAGTCGTGCTTTAGGGGACGCATGAATCTGAAAAAGGCCAAAGGGGCATGAGTCGTGCCCTGGGGCACGAGTTGTGCCCTGGCCTGGTGACTATGATCCAATTTGTGAGCTGTTTAAACCTAATCAAACTAAAACCAAAATGACTCCTCTTTAACCTAGATTAAAGTAGAATACTTTGGCTACACCATGACGTCTTATTGGGTCAAAATGGATTTGGGGAAGTAGTTTAAATATTATCCGGAAAATGGTTGATAAGCATGGTTAGTAACTTCACCAAAGTGGTTCAAACTTGGGAATTAGATCTTGAACTTTATTTAAGATTATTCAAGGTTGTATATGGACTTCGTAGGGATGTTTTATGGTACATGGTGACCTTACTTGCTCCATACCCTTGGTGGTTAGTGAATAATGTAGAAGCTATAGGTTACACCATTGCCCTAGTTGGAAATGTGTGTTTATCACATTGTGACATTGTTATCCCAAGTGGAGATTATTTGGTATTGTTATATTGTTATCCCAAGTGGGGATTATTTGGTATGGTTGTAATGTATCCCAAGTGTGGATTATTTGGCAAATGGTTGCATTGTTATCCCAAGTGTGGATTATTTGGTTATATTGTTACCTTACTTGAATTCATATTCATTGATAATATTATGCATAGTGTATTAAATGAATGTGGCACTATGGTATTGATTTAGCATGAGTATACATTACCATGTTGTTATATTCTTATCCCTTTTGTGGATTTATTTCAAGTATCTATTATGTGCTTGAACGTGTTATATGTGACTCGGGGGTATAATGGAATTCAATCAATTATTGATTTGTTCTATAAGTTATTGAAGGTTCATCATACCTGTGACCGGCCCCTCTGTGGCCACAGAGTGGGTGTACTAGCAGCTGTATTGAGCCAAAAGCCTTACAGTCCGCTGCGATTTTGGTGACTAGGTGGAATGCTTATGTATTAAGCCAAAAGCTTTACAGATAGCGGCGATATTATATGGTACTCTTATTAAAGGGTCATACAAGTATCTGATTTTCTTATATGGATCTCTGGAGTATGAGTCCTATAAGCGGTGAATGTGCATGGAGGCAGTTCACCAAAGAGAGGAGTTTTATTCCCACGTTGTACGACTTATTGTTCAGACGGGAAAGGTAAAATAAGGTAACGTAAGGTGTTTACCGCTTTAATAATGTGCTATGTGTAACCATGCTATGTGTTGCATCTTGTTTGGCATCTTGTTTGGCATCTTGCTGCATTCATAATAGCTTATTGAGATTTATTCTCACCCCTTCCCTTTTACTGTTTTAGATTGTGCTGAGACAGGTGACTTGAACCAGTGAGGCCGGGGAAAGAGTTTGGACTCTTGTTTTTGGGACTTGTCAGGTTAAGTATATGAGTTGGTTGTTTAGGTGTATTTATTAAGTAAGACTCTTTTGAGAAGTTGTATATAAACTCTTTTGTAAAACCAAGTTAATTGTGAGTTTTCGATGTAAGTAATCAGATTATGGTTTATGGAAGTTGTTGTTGAATTTTCTTCAAGTAGAGATATTACTAGATGATTTAATTTGGCAGTTTGAGAATTGGTTTTCTTTTAAAGGAAAATAAAAGTTTTTAAAAATTAAGATGGGATTTCTTGGGCTTCTCAAGCTCGGGACACGCGTTAGGTCCCGGGTTGGGGTGCTCACAGTTCTCCAACATGGGATCCCCGGCTTTGACTCTTGGAGCTCGGGGATGGGCAGCTCCACCTCGGCCTCTTCTTCCTCGGCCACTTTTTCCTTCAACTTGCTCTCCTTCGACAAAAGCATCAACGATCTTGGTAGATGTGGTGGCCTCACCTCCTCTTCCCGTCATATCTGCAAAAGGCCGAGGAGCAAAAATTAAGTACATCGTCCCAAGCTGATATTCAGACGGGGAAGAGGGGTGCTCCTCCTCGTCATTACAGTAAGGCCGAGGAGGGAGCCTTACCACTCAGATGACGACGAGCAATGTAGTCCGAGGACGGGTAGAACAAATTGATGTGCTCAATGATCTCGGCTCTACTCTCAAACAAGATTATACTAGGGGACAAGGAATCAACTCGATCTATCCTCGTCTTGTCCGGATATTGAATGTACAATCTCGTACGACCATACTTCGTCAACATTTCTCCGATCTCAGTCAAGGTCACCAACAACCATGGTCCTCTCTCTCTCCGATAAACCCTTAGGTTACCTTTGTGGTATCCATAACAGAATCGAGGGGAATGGTCCCAAGAACGAGCCATTTATAAGGGGAATGAAGGGGCAAGAAGATTCAAGAATCAAACGCACAAAATTTCTAGAAAAAGCTTCAAAAGGGTCAACAATGGCGGTTTTGAAATCCAAAATCCTACCAAAACCCTAGAAATTGCAAGATTAAACACAGAAAGCAGTAAAAGGGAGGAAAGGTATACCTGTTGCTGTGGAAAACGGTTGGAATCAAGCAGTTGAAATCTACTACGCCGGAAAATCAAACGTCGCCGGTGACTGGGTTCAAGAGCACGACGGTGGTTTTCAAAGCTCCTTGGTTTCGCTCTCAAATTGGGGTTGATAAAAGTACGAATTGAAAAAGGAATTTGTTTTTATACTCAACAAACCGGGTCAAACCCGAAAGCAAAACGGGTAATCGGGTATGGCGCCCCCAACATTTAATGCGTGTGCCGGTTTCCAAGGCATGTCAGAGCTTCGTTGGACGCGCCCATCATGGCACCATTAACCCGGCAGATAATGGAACGGCACATTTGAAGCGACGCTGACACGTGACAACCTGTTCGTATTCTCATAAGCCGAGGACGAGATGACTTTCTCCTCGTCCTAAGCCGAGCTAGAAAGTCGGGGGCCACTGAACAGTATAAACCGAGATACGAGCATGGGCTTGTCCGGGTCAGGGCTAAGTGGATTGGGTCATAAACATAATTCATATCAAGTTACGACATGGGCCTCTCGTCATCCATCTCGGCATTAACAAGGCCGACCAAAGTTTATCAAGGCCCAGCGAGCACATATAAATGCCCCAACTATAAGGGCCGAGGAGACCTCCCTCGTATGCCGAGATCGCCTCCATAGAGGACGAGGTGCCACTACAAGAAAACTGTCATTTAGCGACGAATTTTAGCGACGGACACAAATCTGTCGCTAATAGCGACGGATTAGCGAGGAAATAGTGAGGGATAAGACATAAAAAATAAAAAGCTGAAAACGACAACTTTAACGACATATTTAACGACGGACACTATTCCTTCACTATTTCGTCGTAAAATTGGCGCCAAAAAATTGCGCCTCTTTTTACCGACGAATTAACGAGGGATTGCAATTTTTTTTACCGACGGATGTATTTCGTCGCTATAGAATTAAAAAAAATATTATTTTATTTTCATTTAGCGACGAATTAACGACGGAATTTTGAAAATAATATAACGACGGATAACTTCCGTCGCTATATAAAGTAAAAAATAAATAAATATTATTTCTTATTAATTACCGACGGATTAGCGAGGGAATAACGAGGGATTTGAAATTTTTTTTACCGACGGATGCATTTCGTCGCTATATAATTAGAAAAATAAAAAAAATATTATTTCAATTTCTTTTAGCGACGGATTAACGAGGGATTACCGACGGATTTTTTTTTTTTTTTTTAAATTATACAATTTAATGCATGTTTATTAATACATAATTTTTAAGTTTACCTCAAATGTAAATGATGTAAGGCCAAATATGATAAAATTATATAAAATATATATTTTTAAATAAAAATTCTTAACTGTTTTTTTTTAATAAAAAATCACTACTAACAAACATCTCAAATATATTACTAAGCCATAAAAAATTAAAAAAATTAAAAAAATACATGCTATTGTCCGTCACTCTTTTTTTCTTTTATATACTTATTTTTTTATAAATAAAAAAATATTGGATATATAATAAAATAAAGAATTTTACCCGTCTCTGATTTCTTTATTATACTTTCATTTGTTTATTTTTTTTCTAACTTTTTTTATATAACTTTTATACCCTATACCCTATACCCTATAGGGTATACCCTATACCCTATACCTTATATGGTATACCCTATACCCTATACCCTATAGGGTATAGGGTGTACCCTATATCCTATACCCTATCGGGCATACCCTATACCCTATAGGGTATACCCTATACCCTATACCCTATAGGATACACCCTATAGGGTATGCCATATACCCTATAGGATATACCCTATAGGGTATAGGGTGTACCCTATACCCTATCAGGCATACCCTTTACCCTATAGGGTATACCCTATACCCTATACCCTATAGGATACACCCTATATGGTATACCCTATACCCTATACCCTATACCCTATACCATATACCCTATAGGGTATAAGGTGTACCCTATACCCTATCGAGCATACCCTATACCCTATAGGGTATACCCTATACCCTATTTTTTTTTTATTTTTTTTTTCTAACAGATTATCAACTGAACTAGTTATGACATCTCCCCTATACCCTATAGGATACACCCTATAGGGTATACCATATACCCTATATCCTATACCCTATAGGGCATACCATATACCCTATACTCTATAGGGCATACCCTATACCCTATACCCTATAGGATACACCCTATAGGGTATACCATATACCCTATACCCTATACCCTATACCCTATAGGGTATACCCTATACCCTATAGGGTATACCCTATACCCTATACCATATAGGGCATACCCTATACCCTATACTATATACCCTATACCCTATAGGGTATACCCTATTCCCTATAGGGTATACCCTATACCCTATACCCTATACCCTATACCCTATACCCTATAGGGTATACCCTATGCCCTATACCCTATAGGGCATACCCTATGCCCTATACCCTATGCATACCCGTGCCCTATACCCTATGGGGTACCCTATACCCTATACCACATAGGGCATAATATGTATAACCCTATACCCTATAGGGTATACCCTATACCCTATAGGCTATACCCTATACCCTATACCCTATAGGGTATACCCTATACCCTATAGGGTATCCTATAGGGTATACCCTATACCCTATAGGGTATCCTATAGGGTATAGGGTATATGGTATACCCTATAGGGTATAGGGTATACCCTATAGGGTATTATTATTAATTAATCACTAGTCAATCTAAATCTTAATCATTAAATACATCACAAACAATTAAATTCAATAGTTCAAATTTTATTATTTACTAATCCCTTATTTACTAACTCCCTCATCTCTCTCTCTCTCTCTCTCTCTCTCTCTCTCTCTTTAAATAAAAATTCTTAATTTTTTTTTAAAAAAAAATTCACGACTAACAAACATCTCAAATATATTACTAAGCCATAAAAAATTAAAAAAAAATATATGCTATTGTCTGTCCCTCTTTTTTTCTTTTATATACTTATTTTTTTTAAATTAAATCTTAACTTTTTTTATGTAACATTTTAAAAAAAAAAATCACTACTTAACATTTTAAAAAAAAAAAAAGTCACTACTTAACAACTTCTCAAGTAATTTTTAAAAGTATAATTATTTTTTTAATTTATTTTTGAATTGAGATAAATATTTTAGACATTTTTTGGTAAGGAAGTTTTTTTAAAAAAATATATATAAAATAATAGAAATTAACTAAATAAATGAAGGACAGACAATATATCCTTCACTATGAGTATTTTTTTTATATTTTTTTAAATAGAGATAAATATTTTAGACCTTTTTTAGTAAGAAAGTTTTTTTAAAAAAAAAATATTTAAAAAAAGTTAGAAAGTAACTAAACAAATGATAGTATAATAAAGAAATGAGGGACAGACAATATTCTTCACTATGAGTATATTTTTTTAATTTTTTTACTTGAATAGATATAAATGTTTTAAACTTTTTTTTTAGTAAGAAAGTTTTTTTCAAAAAGTTATAAATTAACTAAACAAATGATGGTATAATAAAGAAATGAGGGACGGACAATATTCTTCACTATGAGTATTTTTTTTTTAAATATATTTAAATGTTTTAGACTTTTTTTAGTAAGAAAGTTTTTTTCAAAATGTTATATACGTATGAGGTTTGTCAATTATTATTATTATGTTATTAAAAAGTATTATTGTAGTATTTAGTGTTTACATTTATAGGGTATACCCTATACCCTATAGGGTATACCCTATACCCTATAGTAAAACTATACATTTATAAATAAACATTAAGTTAGAAATTAACTAAATAAATAAGGGACAGACAATACCCTTCACTATGAGTATTTTTTAATTTTTTTTTTGATATTAGGCATAATATTATTTTATTGTTTAAATTATTATTATTAATTATTTTTATTAATTATTATAATAATGAAGAAATACAAGTATTCACATGAATCATTATCCAAGAAGATAATTTTGGTGAAAAACATTTAAATATAAAAAGTGGCAATACTTCATTTGACACACAAGTATTTACATGAATTAGCACATGCAACATCTCACCATTAAATACATCACATATAATTGAATTCAATGGCCCAAATTTATTCAAAAAACAAACAAACACACTTTCTTTTGATTGGCTCTTAATGTTCACATGGATTATTGTTAAATCAATTCAGACCATTGATCACACTCAAATCCAATGGTCTCAATTCACCCACTTTAAAACCCTACCCACTTTTCTTATTTCTCTCTCTAGTTAACCTACCGCCTCCCTCATCTCTCTCATTCTTCCCGTCTCCTTCTCTCTTCTCCCCAACCCGTCTCCTTCTCTCTATCCTTCTTCAATTTCGTTTTTGATTTCTTCAATTTCTTTGATCCAGATTCGAGAAGCTTTGTACTTGAACCGGTTAACCCTTCAAGACAATTCGTAGCAAAGAAGATGGTACCAAAATGCTATACATCAGATGTATCACAAGGAAAGGATGGTTCTAGTAATGTGATAAACTTACACAATGTCAAAAAGAGGTCGTTTGTAGAGGTGGGGAGGGAGGAAGCGAGTGGGAGAGGGAAAGCTACGCTAACTAAGCGAATCATACGTGCACCCCGTTCCAAGAAGTTTGCACCTCCAGTTTTTTTGATAGGTGCACCCCGTTCTAATAAGTTTACACCTCCAAAGCTCCCAATAGTTGCTCATGATTCCACCTCTGATTATCGAGATAGTTTTTCTAGTGATCTTTCTCCAAGATATGGAGAAAGGGAAATTTCTCTTTCTCCATCCATATGCGAGGTGGTTGTAAATGAGAAGTCTGGTTTGGTTCAGAGTCCTTTGGTGGAGACAATGAAAAGTTTTGACAGATCCAAGGTTGAAAAAGAAGTTACATCTCAAGTTGATTATGGGATGTTTGTTGCAAACAACGCTTGTAAGAAGGTGTAAAAGAAATTGTAAATGAGTTTTATCTTTTTCTTTTTTTTTTGGTAAAAAAATATTTGTATTTTTTATTTTATAATAATATTTGTATTTTTTATTTGGTAAAAGAAATTGTAAAATTTTATTGCTTAAAAAAAGAAACATTTAGCTTTAGTCTAAATATAATAATGCTACTAAAATTATATATATATATATATATATATATATATATATATATATATATGTATATGTATATGTATATATATATATGTATATGTATATGTATATATATATATGTATATGTATATGTATATATATATGTATGTATATGTATATATATATATATATGTATATATATATATATATATGTATATATATGTATATATATATATATATGTATATACATATATATATGTATATATATGTATGTATATGTATATATATATATATATATATATATATATATATGTATATATATGTATATGTATATATATATATATATATATATATATGTATATATATATATATATATAATTTTTTAATAAAAAATATCAAATTAGCGAAGGAAATATCCGTCGTTAATTTGGTATATCAAAAATAAAAAACATTGAAAAAAATTAATTTTAAAAAAATTAATAAAATTGTGAAAATATGTAATAAATTTTAGCGACGGATTTTAAGTAATAACGACGGATTATTCCGTCGCAAAATATCATAAATTCGTCGTCTCATCCATATTATTAGCGACGGTTTGGAATCATTTAGCGAGGGATAGGTCCGTCGTTAAATTACCGAGGGACATGAAATTTCGTCGTTAAACAATAGCGACGAGGTTTTTAGCGACGGAATAAATTCGTCGGTAATCCGTCGGTAAAGCGTTTTAGCGACGGATTTTTGACTTTTAGTGACGGATTTTTCCGTCGCTAAAACCTGTTTTTCTTGTAGTGTGCCTCCCTCGGCCTTGACGTTGTCAACGGGCTCCCCATATTACTCATTCCCTCCCCGGCTCATCATGGACTGAGAGGTCATGAATGACGAGGAGAGGAAAGTTCGCACCTCGTCATATCTTCATATGACGAGAAGACAAAATCATTCATCTCGGCATATCTTCATGTCAGTAGACCTTCATATGACGAGGAAAGGAATTCATGCATCTCGGCATATCATCATATGACGAGATAATGAATTTGTACTCCTCGGCTTTCCGGCAAGCAGTCTTAGCAATCCTATTTTATCAAGGATTAAGCAGTTATAATTCAATCAGAATTGTACCCATCTATATCAATTCAAGTCAAACAAGGACTCTCTAACATATATAATCCTCCTAGTATTATACCTTATCTCTTTACAGTCCCAATTCAACATGGATTCTGTCAATCCATCATTATAAATACAAGCCATAATTTCTATATTCGGATACGTTAATTTTGATATTCCGAAACTCTGTCAATTTAGTTTCTCTCTCTACAAACCGTGAACTTATTCTCACGTCGGAGGGTCTATGCCGGTGAAGCCCCGCCTTAGTTTACGTGTTTTGTCTTATTTTCAAGCTAAACAATCGCCGGAGCAAACCGATCACTTAAATTTGGGCTGATTCGACATTTTGACAGCATCAATTCTGAAATGAATAGAGTATAGATTTTGTGCATATTTTTTAAATGCAGAGGGCCCAGTATTCAAACTTAGCACAGATTTCATATAATTATTTAATTATTGAGACGAATATGACATTAATGTGGATATGCAATAAAGTTGGTCCCCAAGAAATTTAATGGGCAGGTAGCTGCTAATTCTAAAGCTGTTCAGATGAAATGAACCCTAACTAGAGAATGAAAATTCTCTGTACGGACAGAAGATTTAGAGAGATTAACATCCATATTATTAATTAAGTACTAAATATATTTAGAATATATGATTGTTGGACAGAAAGAAGAATATATTATCGTCGATACCTATAATTAGGACATGGATTATTTAATAACATCAGATAATTATTTTTCTAGAGTTTTTGCAAGTACACGTACAAGATGATGATTTAATTTTACAATTTATAATAATTTATTGATTTCAAGCTTAGGCGTAACCAGACTAATTCATTTTGCTTGATTTGTCAAAGAAAAATGGACAAGTTACTTAATATTAAGTAATATATTTGTATATATTTAATTATTAAAGATACTTCTAAATTATGTATTAGTTATTTTTCTAATAAAATTACTATTGTATATGATGCTGCAGGAATCTTGCTGGATCAATCTTCGTCCAATCAGCAAGATAGATCTCCTAGTTTTTGACCTGAAAACAGAACCCACGACTAGCTGAAATGATCTCCGGCGAAGACCCTCGAGCATGAGAGTAAGTATGGTGTATATGAGAGCTTATAAAATATAATGAACCATGTATTCAGAATATTAAATAGCAATTACCTTGAAACGGTTGATCTTGTGATGTATTTATAGGCGTTTGTGAGAGTTGTAATTGTGGTAGGATTGCTAGAGATCCCTTGAATCACGGATCGAATTTATCATGTCCACGTATAACTCCTGAATTGTAGGACTTTAGTTATGGAAAGAATTGCAGGCGTATAATGACTTTGTAGGTCGACGTCTGCTGGTAGGTCGAGGTCGCCTGTTGGGTATAGGTCGATCTGACTGAATGCCGAGGTCGGAAAATTCCCATATATAAAATGTCGATCGTATTCGAACAAAGCTATGTCGGGACCAAGTAGGTCGGACTGTGAGCTAAGTCGACTGATCAATAATGATGCGCCTTGGGCCTAGTAATATTTGGGCCGACACACTAAAAACGTGGTGGCAATAATAGATGAATAATTGGGCTTCGTGTACTGGTCCTAGCCCGTCATATTTATTCCGTTCAGTGGCCCCCAACTTTCTGAGTTGACTTTGTAGACCAGGAAGTCATAAGAAATTTTTTGATGAAGATTTCATGTAGGTCGCAGATAGATGCTCGAACCTTGACAGACTATCGACCATGCTGATGTGGCTCAATCTCGATCGTTGACTGTGGACGGCTGGATCGATAGGAGTGCCGTATTTTTGTAATCATTGCTATTTTGACGTCTGGGCAACTGCCTTGGAAACCGTCCGGGCATTAATTGTTTTGATTAAACCATTTGAAAAACCCCTTCCTTTCCGTTTCCAGTAAGGATTATAGGGTATAAAAGAGAAAAACATTTTCCTGCTAGGACTTTACAAACTCCCAATTTCCAGGCGTTTACTCTTCAGCAAAAGGCAGAGCAAGGTTTCTGATTTCTGGCACATTTGGTCCTTCGTTTTCTTCGATACGACCTTCTTCCTCAAATTAATTTAAGGTATTCTTCGATTTCCTTGCTTTTTCGTCTATTTTCGAGTTTTTTCTTTGATTTCTACCATGGCTAGGACATTTAGCTGCGAACCTGGGGCTTGGTATGGATATTGCACCATTAATCACCGAATATATAAATACATTGGAGGAGTGTGGAAGGAGATGTCCATGACTGAGTGCGCATCTATCTTGACCAGGTGGGGCTTGACTTTTAGCGAACTAGGTTTGCATGTAGGAGAGGACGTAGGAGATTTAGAAATTGACGACCCAACAGTTATGTCTTTTCATCTTTTTCACGAATTTCTCAACCATCTATCTCTGTTTTATGTCAAGGATCCCAATAAGCCTTCCTTCCTTAGAAATAGAAAGAGGTTTCCAGGTGAATCTAGGTCTCCCTTAGATAAGTCGCCAGAGATTGTATGTAGGAATGACTCCCCTCTTTCTTCTTCTGTAGATATGGCAGCTCAAGGGGGGGCTTCTACTTCATCCAGCCTACGGATTGTGGACGCGTTCGACTCCTCTGTTGCTAAGGGGAGGAACGATAGAGGTTATGTGCCTCCCAAGCCAGTTCGAAGGAAAGGAAACTCGGAGTCTCGCGTGAACATGGTGTATGGCTTCTGTGAAGTAGACATAACTGAGTTTAGGGTGACCCACTATCCCAAAAAGGAATTCATGTCCCAATTTGGAGCGACCTATACCACTGATCCCACCAGAGTAGCCTTTTTCTATGGCCAATTTGAGGCTGGCTTGAGACTTCCCTTAGATCCCTTTGTCAACGAATTTTTAGAGTGTATGGACGCCCTACCCCTTCAATTGGAAGCTAATACTTGTAGGGTTTTGGTGAGCTTTGCAATGGTATGCAAATTTCTGGGTTTCGAGCCCTGCCTTCATGTTTTTAGGATGTTCTTTAAGATCTCCACAGATAAGGTAGACTTGGGAATTAGTACTCCCTCTAGACCTCATGCCCCAATACTATTCATCAATCTCCCCAGCAAATTTAGTGGCTGGAATACCCATGTTATGGTAGTTGAGAGTATGAGAGGTTGGGAATTTCCTATACCAAGTGGTGAGTACAATGTGATGAAGCAGGAGGATTACTGGGTGCCAGATTGTAGTAAGAATTTGTATAATAAGCTGGTAGAGCTAGCTGAGAGGGGGCTAATCAGTTGGGAGGTTTTGGGGACCACCAAAAACAATTATATTTGAGCTGGAATGATGATTGGCAAGGATGATATAGTTCCCTTGGTCCCCATAGTTAGATGCTTGAGGTATCCTGATTGGGTTACCCACGAGGGAGATAGATTTAGGTTTGAAAACCAATGTCATGAGTGCAAGAAGACCCCAGATCACTGCAGACTGAGAGTGGATCACTTTGGTGGTAAGTTTTTACTTGCCATCTCATTTATCTCGTCAATTGTTTGCTCGCATGTTTCGAACTTAGCTCGTAAATATTTTTTACTCGTCAATTGTTGTTTCCACCATGTCGAACTAATCCTTGTTTTTTATCCAGTTCTTACTCCCGAACAGGAAGCTAATATGGGGGGAGTTGTCAATGTGAAGAAGAGTAAGAAGAGTTGCGGGGCTGCTAATGCTCGAGCTAGCCGACAGAAAGAGGCCGAGGATTGGAATAAGTTGCTGCAGTTGGTAGATGAAGAGGCTGATAAGTTGATTCCCATCGAAGAGGATGTTGAGCCGATGGAGGTGGAGAAGACTGAGGGTGACACCCAAGAGGTCAATACTGTTGGGACTGAAGTAGCTGAGCAATCGTTTGAGCTGATGCAAGAGGCTCTCCAAGCTAAGACCCAGACACCCATTTTCGATCTTGATGAGGAGGAGGAAGAAGAAGATGCCCGTCCCCTCAAGACGAAGAAGTGATCCAAACCCAATCCCTGATCTGAACAAGGGAAGGTCGCTACCAGCAGCTCTCAGCCTCCGACTATCCAAGTCTCATACCCCGAGCTAGTTCAAGCTCGCGTGGATAAGCTTAGCAATGTTCCTTTGCTCACTGGGGTAGACACCTCTAGCAGAGAATATCCTGAGCTAGAATATGGCCAGGTGGTGGTGAGAAGAGCGGCATATAGGGACCTAGTAACCAAGTATACGGACAAGGGCTTGACTGCTGAAATGTTCAAAGCTAGGTCGGAGCTGGTCCACTCCGAGGTAACACTTTACGCTTTTTTCATAATTATCGTTATTCCTTCTTGCTCGACTATTCGTTTTAACCAAGTTTTAGTCGATCTGATCCTTGGGTTTTGCTACTGTAGGATCTTGCTATGGTTGAGCTAGCTACAAGCTATTGGAAAGCAGCAGAGGAGTGAGAGAAGCTGGCCCTGACCATGTACGCTCGAAAATCTGCGAAGCTAGAGAAGTTGGGAGGAGATCATGCCAAGCTTAAAGAAGAGCATGCTGATTTGGATTCAGCCTATGAGAGTCTTAAGCTCGTCAAGGATGATGCCCTGAAGGCCAAGGAGGACGCATGGGGCGAACTAGGCGATGCCAAGAAGGAGCATGCTACAGCTAAGATGAGTAAGGAGAAGGTTGAGCATGAGCTAGAGGTGGCCACTCAGCTGATAAAAGAAAGTACTGACATGTTGTCTCAGTAAACTGAAGACCATAAACGAGCTCGGCGACAATGGGAAGAGGAGGCCCAAGCCAAATTGGAAACTGCTATCAAGGCTACCATTGAAGCTTACAAGGAGAGTGATGAATGTCATGAATTTGTTACTGAGCAAGCCAGATCCTTCTTTGAGGTAGGTCGGCATCACATGGCTCGCCGTATCTTGGTGGACCCTTCTGGTTATTTGTCCATTGAGCAGCTAGCTAAGTGGGCCTCAGAGGACCAGTACGATGTGGCAGCTCGTCAAGGTCACTCTTTGGTCCCTTAAAATGATAATGACTTGGCGGCCCTTGCTGAAGAAGATGCTGAGATGGAGGCAGAGCCCTGGGTCGTACCTCCCGTTGAACTTGTAAATTTTAACACCCTACTGAGGGAGCTTGAGGAAGCTGATGACCTGGCATTTGATGTGGACACCCCAAAGTATGCTTTTTCTGAATCCGGAAAGCTCAATAATCTTCAACAACAAGAAAAGGATTCTGGTGATCAAGCTAATATCAACGATCAAACTGAGGATGATCCAGCAATTTAAATTTTCTTGAATATTTGTTTGGCAATGTAACGAAACAAGTTCCAAAACAATTTTTTGCCTTTATGTATTAATGCCTTGGCCCAACTTTTTGGGAGGCATCTTAACTTGACATATTTTTTATTGCACAAGTTTTAGCCCGCTTTGGGGAACTTGCTTTATCTTTAATCGTAGTTGACTTTACATTTGAATCTTTTTGCCTTTGATCCTTGTATGAATGTATGTTGTACTAGATTGACTAGAAATGGATTTGTCACAAGCTTTTTTGGTCGGACTAGTTTAGGAACCAAAGTCGACCTAATACTTTGGCTTATTTGATAATGAGATTGACTAAGAGTCGAATCTATTAGAACGAGGTCGACTAAGAGTCGAACCTATTTAAAGGAACAAGGTTGACTAAGAGTCGAGTCTGTTAGAACGAAGTCGACTAAGAGTCGGACTTGTTAAATGAACGAGGCTGACTAAGAGTCGAGTCTGTTAGAACAAAGTCAACTAAGAGTCGGACTTGTTAAGTGAACGAGGCTGACTAAGAGTCGATCCTGTTAGAACGAAGTCGACTAAGAGTCGGACTTGTTAAGTGAACGAGGCTGACTAAGAGTCAAGCCTGTTAGAATCGATGCACTTAACAAGTACCATAATTTGGTTGAATAGAACTGCAACTTTATTGAAGTAGTAGCACGATTACACGGAATACGTAAAGCTAGTACTAGAACTAAACTCGAACTTAAAAACTGAAACTAAAACTGAAACTGAACTTAAAAGTAATATTTGATAAGGTGGCTAGCATGCCACGGATGCTTCAACTCTTCACCGTCTAGATGAGCGATCATATAAGTTCCTTCCATAACAACTCGAGTAACGATGTAGGGACCTTCCCAGTTGGTAGATAACTTGTTCTGCTGAGTTCTCCTTCCAGTTGACTCGATCTTCCTTAGCACATGGTCACCCTCTTGGAATGATCTTCTCTTAACTTTCTTATCGTGATAACTCTTAGTTTTCTGCTTATAATTGACCATCCTAAGCTAAGTTGTATCCCTCTTTTCGTTGAGCAAATCTAAATCGATCAACCTGTTGACGTCGTTCTGTTCTTGATCAAAGAAAACTACCCTTGCTGTAGGGAATTGTAGCTCAGCCGGTGCCATGGCTTCTGATCCATATGCAAGAGCGAAAGGGGTTTCACTCGTGGGCCCCCGAGTAGTTGTGCGGATTGCCCAGAGAGCAATGGGAAGTTCGTCCAACCAGTTGCTTCGTCGACCAACCAAACCCGTCTTAAGTGCAGAGAGGACTAGTTTGTTCGCAGCTTCAGCTTGTCCGTTACCTTAAGGATAAGCGACTGAAGATTTCCAATGCTTGACTCCTACTCTGTTCATTTCTTCCTCAAAGGCTGTGGAGAACTGTAGACCATTGCCTGACACTATAGCTCGAGGAATTCCAAAACAGCGCCAAATGAAGTCGTGAATAAAATTGATGGCATTATCCTCAGTAATCCTGGCTAACGGCTTCGCCTCGACCCACTTGGTAAAGTAATCAATAGCAACGATCACGTACTTACAATTTCCATGGGCGGGCGAGAAGGGACCAATCAAATCGACTCCCGACATATCGAAAGGCCAAGTTGCTACCACTGGAGTTTGCTCGGTCGTAGGCAATCTAGGTAGGTCGGCAAATCTTTGGCACTGATCGCACGCCTGAACAAAGTCGTGAGCGTTCGCTCTCATGTGAGGCCAATAATAACCCAATGTAATCAGTTTGTTGGCCAAAGTTTTGGCCCCCGGGTGTCCACCACAAACCCCACTATGTACCTCGTACATCAGCTGAGTAACTTCTTGAGGGTGAACACATCTCAATAAAGGTTTAGTGAATGACCTTCTGAACAATGTGTCTCCTTGAATAACGTACCTCAGGGCCTTTTTCTTGATAGCTCGAGCTTCTTTCTCGTCATCAGGTAGCTCGCCTGTCTCTAGATAAGCTCGAGTGAACGGCCGAATGTTCTTCGATACCTCGCTGTGAAACCATACAACCAAGAAACTTTCCAGCTGTGAAACCATACAACCAAGAAACTTGTTGACCATCCTCTGGTAGGTCGCTCCTGCATTCTTTAAGCCGAACGACATCATATTGTAACAGTAGATACCCCCAGCAGCTTGGAAGGCCGTCTTCACTATATCATCCTTGTGCATGTTGATCTGGTGGTAGCCTGAATAGGTATCGAGGAAGCTCAATGTTATGTGCCCAGCTGTAGAGTCTACGATCTTGTAGATCCGCGGCAGAGGGTAGCTATCCTTTGGACAGGCTAGATAAAGGTTGGTAAAGTCGACACAAATATGCCATTTACCATTAGATTTCTTCACCATTACCACGTTTGCTAGCCAGGTGGTATGAGTAGCCTCCTTGATGATACATGCACTTAAAAGTTTTTGTACCTCAAGTTTGATCGCCTCCTCTTTGTCACGAGCAAAACTTCGTAGCTTCTGCTCCTTATACTTCATGGTCGGATTAACTCCCAATCTGTGAACATCGACCTCCTCTTTGATACCTTTCATGTCTTCCACACGCCAAGCAAAAACATCAGTGCTTTTCTTCAGTAGCTTGACAATCTCTGCTCTTTCCTCGGCTGACAACTGTCTCCCAATCTGAATTTTTTGTTAGGGATACAAGGGATTAGTCACCACTTCTTCTAGTTCGTCCACAACTTCTAGCTCCGGACCATCTCTAAATTGTAGGGTCTCGATAATGATCTCACGAACCCTCTGTCTTTCTTCGGCCCCCAAGTGGGGAGCTTCTTCAACAATCATACCATCTAGCTCAGCTGCAATCTCATCGCTGGTGGTGTGATGATGTGCATCCGAAAATTTTCCCATTTTTATTTGAAAAAATCAACGAAACGGAGTCGCCACGCCATTTTTATTTTAAGGGCCAAAACTTTGAAAAAAGCCCGAGATCAGAGATTTAGGTTCGGAGGTCATGTTACGCGCCGGGAAGGACGTTAGTGTGCACCCGGAGCGCCTCGTAAAACGAGTCTTCCAAACATTTGAAATCCTTTTGTGTGTGTGTGTGTGTGTGTTTTGACCAAAATGAGTTGAAACTGAGAAAAACAAAAATGGGGAACTCTTTATAAGACTTTGAACAATCCCCAAGATTTTTGGTATGATTTTTGGGTTGAGTCTTGGCACTCAAAAGATTTTTGGGAGTTGAAAAGCAATTCTGCCAGAATGAAAAAGGCAGTTGACCCTTGACTTTGAAATGAACTTAAAGGCTTCAAAACCTCATAATATGTGGAAAGTCCGAGAATGAAAGTTGCTTAAAACACCCTAAATAGGGTTTCTGCAAAGGAACTTTCCATTTTGGAAGTAATTTGAGGGGTCAAAACCTTCTGGAAATCTCAGATGTGAAATCTGGATTCCCGGAAGCTGATGAACTGGACTCTAAGAGAAAAATTGAAAGATTGGGTTTTACTCACGCAAAAAATAAAGTAAAAATATGTATGGAAAGATCTGGATGTTGGCTACAAAAAGTGTTTTGTAGTTAACACCAAATTCCAAGTTTATCTATGTCCAAAAAATTAGACCATGGACTGAGGTCTGAGAAAATTGCTACTGGACAGCAACTTCTCAAGAGAGAAAATATGATTTTAAAGGGGATTTTTGCATCCATGCTTGTCCCCATTTCCCTAGGTTTTGGTTAGTGATCACTAGACATTTTAGTGGTGAATCAACTATACCAAACCATCCTTGGGGTACATTAGGACTAAGCATTTCATTTGCTTGGGAAGGGGGATTTCATCCTTTGAAAGAAAGATTTTGTGTATGAAAATGATTTTGGAAAACACTTTTTAGTGAATGATCTTTAGAAAAAACACTTTTAAGTGAGTAAGAAAATGATTTAGGCCTTTTAAATGGTCATCCATTGGAAATTTATTCCAAGGTGACTACATTTTTAGGTCAAGCAAAGATGAACAAATTGATGAACAAATTACATCTTCAAAGTTTGAGATGCATGCATTGATGAAAGAAATTTAGGGTAGGAAGAGGGAGGTTATACCTATCTTCCCTTGTGTATGAGCTTGACTTGAAGAGTATCAAGATTTGAATGTGTTTAGGGTTGGTGATTAGAGTTGGTTAAAGAGAAAACAAGTAGATAACAATGAAGTCCTCTATGTTTTCTCTCTAATCCTCCTCCTAAAGGGTGATTTGAGCTTGAGTTAGTGTATGTATGAGAGTATGTATGAGAGTGATTTGAAAGTATTTTGAGTGAGTGGGATTTGGGAAAGATTGGAGAGAAAATGGTGGCAATTCAAGGGAATTCCCACTGTTTTCTCTCTATATTTCGCCAGAGTTTCGTTGCTGTGATCAAATTGTGTTGTGTAAACTGAGAGAGGAGGGTTCAATTTATAGCCCTCTGAAATTGACAAACATTTCCGCGGATATGATTGACAGCGTGCATTGTTCATTAATTACAGCTTCAGGCTTTGGACAGGAAGAATAAAATTCAAAAATCCAGCAGTTTATGTTTTTCAACTTGCCCAATTCGGATTTTTCTTATTTCTTTTGCTTTTTGAGATTCTTTTCTTGGTTTAACTTTAAATGGCAATGCCCATTTTACCCTTACTTTGTTAGAAAAGTTAGGAATGTTAGTAATGTTATAACTTTCGTTAATTTTCTAACGAAAATGCTAACAAGCTCAAATTGGAGCACTTACAGTAGCCCCTCGGTGACGGCGCTTTCGAAGGAAGCGGGGTCGTCGATAAGAGTAAGGCTCCATATTTTGGCAGGATGATCAAGTGATCGAGTGGCTGAACCTATTTAATAGGCTACCTACGTATCCTTAAGAGGAATCAAGCCAGTCGTAGTTCGGGTCTTTCGACTATCTTTAGTTGTCGACCACAGGAGTATTTGTTTTAGGATGTCAACTTTGGCGGCGAGTTCTACGATCGATTCTTTGAAAGAAACTTCTGGGGATAAGAAATGACCCTCTTCGGTCCGATGGCTAGGGTTGTATATCCGCTCTGCTGGGGATAGGAATGACCATTTTGGTGCAGTGGTGAACCTAATGATAGGCTACCTACGTATCCTTAAGAGGAATCAAGCCGGCCGTAGTTCGGGTCTTTCGACTATCTTTAGTCGTCGACCCTACTGTTTTAGGAAAGTCATCCTAAGATTTGACTATTTTTGGGAAGTCACCCTAAGGTTTTGACTGTTTTTGGGAAGTCGCCCTATGATCTGACTATTTTGGGGAAGTCGCCCTAAGGTCTGACTATTTTTGGGAAGTCGCCCTATGGTTTGACTATTTTTTGGGAAGTCACCCTATGATCTGACTATTTTGGGGAAGTCGCCCTAAGGTCTGACTATTTTTGGGAATTCGCCCTATTACTTGACTATTTTTGGGAAGTCGCCCTACGGTTTTGACTATTTTTTGGGAAGTCGCCCTATGGTTTGACTATTTTTGGGAAGTCGCCCTAAGGTTTTGATTGTTTTGGGGAAGTCACCCTATGGTTTGACTATTTTTGGGAAGTCACCCTAAGGGATGATTGCGATTTATCGCTTTCCTCGTGTTGTGTGTGATAGCGTTTTAGGTGCCTCAAACCTTGATGATGGCGTCTTAGGTGCCTCGAACCTCGGTGATGGCGTCTCAGGTGCCTCGAACCTTGATGATGGCGTCTTAGGTGCCTCGAACCTTGATGATGGCGTCTTAGGTGCCTCGAACCTCGACGATGGCGTCTTAGGTGCCTCGAACCTTGATGATGGCGTCTTAGGTGCCTCGAACCTTGATGATGGCGTCTTAGGTGCCTCGAACCTCGATGATGGCGTTTTAGGTGCCTCGAACCTTGATGATGGAGTCTTAGGTGCCTCGAACCTGAATGATGGCGTTTTAGGTGCCTCGAACCTTGATGATGGCGTCTTAGGTGCCTCGAACCTTGATGATGGCGTCTTAGGTGCCTCGAACCTCGATGATGGCGTTTTAGGTGCCTCGAACCTTGATGATGGCGTCTTAGGTGCCTCGAACCTTGATGATGGCGTCTTAGGTGCCTCGAACCTTGATGATGGCGTTTTAGGATAGATGATCCTCTAGTGGACTTCATTTGAAGGGATCGGTTTTACGTCTGCTTGCCGAAGGAAAGGATGACCGTCTTTGGTCGAGTGGTGGACCTAATGATAGGCTACCTACGTATCCTTAAGAGGGAATCAAGCCGGTCGTAGTTCGAAAATAGTGGGGATGGTCTTTGATGGTTTGACGGTATTTGAGGTTTGACTATTTTTTGGGAAGTCGCCACTAAGATTTGATGATAATGTTCTTTTAGAAAAGTAGTTGATTAAGATATGCTTTCATACATGTCTTTGTGCTTACGTAGGCGAGGCTACGGGCGATGTTGATGAAGAGTTGTTAGGTTGCCGTTCGTGGGACGGTTTTACGCGACGATTTCTTTGTCTTTGGAGGCATTTTGACTGAAGGAGGAGTTTGGTTGAGTCTGCATCTTCTTTGGTGATCGTCAAACTTGTAGAGGTTTTGAGCTTGTCTTCACATTGGGACTTCTTGCTTTTGAGAACTTGGTGTCTCTAATCGCATTGTATTTGAGAACTTGGCGTCCACCGACCGATTTGTATTTGAGAACTTGGCGTCTGACCGATTTGTATTGGAGAACTTGGCGTCTACGGCCGTCTTGTATTTGAGACCTTGGTATCTTTGACCGATTTGCATTTTGAGAACTTGGCGTCTCAGGCCGTCTTGTATTGGAGAGCTTGGCGTCCCTGACCGATTTGTATTGGAGAGCTTGGCGTCCTTGACCGATTTGCGTTTTGAGAACTTGGCGTCTCTGACCGATTTGTATTGGAGAACTTGGCGTCCTTGACCTGATTGTATTGGAGAGCTTGGCGTCTCGGCCGGATTTGTATTGGAGAACTTGGCGTCCTTGACACGATTGTATTGGAGAGCTTGGCGTCTCGGCCGGATTGTATTGGAGAACTTGGCGTCTCGGCCGAATTGTATTGGAGAACTTGGCGTCCACGGCCGAATTGTATTGGAGAGCTTGGCGTCCACGACCGATTTGTAGACAGGAGGGCGGTCTTCATATGTTTGTGGATGTTGAGAATTTGTTTTCATCCATTTGAGGTCGTCTTTGGTGAAGATCATCCTTGCCGAAAAGGGGATTACGTTTGAATTCCTGCATTTGTTAGTGAAGAGGAAGATGCATATATGGCATTCATGATGGCGGATGCATGCATAGAACCAAAAATGATTATGAGATGATGCGTTTATTTGCTTTCGAAGATGCACTTGGCCTAAGCTTTTGGCAGGGAAATTACGATTTATGATTTTCAATCACTTAGGATTTTTCCTATTGATTCAAGTTTTGTGCATGCTACATGAGCCACAGGGAGATTTTTGTGGGGATGCATGGTGATGAGAGGGGATATATGTGTTGTTATTTGTTTGGGACAAGCTTTGGTGGTGGGGTGATATCCTTTAGTCGCGGACTGAATTGCATGTTATTGATGAGGTCAATTTTGATCTTGGGATGAAGTTGGATTTGAACCCGGGTCTCGATTGAAATTTCTTTTCGAGTCTCGGACATTTGAAGGCTGACGGCGACAGGCTCTAGAATCAAAGCATGTTGACATGAATGAACCCTCTTTTGCTTGGGTTAGTTGTGATTTGACGAAATGCGATATGAGGAGATTCCCAATTCTCAACTTTTGATGATGCGGGAGTTGCCATATGCCAAGTTCTAAAGCTGAAACTCCAAGATAGTTGTTGAGGTGACTAGACCTTTCTTACGAAGATAGGTGTGACTTGATAAAGCCCCATTCCATGGAAAAGACATGGCGAAAACCACGGAATCTTTCTTTGAATGATTTGATGAAGCCCCGGAGTTTGACAAAGCGTCACTACGAGAGGTCCGATTAAAGGTTTGGTGACATGCGATGAAGTACCGAGCCAATCGATCAACGTGAGAGCCTTGAAGGTGAAGTTGTCATGAAGGGAGAAACCCATCTTTGATACCGACTATGAAACTAGAATCCTCTCTTCGAAGAGTGTCTTCCATATAGGAAGCTGTTAGCCATAGTGGCACTTGGCTTGTTCGTGGCTTCAATCATATTCACCCTACTTTTTTAGGGAATGGATTGTTGGCTGTATTGGGTCCTTGGGGTCCCCTTTTCGATCGGTTCTCACCTTTGCCCTTTTCGGGAGTCGTGTTGGAGGTGGAAGAAACCCGGTATCCGTAAGCGAGTGCGACAACTCGGCTGGCGATTGTAAGCCCTCTCAAATTTAGCCGGAATTGATCATTGCCCGTAGATCCGGATAGGGAAATTGCTAAGTGAGGCCCTCGAGATGTGGTTTCGGGCGTGAGCGAAAGATGTCTAGTTGTTCCTCTTCAAAGGAGGAGTTGCCATCTTGCTTGTAAAAGTCCACTGATGTTCTCGTCGGGGAATTTGCATTGTTGTCTGCGAGTCAAATCTATTTGCTTCCCACTCCAAGTTAGCTAGTAATCTGGTCCCATGTAGCCACGGCCTCGGATTTTAAGCGGAAGAACCATTTTAGAGCCTTTGGACTTCAAAGAGAGGCTGAAATAGTCGGCCAAGCTGGCGATTGGCGCCCCTTTTGACCTTCATTGCCAAGGTATACGTGTCCGAGATGGGTTTTCGGGCATGCGGTGCCATCAAAGAGATCCAAATTAGGCATCACGAATTTGTGGGGAACAAAGGAGTCGGGTTCGTTGGTCGGAAGCGAGACTTCTTAACGGTCAATTCGGCAATCTGTGCTTTCATTTCCTTGTGTCGTTCCACGAACCAAGCCAAATGAGGGTCTTGTGGTGGAACCATGGCATTCAAACCGGCGGCGAGCTAGAGAGAGGAGCTACCGTGGCGGAGACGAGGTGGAGAGGAACGGCCGATGCTGGGGACATAGGTGAAATCCTGTCCTTGGCCCGAATCACCCGGGGAGCTTGAGTAGGACCACAGGCAAAGGGATAGAACCTCGCGGCTTGTTGTTGATTTTCAACCGGCAAGAGGGCGAAGGCGATCTTGATGTAGGCTGGTAACTCTGGATTTCCGGAGTGAGGCCCATAAGTAGGCTTAAGTGCGAGCTGCTTTGTCCACTGATTGTTGAATTGCATAGGCGAAGGTGCATGACCGGGTGCTGCGGTCTGGTGATTACGATGGCTGGGATGGAGGCTTGGTAACCCGTGAAGCTGAGTGAGGAATGGATTTGTGAAAGGCTGTGTGAGGAGCGGGCGAGCTAGCGTCATTTTGAGGAAGGGCTTCGGCATTTGCCACTAGACCGGTGTGGAAGCATTCCAAGCTGTTCTTTGCGAAGGCCACGATAGATTGGTTCCAAGGCGAGGTGGGATTCCAATTTCTTTGTGGTATTAGAGGTAACCCCAACCATGAGAAGACATTCCGTGCGATTTTGCCCCGGCGAGGAGATGTGAGCGATCGGTCACGTTAGGCTGCATGGGTCGATGAGTACGTATTTGGGGTTTCTTTGTCCCGTTGAGACGGTCATGAAGGGATCTTGTGAGGCTTGTGCGGTGCGGGGATTGGATATCTTGAAGCTGGGTTCTTTGTCGAGGCATTTCAAGCGATGGCGAGAAGCTCTGGCGATGCATGCCCAGGCTGGCGAGGCATACCAAGCTATTTGTGACATACCGAGGCGGCCCCGGCGCTTTGAGGCATACCATCTTGGCCCAAATCGGATGAAGTCAATTTGTTTCCCCAAGCCTCCCCGGGCAGGCTGTGAATGTATATCGAGCGAGAAATTTGAAAGGATGGGCGATTCGCGAGTTGAGAAGAGTGTGAGGAAGGTGGTGGTAGTACATGTCGGCCAAGATAGGGATGGGGATCCTTTTCCTCTTCTACCGTGAAAGTTCCATCGGGGTTGAGGGCAATCGTCAAACCAAAATTCTGACATCTTCCAAGGACGAACATCGAAACCTCATTCGATTGGCACAAGGAGTTTTATGGACTCGGGTTCCAATATTAGTCATAGGAATATGATGAATTTACGGTCTTGGTTAAAATTCCGTCCTCGTCCTTGGACATCAAAGAAGCTGCACTTGACTAGCCCATGACCAACATGGCGATCAAATCTCATCTTGCTTGGTGGAGCCTTGAGTGCGAAGAGATGTATTTGCGAAGTCTTGATTTGGAAGAAGTGACTTGGCAAAGCCTCGGTCTCATATTTGTGAATCGACACAATTAGAGAGGCTTCAACACAGTAGGCACTTGTGGGCGATGCGAACAGAGACCCAACCCATCTTGTAGCGAAAGTGAAGAACCAACGTTCTTGAATTATCATGTAGCAAAAGAGGCAACCCATCCTTCCATATTTACTTTATTATTTTCTTTATTCAATTAGTCAACAGGAAGAAAATGTAAAAGCAAGACAATTTTAGGAATGTATACTGCGGGGGCATATATTTTTTCGAAAAGTGGGGATGAATCCCGATTTGTATTATTTGATGGCCTCATTTGACGAAGGCACAAAAGAACTCGCTTTGGGTTTGACTCTTTTGAGAGAGCATAAGTTTAGAAAGGTTTGTAAAAGTGTATGGAAGCCCCTGGCGACGAGAAAATTAGTGTTTAGCTCTATTTTTCCTATAATGTAGAAAAGAAGACTTGTCGAGACATACTGAAAATATGTTTTATTCAAAATGATCACAAGATTGCTTAAAACCCTTTATTAATGTTCGGGTTATTCAACCCCTAATCTCGATATGAACAAACATTTTGATTAATCATGAGGAGAAAGTCAGCGATACCAAGAGTCGAAGTTGGCGAATGGTGAAGAGGGATCGTGTATAGGAGAGGCTATTGGTGAGGCCGGATTTTACGGGATTTGAATGTGTTTATGACCGGACCATTTACGGTTGCCTACGTTCCCCTCATTGTGAGGAGCTCGGGTCGCCGTAGTTCGGGCCTGAACTGTGTTTGGCTTTAGAAAAGGGGTATGAACATTTGTGGTACTTTTGGTGAAAAGGCTCGGATAGGAAGTTTGGATGATAAGGTGCGGGCCTTGAGGTGATTCCTTGACAAGTCATTTTGAGCGATTCCGTTGCTTCTTGATCGTCGTCCTTCATCGGGGGAGAAAGATTTTGGATGCAGCTTAAGGGCTTATGATATGTTTTTGCCGTTGCTTTAGCTTGCTCCCTTGTTGTCGACAACTTCCGTTCTTCGGGCTTTAATTTTGCCCATATGTCAAACCTTCGATCGGCGGTGCTAGGTCCTTGGCCTCATTTTTTTGAAGCTTTTGTTTTTTTTTTTGAAGCTTTTTTTTTTTGAAGCTTTGTTTTTTTTTGAAGCTTTTGTTTTTTTTTGAAGCTTTTTTTTTTTGAAGCTGTTGTTTTTTTCTTTTGAAGCTTTTGTTTTTTTTTGAAGCTTTTGTTTTTTTTTGAAGCTTTTGTTTTTTTTTTTTTGAAGCTTTTATTTTTTTTAAGCTTTTGTTTTTTTTTTTTTTTTGAGCACTTGAGGACGAAGGCAAGCTTCTACTTGAACTTTCTTGATGCATGGGGCGGAGGCAAGCCCTGTTTTTTTCGATATGGGGTCGATCTCCGATCTTTGAGTGACCTTTTGTTGTCCCTTGATGTTGCCGCCTTCGTTGACTTGATCAAGGTGATGATGGGGATATGTTTTGGAAAGTGTATGGCTTGATGGAGGCCTTTGTGAGGTGAGGAAAGTGTATAGGGAGGGCATTAGTTGACTTTCTCGCACCAATTAATTAAAATCTTAATCATTTCCGAGAGATTATTTGTTGAAGCGATGCGAGTGATCATTTAAAATAAAACCATTTCATTAAATGTAATGTAGGTGTGCAAATAATGTCTCAAGTCTAGCGAGAAAAGAAAAGACTCTTTTATAGAAAACTTAAGATTAACTACAATGTCCAAGGAGGACTTGATTGAACGAAGAAAGTACTAGAACCTACGAAGGTTGACTAAAAATGTTTTAATATTAAAGGATGGGTAGCCCCTAGTCTAGCTACTCTTTGTTGTTGGTGCCAAGACGCTTGAGGCTTTCCATCTTTACGGTTAACTTACGATTCCATTCTTGCGGACCGAGGCGGTGATCGATTACGTGCCCATGATGCGGGTGGGAGTGGAGGAGTTTGAGGCCATGGGCGGTGGGGCGAGCACAAGTTGTCCAAAGAAACGGGTCGGAAAAGTCACGGGGACGAACTTTGTCGGCGAGCATATTGATGGAAGGAAGTGAACACGAGAGGACCTTGAGGGTATTGGGCTCTGTTTGGGAGGATTGACGATGCGGCGGTTGTTTTGAGTGAAAGGGGTGATACTAGGCGATTGTGTCTTCGGGCCTTTCTCAAGCTTGGGCTGGCATTAGACAAGTGTGCTCTGGGGCGAGGTTGTCCTATCGGATTCTCTCACCGGGCACTTGAATTTTGCGCGACAGAATCATTTCTTTGCACAGTTCGACATCTTGGGTCAAAGGAGTGCTAGTACTTATCATAAGATCAAGCTTCTCTGCATTTGTTTCACTTGCTCTATCAATATTGCCACATGGGGATCAACGGGAACATTCGAGTTCTTGGAACTCGCAACAAGACTCTTATCGGCGAGAGGAAACACGGCCGCGGTGGTGGCGACGGAGTGAATTCACTAAGTCCGGTAGACGACAACGGAAAACTTGTGGCATCCGGATTTTCTTTTAGCAACTCATGATCGCATTCGGTGGGTGTAGAGGCTTGAACATAGCCACATAGCTCAGCGATTATGTGAAGTTTGGAGCATAAAGCGCGAGTATTGCGAAATTGAGAGCAGGTGTGATGGAGCCCAACTCGTTACGAGGAGGCGAGGGCGATGGAGCCCTAATGGCACTGAGTCTTTGGAAAGGGTTTGAAGAGGAATTGTCCTTGGCAAGGGATCATATGTGGATGGAGGGAGGTGTTGGCCGTGGGATGGAGAGTTATAGGATGAAGGGGCTGAAATCACTTGTTTACGAAGTCTCATCTTCGACCATGACCGAGGAACCATTCGCCTCAGCATTACACGAACTCCATGGCGGCGGAGAGCATTGATGAGCGAGGGTCTTGTTCTTCATGAATCTTATGGGCGTTTTCCAAAGCCGGGACTAACTCTTCCTTCCTAATCATCGGATTTCTTGTATCCTTACGCTTTACGCCAAATCTGCCATCGAGATCATTATCATCCCATTTAACCTTGGCGTCGATCGTGAACTTATCGGAGGGCGAGAGTTCAAAGCATTTCACCAAATCCGGCTTTGCCATGGCCACATGCTTGTTGCGGTCAAACCATCCATTCTCAACATTTGTTGCGACTAAATCATACGGCTTGTCGGAGTACTGTTGAATTCACGAGTTTGAATCATAAAATTCAATCATGTTTACATTCGCGTTGTTTGGGAAATGATCATTGGCGGGGTTGAGATCAGAGGCGCTCGAGTTTGCCCTTCTTAATCAATCCACTGAATCGCCTTTCTCAAAGGCTGTACGGTTGTCGGTCGTATGACCGTGATGCAGTGGAAAGCACAATGCTTAGTGGTGTCAAAAGGGATTTTGGGATCCTTGGTGATAGTTTCTCATGGGTTCGAGGAGACCTGCTCTAGCAAGCTATTTAAAACTTTGCTTAAGGGAACACCCAAATCCTCGGGATTCGAGATTTGGTCATTGACTTGGTCACCATTACGAGCGGGGTTTGCCGGTTTTGGTCCATTGGGGCGCTCGAAGCTTGCCGTTTCGATTAACCTTTGAACCGCTCTCTTCAAGACTATGCGGTTGTCGGTCGTGTGGCCATAATGATCATGGAAGGCGCAGTGCTTACTCATGTCGAGAGGTGCATTTGAGCTCCTTGGATGGTAGTCCTTGAGAGGCTCCAAAGGCCTACCCTTACTAAGCCCTTGAAAATTAAGCCCGTGGGCATCCCAAGATCATCAAAAGCGTTCTCGTTGCCTTAAAGGACCACCATTTCTTGGTTGCTTTTGGGTGCCGTCAATTGTACACAATGCCTTCTTTCCTTTGCGGATGTCGGAGCCGTGTTGGAAGGGTAAGGCTTATAGCGGCGAGACATGTTCGGACTCGTAGTCTTTTCCGTGCACGAACCCTTTTGATGTAATCATCGATGTAATCGTCGAGATTCGACCTTTTGTAAACTTCATTCGTGTCGGATACACAAGATTGATATGGTGAGATGGCCCGAGTCGAGCGATCGTCGATACTCTCGTTGCTAGGCTTTTCTTGTACCTTCTTAATTGGTTCTACCAATAAGCGATTGGACGAGTCAATAGGAACATTAGGATTGCATGACCCGCCACAAGATTGGCATTAGCAAAACGAAACCACGGTAGGAAGTACTCTGGTGGGAGGAATGACGGTCGAGCATTAAAAGCGTGATCGTAACCTTCCTCATAAGGCACTGTAAGTTGTCGAAGATGAAGATATATGGCTTCGTGATGGGTGGATACCGAGGGAGCGGTGAGTGCGGATCCGGAAGGCTGCTGAAAACATGAGGTTTGAGGCATCGTAACGATAGGATTGAATGTGTCTTGACCACGGCCTTGAGGAACATGGCTGCAAGGGAAATGTGTATCTGTACTTGATGAGCGGGAGCGGCTTGCGTAACGGCCGGGTGGAGAATTTGATGAGGAGCATTTGACCTTGTTGGACTTCCCAGAAGGGCGGGGGGTAGAGCTCGGGGATATTGTGAACACGGTGAGCACGACGAAGTGGTGATAAAAGCACAGTGGCCCACGCGATCTTGCGGTATCATAGGGGTCGGTGTGCTTTGAGAATTGGAGGAAGCAAGGCGGCCCCCTCGAACCATGGAGCACGAGAAAGCAGCTGTCCCATTCAGAGATGGTGACAGAGCCAGGCGATGCGGTGAAGTAGTAGCGGCCCCTTCAAGGCTGCGGGCGAAAGCCAAGCCCGATTCAATCCTGGTGGTGAGACACGAGAGGCACCGGGGCGGAGTTGACCTAGATCGGGCTGTTGAGGAGTATCAGCGGTAAGAGGCTGAGATGTCTTGGCCGGCCAATTCAGATTGATGGCCGGGCCGGGCGAGGTTTTGGAGTAGCGAGCGGCCCATTCAAGGCTGCGGGGCAGAAACGGGCGATTGAAACCCAAAGATGAAAGCGTATAGGTGCCGGGGAAGTTGACCAAGATTGATACGATGAGGCCGAGAGGCGGGATGAGTGATAGGCTTGGGGATGCTTGGCCCATTAGTAGTTCCACACGAAAGGGAACGGGGCATTTGATGGTAGTTGGCATGCCGGGAGGGTAATTAGCTCCAATCTTCGCCTCAACCGTAAAGGTTCTATTAGGGTGGTGAACAATTGCTAGCCCACAGGTTACGATACTTTCCAATAGCGGCGATCTGAGCCTCTTGATTTTGTCTTATACGTTCCAACATCGATTCCAGTTCGGCATTTTGCGGATTTTCGGGGTGTGGAGTTGTGCGTCCCCCACCGTTCTCCTACGAGTTGGTCATTACGAAACTTTGAGCTGAAGCGAAGGAGGAAACCGATGAAGTATCGACTTCGGAATGGCGAAATTTGAACAAACGATGACCCGGGGTCTCGATCCAAACTTTGCTTCTTGTGGAAGGCACAAAAGGGTGTGGTTCGGACTCGGGAAGCGAAACGAGGTTGGTGTTTGGGCTTAGGGCTCATGCAACATGCGATTATTTGTTCACGTTTACTTAAAACATGTTTTATTAACCTAATCGGTTGGAAAAGATTGCTCTTCTTTTTCGCAAACTACTGGATTCTGGATCGGTGGGCCCCGTCACTACGTCTATAAGCCCTCGTATTCCACTGTATTTCGACCTCCCGGGGTGGACGGCCCGGGCGAGGGTCCTATAGGGCAAGCGGGTCCCACCGACCGAAAGAAAACGATCCTAAAAGTCGGCGGGCAATCGAGTCTTAACGAGCATTCGATGTAAATTACGGACAAAGGCGACGTCGAAAGTCAAGATCATGTCAGGGGCTCGACGAAAAGTCGGCATGATTTGGGTGATAAATGTCCACGATTGATCTTGACTTGTCGTCGGTTAAGCCGTAATTAGGCATGTAATATTCATTAATCCTTGATGACTCGGTGTCAATCTTTGGGAGTCGAGTGTATAATTTGTGCCGATCGAGCCGAAGTCAAGGCGCGGTCAATATCTTGGCCGAAGTCTGCGGCGGAAAACCGGCGAGAACTTCGGCGATTAGGGTCCCGAAAGATATTGAGTCGGTATGCCGACAAAGGCTTGAAAGGAAAGGTCTATACACGAGACGGGGCATGACACAGACCGGACTAAAAACCAGCCGGGTCTCGGACAAAGTGTGTCACGGACAAGTGCATGGTCGACACGAGGCTCCATGGGATGTTTGGGTAGTCTGTGCTCATCCGAGAGGCGTAATAAGACCAAACGGACCGCGACAAGGATTTCCCGGGTTAGGGACGTAGTGTGCGGTGTACGATCACGTGCGCGTAGTGTGCAAGCGATCTATATTCTTTTACGAGTAAAATAGAGATTTTTTTATGTGTCTTAAAAATATGATGCATGATTTTTTTTTGAAAATTTTCTTTTTTTTTTTTGAAATTTTTTTTTTGAAATTTTTTTTTTGAAATTTAATGAACACATAAGCACGTAAGTACGAAAATTCCAACAGTTAGGGACATTATTCCGACAGTCAAAATTTTGACTTTTCCGAGGCGGCCAAAAACAAAACACGAAAAGCGTGCAAAAATCAACACACACAAAGCAAAGGATTTTCAAATGTTGAGACGGAAGCTTGACCCTCAAAAGCTTTTTTGAAAACGGTGATACCGGTACGTGGGATTGTTAGATCACAATTTATCCCGACTCGTGTTAGGAGGCGATAACGGGAAGTTTAATGGTTTCCACCAATATACCAAATATCATTTTTAAAAAAAAAAAAAAAGCTTAGTCCCAGCGGAGTCGCCACTTTGTGATGATGTGCATCCGAAAATTTTCCCATTTTTATTTGAAAAAATCAACGAAACGGAGTCGCCACGCCATTTTTATTTTAAGGGCCAAAACTTTGAAAAAAGCCCGAGATCAGAGATTTAGGTTCGGAGGTCATGTTACGCGCCGGGAAGGACGTTAGTGTGCACCGGAGCGCCTCGTAAAAACGAGTCTTCCAAACATTTGAAATCCTTTTGTGTGTGTGTGTGTGTGTGTGTGTGTTTTGACCAAAATGAGTTGAAACTGAGAAAAACAAAAATGGGGAACTCTTTATAAGACTTTGAACAATCCCCAAGATTTTGGTATGATTTTTGGGTTGAGTCTTGGCACTCAAAAGATTTTTGGGAGTTGAAAAGCAATTCTGCCAGAATGAAAAAGGCAGTTGACCCTTGACTTTGAAATGAACTTAAAGGCTTCAAAACCTCATAATCTGTGGAAAGTCCGAGAATGAAAGTTGCTTAAAACACCCTAAATAGGGTTTCTGCAAAGGAACTTTCCATTTTGGAAGTAATTTGAGGGGTCAAAACCTTCTGGAAATCTCAGATGTGAAATCTGGATTCCCGGAAGCTGATGAACTGGCCTCTAAGAGAAAAATTGAAAGATTGGGTTTTACTCACGCAAAAAATAAAGTAAAAATATGTATGGAAATATCTGGATGTTGGCTACAAAAAGTGTTTTGTAGTCAACACCAAATTCCAAGTTTATCTATGTCCAAAAAATTAGACCATGGACTGAGGTCTGAGAAAATTGCTACTGGACAGCAACTTCTCAAGAGAGAAAATATGATTTTAAAGGGGATTTTTGCATCCATGCTTGTCCCCATTTCCCTAGGTTTTGGTTAGTGACCATGGACTGAGGTCTGAGAAAATTAGAAAGGTTTGTAAAAGTGTATGGAAGCCCCTGCTGACAGAAAATTAGTGTTTAGCTCTATTTTTCCTATAATGTAGAAAAAGAAGACTTGTCGAGACATCTGAAAATATGTTTTATTCAAAATGATCACAAGATTGCTTAAAACCCTTTATTAATGTTCGGGTTATTCAACCCCTAATCTCGATATGAACAAACATTTTGATTAATCATGAGGAGAAAGTCAACTGGTACCAAGAGTCGAAGTTGGCGAATGGTGAAGAGGGGTCGTGTATAGGAGAGGCTATTGGTGAGGCCGGATTTTCTGGGATTTGAATGTGTTTATGACCGGACCATTTCTGGTTGCCTACGTTCCCCTCATTGTGAGGAGCTCAGGTCGCCGTAGTTCGGGTCTGAACTGTGTTTGGCTTTAGAAAAGGGGTATGAACATTTGTGGTACTTTTGGTGAAAAGGCTCGGATAGGAAGTTTGGATGATAAGGTGCGGGCCTTGAGGTGATTCCTTGACAAGTCATTTTGAGCGATTCCGTTGCTTCTTGATCGTCGTCCTTCATCGGGGGAGAAAGATTTTGGATGCAGCTTAAGGGCTTATGATATGTTTTTGCCGTTGCTTTAACTGCTCCCTTGTTGTCGACAACTTCCGTTCTTCGGGCTTTAATTTTGCCCATATGTCAAACCTTCTGATCGGCGGTGCTAGGTCCTTGGCCTCATTTTTTGAAGCTTTTGTTTTTTTTTTTGAAGCTTTTTTTTTTGAAAGTTATTGTTTTTTTGAAGCTTTTGTTTTTTTTGAAGCTTTTTTTTTTGAAGCTTTTGTTTTTTTTTTGAAGCTTTTTTTTCTTTTTTGAAGCTTTTGTTTTTTTTTTTTGAAGCTTTTGTTTTGTTTTTTTTTGAAGCTTTTGTTTTTTTTTTGAAGCTTTTGTTTTTTTTTTGAGCACTGAGGACGAAGGCAAGCTTCTACTTGAACTTTCTTGATGCATGGGGGCGGAGGCAAGCCCCTGTTTTTTCGATATGGGGTCGATCTCCCGATGCTGAGTGACCTTTTGTTGTCCCTTGATGTTGCCGCCTTCGTTGACTTGATCAAGGTGATGATGGGGATATGTTTTGGAAAGTGTATGGCTTGATGGAGGCCTTTGTGAGGTGAGGAAAGTGTATAGGGAGGGCATTAGTTGACTTTCTCGCACCAATTAATTAAAATCTTAATCATTTCCGGAGATTATTTGTTGAGCGATGCGAGTGATCATTTAAAATAAAACCATTTCATTAAATGTAATGTAGGTGTGCAAATAATGTCTCAAGTCTAGCGAGAAAAGAAAAAGACTCTTTTATAGAAAACTTAAGATTAACTACAATGTCCAAGGAGGACTTGATTGAACGAAGAAAGTACTAGAACCTACGAAGGTTGACTAAAGAAGACTGTTTTAATATTAAAGGATGGGTAGCCCCTAGTCTAGCTACTCTTTGTTGTTGGGTTTGCCAAGACGCTTGAGCTTTCCATCTTCGTTAACTTCTGATTCCATTCTTGCAGACCGAGGCGGTGATCGATTACGTGCCCATGATAATCCTTTGGTGGGAGTGGAGGAGTTTGAGGCCATGGAGCAGCTGGGGCGAGCACAAGTTGTCCAAAGAAACGGGTCAGAAAAGTCACGGGGACGAACTTTGTCGGCCGAGCATATTGATGGAAGGAAGTGAAGGCTGAGAGGACCTTGAGGGGTATTGGGCTCTGTTTGGGAGGATTGACGATGCGTGGTTGTTTTGAGTAAAAGGGGTGATACTATCGATTGTGTCTTCGGGCCTTTCTCAAGCTTGGAGGCGGCATTAGACAAGTGTGCTCTGGGCGAGGTTGTCCTATCGGATTCTCTCACTTCGGGCACTTGAATTTTGCGCGACGGAATCATTTCTTTGCACAGTTCGACATCTTGGGTCAAAGGAGTGCTAGTACTTATCATAAGATCAAGCTTCTCCTGCATTTGTTTCACTTGCTCTATCAATATTGCCACATGGGGATCAACGGGAACATTCGAGTTCTGGAACTCGCAACAAGACTCTTATCGGCGAGAGGGAAACACGGCCGCGGGCGAGTGGCGACGGGTGAATTCACTAAGTCCGGTAGACGACAACGGAAAACTTGTGGCATCCGGATTTTCTTTTAGCAACTCATGATCGCATTCGGGTGGGTGTAGAGGCTTGAGAACATAGCCACATAGCTCAAGCTGATTATGTGAAGCTGGAGCATAAGCGCGAGCATTGCTGAAATTGAGAACGAGGTGTGATGGAGCCCAACTCGTTACGAGGAGGCTGAGGGCGATGGAGCCCTAATGGCACGAGTCTTTGGAAAGAGCTGAAGAGGAATTGTCCTTGGCAAGGGATCATATGTGGATGGAGGAGGTGTTGGCCGTGGGATGGAGAGTTATAGGATGAAGGATGAAATCACTTTACGAAGTCTCATCTTCGACCATGACCGAGGGAACCATTCGCCTCAGCATTACCTGAACTCCATGGCGGCGGAGAGCATTGATGAGCGGGGTGTTTGTTCTTCATGAATCTTATGGGCGTTTTCCAAAGCCGGGACTAACTCTTCCTTCCTAATCATCGGATTTCTTGTATCCTTACTTGCTTTACGCCAAATACGCCATCAGATCATTATCATCCCATTTAACCTTGGCGTCGGTCGTGAACTTATCGGAGGGCGAGAGTTCAAAGCATTTCACCAAATCCGGCTTTGCCATGGCCACATGCTTGTTGCGGTCAAACCATCCATTCTCAACATTTGTTGCGACTAAATCATCGGCTTGTCGGAGTACATTGAATTCACGAGTTTGAATCATAAAATTCAATCATGTTTACATTCGCGTTGTTTGGGAAATGATCATTGGCGGGGTTGAGATCGAGGCGCTCGAGTTTGCCCTTCTTAATCAATCCCTGAATCGCCTTTCTCAAAGCTGTACAGTTGTCGGTCATATGACCGTGATGCTGTGGAAAGCACAATGCTTAGTGGTGTCAAAAGGGAATTTGGGATCCTTGGGGCGATAGTTTCTCATGGGTTCGAGGAGACCACTGCTTTAGCAAGCTATTTAAAACTTTGCTTAAGGGAACACCCAAATCCTCGGGATTCGAGATTTGGTCATTGACTTGGTGACCATTCTGAACAGGGTTTGCCGGTTTTGGTCCATTGGGGCGCTCAAGCTTGCCCGTTTCGATTAACCTTTGAACCGCTCTCTTCAAGACTATGCAGTTGTCGGTCGTGTGGCCATAATGATCATGGAAGGCGCAGTGCTTGATCATGTCGAGAGGTGCATTTGAGCTCCTTGGATGGTAGTCCTTGAGAGGCTCCAAAAGGCCTACCCTTACTAAACCCTTGAAAATTAAGCCCATGGGCATCCCAAAATCATCAAAACGTTCTCGTTGCCTTAAAGGACCACCATTTCTTGGTTGCTTTTGGGTGCCGTTAATTGTACACAATGCTTTCTTTCCTTTACTGGATGTCGGAGCCGTGTTGGAAGGGTAAGGCTTATAGCGGTGAGACATGTTCAGACTCGTAGTCTTTTCCCGTGCACGAACCCTTTTGATGTAATCATCGATGTAATCGTCGAGATTCGACCTTTTGTAAACCTCATTCGTGTCAGATACACAAGATTGATATGGTGAGATGGCCCGAGTCGAGCGATCGTCGATACTCTCGTTGCTAGGCTTTTCTTGTACCTTCTTAATTGGTTCTACCAATAATCCATTGGACGAGTCAATAGGAACCCTAGGACTGCATGACCCCGCCACAAGATTGGCATTAGCAAACGAAACCACAGTAGGAAGTACTCTGGTGGGAGGAATGACAGTCTGAGCATTAAAAGCGTGATCGTAACCTTCCTCATAAGGCCTGTAAGTTGTCGAAGATGAAGATATATGGCTTGTGATGGGTGGATACCAGGGAGCAGTGAGTGCGGATCCAGAAGGCTGCTGAAAACATGAGGTTTGAGGCATCGTAACAGTAGGATTGAATGTGTCTTGACCACTGAGGAACATGGCTTGAGGGAAATGTGTATCGTACTTGATGAGTAGGAGCGGCTTGCGTAACGGCCGGGTGGAGAATTTGATGAGGAGCATTTGACCTTGTTGGACTTCCCAACCGAAGGGCGGGGGTAGAGCTCGGGGATATTGTGAACACGGTGAGCTGGCGAAGTGGTGATAAAGCACAGGTGGCCACGCGATCTTGCGGTATCATAGGGGTCGGTGTGCTTTGAGAATTGGAGGAAACAAGGCGGCCCCCTACGAACCATGGAGCACGAGAAAGCGCTGTCCCATTCCGAGATGGTGACCCGAGCGGAGCTGATGCGGTGAAGTAGTAAGGCGGCCCCTTCCCAGGCTGCGGGCGAAAGCCAGCGATTCAATCTGGTGGTGAGACACGAGAGGCACAGGGGCGAGTTGACCTAGATTGGTTTGTTGAGGAGTATCGGCGAGGGGTGAGATGTCTTGAAGCGGACCAATTCCCGGATTGATGGCCGGGCCGAGGCCGAGGTTTTGGAGTAGCGACGGCCCATTCAAGGCTGCGGGACGAGAAACGGGCGGATTGAAACCCAAAGATGAAAGCTGATAGGTGCCAGGGAAGTTGACCAAGATTGATACGATGAGGCCGAGAGGCGGGATGAGTGATAGGCTTGGGGATGCTTGGCCCATTAGTAGTTCCACACGAAATGGAACGGGGCATTTGATGGTAGTTGGCATGCCGGGAGGGTAATTAGCTCCAATCTTCGCCTCAGCCGTAAAGGTTCTATTAGGGTGGTGAACAATTGCTAGCCCACAGGTTACGATACTTTCCAATAGCGGCGATCTGAGCCTCTTGATTTTGTCTTATCTGTTCCAACATCGATTCCCTTTGTTCGGCATTTTACGGATTTTCGGGGTGTGGAGTTGTACGTCCCCACCGTTCTCCTACGAGTTGGTCATTACGAAACTTTGAGCTGAAGCGAAGGAGGAAACCGATGAAGTATCGACTTCGGAATGGCGTGAACAAGCGATGACCCGGGGTCTCGATGCAAACTTTGCTTCTTGTGGAAGGCACAAAGGGTGTGGTTCGAGACTCGGGAAGCGAAACGAGGTTGGTGTTTGGGCTTAGGGCTCATGCAACATGCGATTATTTGTTCACGTTTACTTAAAACATACTTTATTAACCTAATCGGTTGGAAAAGATTGCTCTTCTTTTCGCAAACTACTCACGGATCCTGGATCGGTGGGCCCCGTCACTACGTCTATAAGCCCCTCGTATTCCACTGTATTTCGACCTCCCGGGGTGGACGGCCCGGGCGAGGGTCCTATAGGGCAAGCGGGTCCCACCGGCCAGAAACGATCCTAAAAGTCGGCGGGCAATCGAGTCTTAACGAGCATTCGATGTAAATTACGGACGGAGGCGCGTCAAAAGTCAAGATCATGTCAGAGGCTCGACGAAAAGTCGGCATGATTTGGGTGATAAATGTCCACGATTGATCTTGACTTGTCGTCGGTTAAGCCGTAATTAGGCATGTAATATTCATTAATCCTTGATGACTCGGTGTCAATCTTTGGGAGTCGATGTATAATTTGTGCCGGTCGAGCCGAAGTCAAGGCGCCGGTCAATATCTTGGCCGAAGTCTGCGGCGGAAAACCGGCGAGAACTTCGGCGATTAGGGTCCACAGAAAGATATTGAGTCGGTATGCCGACAAAGGCTTGAAAGGAAAGGTCTATACACGAGACGGGGCATGACACGAGACCGGACTAAAAACCAGCCGGGTCTCGGACAAAGTGTGTCACGGACAAGTGCGTAGTCGACACGAGGCTCCATGGGATGTTTGGGTAGTCTGTGCTCATCAGAGAGCGTAATAAGACCAAACGGACCGCGACAAGGATTTCCCGGGTTAGGGACGTAGTGTGCGGTGTACGGTCACGTGCGCGTAGTGTGCAAGCGATCTATATTCTTTTACGAGTAAAATAGAGATTTTTTATGTGTCTTAAAAATATGATGCATGATTTTTTTGAAAATTTTCTTTTTTTTTTGAAAATTTTTTTTTTGAAATTTTTTTTGAAATTTAATGAACACATAAGCACGTAAGTACGAAAATTCCAGCAGGTTAGGGACATTATTCCGACGGGTCAAAAATTTGACTTTTCCGAGGCGGCCAAAAACAAAACACGAAAACTGTGCAAAAATCAACACACACAAAGCAAAGGATTTTCAAATGTTGAGACGGAAGCTTGACCCTCAAAAGCTTTTTTTTTTCTGAAAACGGTGATACCGGTACGTGGGATTGTTAGATCACAATTTATCCCCGACTCGTGTTAGGAGGCGATAACGGGAAGTTTAATGGTTTCCACCAATATACCAAATACCATTTTTTTTAAAAAAAAAAAAGCTTAGTCCCCAGCGGAGTCGCCACTGTGATGATGTGCATCCGAAAATTTTCCCATTTTTATTTGAAAAAATCAACGAAACGGAGTCGCCACGCCATTTTTATTTTAAGGGCCAAAACTTTGAAAAAAACCCGAGATCAGAGATTTAGGTTCGGAGGTCATGTTACGCGCCGGGAAGGACGTTAGTGTGCACCCGGAGCGCCTCGTAAAACGAGTCTTCCAAACATTTGAAATCCTTTTGTGTGTGTGTGTGTGTGTGTGTGTGTGTGTGTTTTGACCAAAATGAGTTGAAACTGAGAAAAACAAAAATGGGGAACTCTTTATAAGACTTTGAACAATCCCCAAGATTTTTGGTATGATTTTTGGGTTGAGTCTTGGCACTCAAAAGATTTTTGGGAGTTGAAAAGCAATTCTGCCAGAATGAAAAAGGCAGTTGACCCTTGACTTTGAAATGAACTTAAAGGCTTCAAAACCTCATAATCTGTGGAAAGTCCGAGAATGAAAGTTGCTTAAAACACCCTAAATAGGGTTTCTGCAAAGGAACTTTCCATTTTGGAAGTAATTTGAGGGGTCAAAACCTTCTGGAAATCTCAGATGTGAAATCAGGATTCCCGGAAGCTGATGAACTGGCCTCTAAGAGAAAAATTGAAAGATTGGGTTTTACTCACGCAAAAAATAAAGTAAAAATATGTATGGAAATATCTGGATGTTGGCTACAAAAAGTGTTTTGTAGTCAACACCAAATTCCAAGTTTATCTATGTCCAAAAAATTAGACCATGGACTGAGGTCTGAGAAAATTGCTACTGGACAGCAACTTCTCAAGAGAGAAAATATGATTTTAAAGGGGATTTTTGCATCCATGCTTGTCCCCATTTCCCTAGGTTTTGGTTAGTGATCACTAGACATTTTAGTGGTGAATCAACTATACCAAACCATCCTTGGGGTACATTAGGACTAAGCATTTCATTTGCTTGGGAAGGGGGATTTCATCCTTTGAAAGAAAGATTTTGTGTATGAAAATGATTTTGGAAAACACTTTTTAGTGAATGATCATTAGAAAAAACACTTTTAAGTGAGTAAGAAAATGATTTAGGCCTTTTAAATGGTCATCCATTGGAAATTTATTCCAAGGTGACTACATTTTTAGGTCAAGCAAAGATGAACAAATTGATGAACAAATTACATCTTCAAAGTTTGAGATGCATGCATTGATGAAAGAAATTTAGGGTAGGGAGAGGGAGGTTATACCTATCTTCCCTTGTGTATGAGCTTGACTTGAAGAGTATCAAGATTTGAATGTGTTTAGGGTTGGTGATTAGAGTTGGTTAAAGAGAGAAAACAAGTAGATAACAATGAAGTCCTCTATGTTTTCTCTCTAATCCTCCTCTAAAGGGTGATTTGAGCTTGAGTTAGTGTATGTATGAGAGTATGTATGAGAGTGATTTGAAAGTATTTTGAGTGAGTGGGATTTGGGAAAGATTGGAGAGAAAATGGTGGCAATTCAAGGGAATTCCCACTTGTTTTCTCTCTATATTCGCCTTGAGTTTCGTTCTTTGTGATCAAATTGTGTTGTGTAAGGCGAAGAGGAGGGTTCAATTTATAGCCCTCTGAAATTGACAAACATGTCCGCGCGGATATGATTGACGGCGTGCCTTGTTCATTAATTACGGCTTCGGGCTTTGGACGGGAAGAATAAAATTCAAAAATCCGGCGAGTTTATGTTTTTCAACTTGCCCAATTCGGATTTTTCTTATTTCTTTTGCTTTTTGAGATTCTTTTCTTGGTTTAACTTTAAATGGCAATGCCCATTTTACCCTTACTTTGTTAGAAAAGTTAGGAATGTTAGGAATGTTAGTAATGTTATAACTTTCGTTAATTTTCTAACGAAAATGCTAACAAGCTCAGAATTGGAGCACTTCCAGGTGGCCCAGAGTTTTGGTCGATCTGAGAAGGCGTAGCTCGCCTATAATGACACAGTCGACCATAACTGCATCTGAATAGACCATAGTGTTTTGGGAGGGATGTGTCGGCTCAGTCATGACATGGTCATGTGAGTGATAGGTTGCCTCTTCCAAAAAGGTGATTGTAGATAGTTTTGAAGTTGTGGTGACAGATTTTGAGAGCTTCAAGTATCCCTCAGGGGTATCGACTTCGAGCTGTACTTTGCACGCACCTACTCTAGCTAACGTAGGGAACTTAACTCGCTGATGGGGGATAGAGGCCACCATTTCAAGTGCGACCTGGCCAGGGATACCCAAAATAGCAACATAATCACTATTTACATTAATAACAATAAATGTTACCTTAGTTGTGACCCTGAATGGATGTTGGCCTATGTCAACGTCCAGCTCGATCTGCCCCTTGGCGTATACCCTGTGATTGGTGAAGCCTTCAAGTCGACCATCATAGGGCGACAACTGTTCCTTTGTGAGTCCCATTTCTTTGAATATCTTGTAGAAGAGGATATCCTTGCAGGCCCCCGTGTCTATCAAGAGTCTGCTTGTCGTACACCCATCAATCAACCCTGGGATAACGAGAACTTGCTCTCTGGCCGCCATGTTAGTAGCTAGATCGTCAGGATAGAAACTGATAACCTCATCTCTAATGTAGCTTCTAGGTGGCACGTGGGGGGCTTTGTTGAGCTGAAAAATCATGTGTTTCAAAGCAGTGTTGCTAGCTTGCTCAGTGATCACTCCCAAATTCAATCAAGGTTGCCTAGGCTCAGGTATTTCCCCAGTAGCTTGCCCACCTCCACCAGGCTGGGCTCATTTCACGTATCTATCGAGCTTCCCACTGTCGACCCACTTCTGAATGATACATTTCAGACTCATGCATTCTTCTGTAGTGTGACCCGTATCTTTGTGATAATCACAATATTTGCTGTTATCCCTTCTGAACTTATTTCCTGGGTTCATTGGGGCAGGTGGGCCTAGCTCAACCGTATTCAAGATTTCAGTGCGACTTACTGTCAATGGGGTAAAGGTCTCGGGCACTCTCTCAATCGCCTTTGTTCTGTTTTTCCCATTCTTGTTGTTACCACCATTCTTTGCTGGGTCCTTCTTATCAGCATCTATGACTCCGGACTTGGAACCTTTCTCCTTCTTGAAATTACCCAGGATTTTGTGTGCGGACGCGAAACGCGGTTGTCTTTCGCGGAGGGTTGGTGTCTTAGACCTCGCTTCATGGGAAGGAAAATGAGGAGTCGCCACGCGGTTTTATATTTTGAGCCCAAACGTTGAGAAATGGCTATTGAAAATGGTGTCGTTTTTATTGGTAGCAAAAACTTAGGAAAAAGCTTTGAAAATGGGGGATCATTTTTATTGGTAGCAAAAACGAGTAAAAAGCTTTTTTAGTACCAGAGATTGTTAGGTTTGGAGGTCACGTTACGTTTCGGGTAGAGTATTACGAGATCGCAGAAACGCCTCGCATGACGAGTCTTTCTACCGTTCTCGAAAACGTGTGTGTGTGTGTGTGTTTTGAAATGGGGGCTTGAATGACAAGCTTAATCTTGGTTTGAATGTCAAACGTTGATTAGGTGACTTTGTTTGAAAAGACGAGCGTTTGAATGACAAACGTCGGTTTTGAGTTGAAATGAGCGTTTGCGTGGCAAACGCCGATTTTGAGTTTGAAATGAGCGTTTGCGTGGCAAACGTCGGTTTAAGTTGAAATGAGCGTTTGCGTGGCAAAGCGTCGATTTTGAACCCGGGCGAGTCATTGCGCGATTTTACGGGAAAATGCGTATTAAATGATTTTGAGTGTCAAATGGCGGCTTTTAGTTTGAAGATGAGCGTTTGAAGGCCAAACGTCATGTCGCCCGTTTTGAAAGAGTTCGACGGACGAACTCCGGTTTGAAATAGGGCATTACATTGTTAACGATTTTACGGGAAAAATGCGTATTAAATGATATGCGATCAGCGAGATCGGGTTGCGACTCGGACTTTGAAAAGTAAATACTATCACGAGTCCAAACGGGTCGGACTTGTAAAGTGACGGTATTTAAAGCGGTGTCAACGGAATCAAACGATCCAGGAATCGTAAATGACGATCAGCGAGGCCAATCGACTCGGAATTGTAAATGACGATCAGCGAGGCCAATCGGCTCGGATTTGTAAATGTGAAATTAAATGACGATCGACGGATCGATCGATCCGAGAATTGGTAAATGACGAGAAGTAAACGGAATGGGGTGGGAACGCCGTTTTAACCCGTGATTACTTCTCTTACGGAAAGAGAAGAGGATCGAGGGCTAAAACGTGTCGGACCCCGTTAGACAGAGCGTCTACATTTTGATAATGTTGTTCGAAACGGTTGTAGCGGCGGCGCGTAAAGCAGAGACGACGAGAGATTTAGAGAGAGAGTTATACCTATGGCTAGGGTCGACTCCTTTGGCTCGGAAGGTGTGTACGGGACACGGAAAGTAGTTCGAAAGGTTGTTTCGAAGCGGTAAGGGGCGTATTTGATCGAAATACGAAGGTTTCACGTGAATCGAGACATAACGAAAGCTCGGAAGGGGTGAAAATCAGTTGGGCCGTGGGGTGTGATGAATTTTGGGGTAAAAAAGTTTCTCCCTTTGGCTTTGACAGCCATTTCTATTTATAGGTGAAAAATGCAGTAGGAGTCGGACGGACTTTGCACGAATCCAGGAGGGTTTTGTGGTATTTTGAGAATTTGAAGGACTTGCGCTTAATTTCGAGAAAATGTGCACGGGAGTCAGCCGGACTTGGCTTGCCAAATCGGGGGTATTTTGGTCTTTTGACCTTGATTTGTGATTGAAGAGTGACTAGAGGTAGGTGGCATGGGCGCCGCGTGCCTATGAGTCACCGGCCATGTGGGAGTTCGTTCCCGGTCCGGTTTTGTCCGTTTTTAAAATAACGATCCAGGAAAATGTCCAAAATGCCCCGGAAAGTGCTTAGGAAAGTGCGTTTTTCCAGGAAAGGACGTACTTTTACGTGTGATGACACGTGTTAAGAAATGCGGTTCGGCGTCGGGATGCACGGGGCAGGCCCGGGATGTCTCGTTGTCACAGCCCCGGGGAGTTTAACGAGTTTCGGTTAACCTTGAGCGGTCCAGTTAACGGATTTCGGTTAACTTTCTCGCCCAGTTTTGACGATCCCGGATTGGGTACTTAGGTTAGCCCCTCGGCGACGTCACTTCCGAAGGAGGGTGGGGTCGTTGAAAAGATAAGGATCCAAATCGGGATGCCTTACTTTGAAAAGAGACCTGGGCGGTCAGGTAGGTGGACCCTTAGCAAAAAGGATTCCTACGTATCCGAGCGGGAATCAAGCCGATCGTGAGTTCGAAAGGGGGCAAGGGCCGCGCATGGGGACCTTGACCTGGCGAACATGTTAGGAGGCGTCTAAACCTGAATGAGACCATTCGCGAGTAGTGCACAGTACCTGAATGGAAGCTGTTAGAGGCGTCTGAACCTAGGACTTCTGGAAACCTTCGAGGCGTGTGGCGCCTCGAAAGCCGGAGTTGCTGAATCATACGAGGCGTGTGGCGCCTCAAGCCAGAGTTGCGATGCGCAGCGAGGGCGTGTGGCACCTAAACCAGGAGTTGCGAGGATACATTTATCATGTGACGAAGGCGTTCGTGCCTTGGGTGTTGGGCTTATTGCTGTTGCCAGGTTTATCCTGCTGGTGTAAGTACCCCAATCTGGATCACCCCCTTTCAAACACACGGGAAACACCGCGAGACTCATCAACGCAGTCTCGGAGACCTCTGGCACTCAAAACCCTCTCAAAACCCTCTCAAAACCCTCTCGAACCCCCAACCAAACCAAGGGAGGAGCCTTTCAGGATAAAAAGGGACAAAAGGACCTTTTGGGAATTTTCGAGAAATTGGAAAAGCAATTAAGGTCCGTACGGACCTCTTTGTTTCAATGATTACTAAATCCTCTTAAAGTCCACAATATTCCCTCAAATCTCAGGAAGAAATGATTACCCCAAATGCATGGTTGGTCGTACGGACCTCTTTGCATCTTGAGTTGGTCCGTACGGACCTTCTTGCATGGGGGACATCATCATTCCGAATATTCACCATCATTGCGGATTCCCTCAAATCGAGGAAATCCAAAATTACGGATAACCAGAAGGTCCGTACGGACCTCTTTGCTCGAAATTTTTACTATAAATAGAGGGCTCCCCCTCCTCATTTTCACACACCTCCCTCTTCTCTCTTCCTCCCTTAGCCTTCGGCTCCCCTCTAAGTCCTCTCGAGGCACTCCAGGCCCCTTTCGGATCCTTAGAGGCCTTAGAGCTCCCTTGTGGTGCTCAGAAGCCTCCCAGCGCTCCCGAGATGCTCCGCGCTGCCAGAGGCACTCTCGAGGTACTCACGAGGCCCCTCGTGGTACTCAGAGGCCTTGCACAGTCTTTCCACGGTGTCCGGCTCTTTCAGAGTCAAGCCGCGATCCCCGAGCTCACGCACGCGAACCTCTGCCGAGTGACTCCACGCCACCACAACGCACGCCGAACCTGCGCAGAGTGATCCCGACGGTGATCCCAGCGCACGCCGAACCTGCGAGCGCCTGCAACCTCAACTCACGCCGAAACTACGTCGCGGACAGCGGCATCCCTCAGAAGCAATCCAGATCCGTGCTGGGAACGCTACTCGACCTCAAACACTATTCCCCGGCGGAAGACGGACACGAACCAACATTGGTAAGGCTTCCTTCCATTACTATTTCAATACATTTCCATACATAGCATACAATGTAGACATCCGATCTGACATGCATTTTTAAAAGCACACACACACACACACAACATTTAAAGGATATTAGGGGTATCAGAAAGACTCGTTTTACGAGGCTACTCGGAGTGAGCTCTAATATTCTAATATTCTCTTCTGGGAGTCATCGACCTCAGAACTCAAAATCTCATCACACAAAAACGGTTTAAAATTATCTTTAAGCGATGCCCTTTTCAATGTTTTGGGCTTAATAATAAAAACGGCGTGGCGACTCTACAAAATGCGAAAACAAACGGCGAGACACGCCGCCGAGCCAACGCGAAAGATGCCGGATCTTGGGCGCGATCCGTTGCCTCTCGGATCCAGGGTAATTTCGGTTGGCGACTCATGGGGATATTTTGTTTTAAAAACTTTTTAAACAAAACAAAAAAAGATTTTTAAAATGATGATGAGGGTCAAACTTTCATTTTACCCCTTCCTTTAAACTGTTGTGTGTGTGTGCACGTGCTTCGTTTTTATTTTACAAAAAAAAAATAAAAATACAAAAAAATGCATCATTATACATCTGTGCATACATTTAAAATTCTTCAAAAACTTCTGTTTTACTCAGAAAAGGAATTTTAGAGACCGCACACTACGCGCCTTCTTTGCCTCGGTTACACCGCACTCTACTCGCTTCTTGCCTCGGTTACACCGCACGCTACGCGCCTTCTTTGCCTCGGATACACTGCACACTACAACCCTCGGCCGGAGTGGTCTCGGTTGCGGTCCGTTTGGTCTTCCTAGGCCTCTTGGACGCGCACGGGATCATTCCAAACATCCCATCCTAGCCCGGCGTCGACCACCGCGTTTGAGTCTTGAGTCACACTCTGTCCGGACTCGGTTGGTTTTACCCGGTCAGTGTCATACGGCTGGATACATATACCATGCCGGCCATTTTACGAGTCAAGGCTCGGAACTCAAGATCCCTTGCGCAAGCAAAGCGATGAAAGGTCATGCTAAAATCTTGACTGATCTTGATTTCCGAAGCTACACCAGACGATGTTCCGTCCAGGATATACATCCATGCTCGCATGACACCATGTCATCACGCCTTTGATACGTCGGCCATGACGATATGACCCGGCCAACGCCTAACGTCACGAGATCCCTTGCGCAAGCAAGTAAAGAGAAGGTCATGCCGAACTCTTGACACGATCTTGACTCGGTGGCCGGCTCGGTTCACTATTCACATGGCTAACGCATCAAAACGAACATGACGAGGCTCGGTCCTTAGGTTCGATTTTTCTTTTAGGCCGGTGGAAACCGCTTGCACTATAGGACCCTCGCACAGGCTGTCCACCTGGGATGTCGAAATACGGGTGCAAAACGAGGGGCTTATAGCCGCGCGAGATGGTCTCCGCGACCCGGGATCTAGCATAGTTGCGAAAAGAAGAGCAATCTTTTCCAACCTACCTAGGATTACGAGAAAACATGTTTTAAGTAAATTAAAACGACAAAAAAATCAGAAAATAAAAGAAACGGAAACCGCATGCCACGTGAGCTTTCCCCCTTTTATCCCGTTAGGCCATTCCCGTGTCTAAACCTTGCCCGTCGCCCCCTCCGGCTAACGAGAGTGGTCGAGAGTACCAGGAACCCGTCTCCCGGTGTCAAAAGCAGCAAGGTCCTACCTCCTTCCCGGCTGTCACCGGGACGGTCCGTCAATTCCCCATGGCCAAGTCGGTGGATAACAACGATGAGAACGGGACCTTACCCCCAAGAAATTTCCCAACATTGGAAGAAGTTTGGCGGGTCCTCATGGCTATTGAGAAGCGTCAAGGTGAGCAACAAGCCTGGATCGAAGGTGCCATGCACCACTTCGGAACCTTAGCCACCCAACTACACAGGGCTTCCCAAGCCATGGCGCTCCTACGGCCTCTAACATCTCTCATTGTCTCCCGAAGTCAACTGTTACCCTCGTGCGAGCCATGCGGTTATGACGTAAGGCCACAAGACCTTCCGAGAGGAAAGCTTGCCCATCCGGCCTCACGAGGTCCCGGTACCACCGCCGAACAACGAACACATACGGTGGGACGTCTGCGATTGCGGTGCTTGTCTGGAAATGGAATTCCCGGGATGCGATGAGCGAGGGCCGTCCTCGACGAAAGAAGAAGCTATCTTCTCAACAAAAGCTGAAAAAGAGGTATGAATCGGTGATCCCACGGTCGGAACCCTTGGAGAACCCTCGGGAAAGTTTGACTACTATGTCATCTACTCGACCAAATCTCCCGGCCTAGTTACGCACGGGGCCACGGCAATGTTTGCTCCATGATCAGTGGGACGAGCTTCGCACCGCCAGAAGGCCCGAAGGTCGGATAATCCAACCCCTGTCTTGGGAAGATCTCAAAGCCACTATTGATGCTTCGGTAAAAGCCATGACGGTGAACAGAATTGAAATGCGCGATGCGGCCTTACGCCAATCGGGCTCCTCCCGCTCCGAAACGGGAGAGACAAGCAAAACCGTAAGTCCGAGGTGAATGTTCGACACGTTCGGTCAAATCCCAGTGAATCCTCCACGGACGGACAAAAGGCCGGCCATTACACGAGCCACGGGTGAAAAGGGGCCCTACGCCAAGAAGCTGAAACCTTGGACCCAGAAGGTTGAAGATCTGTCTTGACACGGCTCAGCGCGCTCGAGGCTAACATCTCGCTCTGGTCCTTACTCACTTCATCTTACCCGCACAAGCTCAAGTTGGAAGAAAGCACTGGCCCGAGACCATGGTTCCCATCACGGTGACACTGATGAAGCGGTTCGGATGATTGGCAACGTCAATTACGGCAATATCATCACCTTCGCGAGCTCGATCTTCCAAAATTTGGGGGCGACCATAACGAGCCTCTCTACATAACAGTTCAAGCTGGACGAGCGCCGTCTCCCTCGGGTGTTGGTAGATGGGGGATCATCCATGAACGTCCTTCCGGCCAAAATGATGGATTTGCTAGGGATCAAAGCAGCGATCTAAAACCCTCGACTCGGGCAATCAAGGCATACGACTCGACATCCCGCCCGAGTCTTGGGAATAGCCACCTTGAACTGTGGTTTGGAAAACAAATGGTCCCAGACAGATTTCCAAGTCATCGACATCCCAATCCACATTCTTTGCCATTTTGGGACGCCCTTGGCTACACCGGATCAATGGGGTGGCATCCACTCTTCCATCGGTGCGTAAAGTTCGTCAAGGAACGGATCTTACCATCATCTACGGTGATAGCATAGTCAGCGAAAGGACCGAAACAAACGGCGTCCGGTCTTAGAAATCAAACCCGACGATGATGGCATGATGCTAACGGGGTTCACCATCGAAAGCCCAAGGCCCAAGTGTGCCACATAGACACGCCTTTGATTTGGGACAAGATCCCTCCCCGATGAAAATGATGAAGCACATGAACTACATCCGGGGCTCGGTTTGGGAAACGCCATCGGGGCACTCAACGGATCATCAATATCAAAGAACGAGAATACCTGCACGGCACAGGATACTCTCCTACTCCCGAACACATTGCGGAGGACAAGCGAGCTGCACGAAAATGCTCACGAGATAACAAAAGAGGCTTGCACGCAATCTCAGATCTTCGTCCTTACGGCTTCGACATGACCAAGTACTTCACAAAGAAGGCCGGCAACTTGGAAGAAGATCCGAGAAAGGAACGAGGCGTCGGCGCCAAACAAAGGCGGCCGACAACCATGGACAAGCTCCGGCGAGAACTGGCAAGATTCGGAGGCCTCGAAGCCAAATCTGTCAGAAGAGCATTCCTCGACACACCGCCCTGCTAGGGATCCACAACCACCACTATTCACAATGAATTTTGGTTCGGAAAAACCCCCTCTTTGGCGGAAGAACTCGAAAAACTCTCTGTCGACACTCCTGCCTTCAACAAGCGGGACGAGTGCATTCGAGCTAGTAATGCCCAAGACAAAAGCAAGAAGACTCCGCGAGACGATGCTTGGGACGAACCTGCTCCACTGCTCTTCAAAGAAGAAATCGAGATGCCGGATCTAATCGATTTTGTTTCGATAACTCTGTGATAGCAATGATCGGGAACGGTGACATAAAGCCTTTGAAGCCCCATCTCTATCAAGCTCATTGCCACTCAATAAGCTGGGCCACATTCTCGGACCTCTTGCCCGGCAAAAGGACATGATCGAACAACTTGGTCGACCCCTCGAGTCCTAGAGTCTAGTGTCAAAACTCATCCTGAGTCCATTAGCTTTGAATTTGAGTCTCTCGAGTCATCGATGGCCTCGCGCCGGAAGATTACGAACTCATTGCCAATAATGTATTCCGTATGCTCTTAATGAATGCTTCGATCTTTAGAGTATCCTCTCATTGCATCTTTAACAAGCGATAAATTAACTAACACACAAACGAGTTAATAACGATTCACTTGATAAAGAAGCGAGACACATTAAACGAACAATACATTAAGCACATCTTTAAGCATGTTGTCAAACGAGAGAAAAACCGGGCCCAAGGCTGCAGGAGGTTTTAACCAAAGTGAATTTGGGAGCTGGCGAAGAGCCAAAGAGACGCCAAATCGGAAGTTTCTTCACCGGCACGAGCAAGACGCATTGGCTACTTGCCTTTGCTCGAAAGAGTTCGTGGATGTGTTCGCTTGGTCTTAGAGACATGCCGGATTAGATCCTAACATTGTAGAGCACCGGATCCCCTTGAATCCCGAGGCTAAGCCCATCAAGCAAAAGCTACGCCGAATCAAGCCGAATGGTCTTTACAAGTCAAAGAGGAGATCGAAAAAATGCTCCGCGTCGGCTTCAATCGGGGTGATCGAGTACCCAGCGTGGCTCTCCAATATCGTCCACGGTCACCAAGGCCAATGGAAAAGTACGTTGTTGCGTGGACTTAGAGATCTCAACAAAGCAAGTCCCAAGGACGATTTTCCACTACCAACATCGACATGTTGGTAGACACTCTGACCAATTTCGAAGTCAAGTCCTTCGTGGACCCGGTTTTGCCGGTTACAATCGGATCAAGATGGCCGAAGAAGACCAAGAAAAGACGGCTTTCACAACCCACAGGGGAACCTCTTGCTACACAGTAATGCCGTTCGGACTAAAGAACGGCTGGGGCTACCTACCGACGGGCGGCAACCGCCCTCTTCCACGATATGATCCACAAAGAGATCGAAGTGTACGTCGATGACATGATCGTTCGCTCAAAGGGATCGGACGGACAACACCTCACGAGACTGAGAAAATTCTTCAATCGCCTCAGAAAACACTCAATGAGGCTTAACCACGCCAAATGCACATTTGGGGTTAGCCGAGGCAAGGTTTTGGGATACATAGTCACCGAGAGAGGCATCGAGGTGGATCCTCAAAGATCAAAGCTATCATCGAAATGAGACCACCGCAAACTCGGACGAGAGGTGAAAAGCTTCATGGGCCGCTTGCAATATATCGGTAGCTTCGTCAACCAATTGACCTCTATATGCGAGCCAATCTTCAAAGCGATGAAGAAGAACGCCGACATCGAATGGAACTCGGGAATGCCAAGATGCCTTTGAAAAAATAAAAGCATACCTTGTGAGTCCTCCGATTCTCTGTCCTCCCACGAGGAAAAGCCCTTTGTTGCTATACCTAGCTGTGGCCGACACCGCGGTTGGAGCCATGCTCTGTCAAGAAAAGAAGGAGTCACGGGTCGAAACGCCATCTACTTCGTCGGTCGAAAGTTTCAAGGCGGCGAACTCAATTACTCGGCCCTCGAGAAAACTGCGCGGCTCTGGTATGGGTTGTCGGGAAACTACGGCACTACATGCGGTCGCACCACGGTACACTTGGTTTCCAAAATGGACCCGATCAAGTACCTCTTCGACAAACCATCTCTGTCAATGAGGCTCGCCAAATGGTCTTTCTTCCTAGCGGAATTTGACATCAAGTACGTAAACGAAAAGTCAATCGGGACGGGCCATGGGTGAACAATGCTGGTGATTTCCCAGCAGACGAGGCTCGAGGCCCGAACCACAATTTCCGGACGAGGGAATCTTCACAATCGAAAGCGAAAATCGATGGCAAGCTGTTCTTCGACGGAGCGGCTAACAAAAAGGAAACGGCGTCGGTATGCTCTTGGTGGATCCCGAGGACGAGCACGCCCCAATTGCTATAAAGCTCAATTTCGAGGTAACCAACAATGCCGCCGAATATGAAGCTGCTTCTTGGACTACAAGCCGCACTCGAGAGGAATGTCCGAAACTCGAAGTTTATGGGGACTCGGCCTTGATCATCAACCAAGTCTCCAACAAGTGGAAAACCATAGACCCGGGCTTGCAAAAATACCATGCACTGCATGGAGGACCTCATCACACAATTCGAAGAGGTCACCTTCCATTACTTGCCAAGAGACCGAAACGAGGTTTGCGGATGCCTTAGCCACCTTGGCCTCCCTTGTGGAAATCCACTGAAGGAAAAGCAATCAAACCCTTCAAAGTCGGACGAAAGGAAATTCACGCCTCTTGTTGTGAGATCGAACGAGAACCTAAGCCCGTCAATGAGCCATGGTATAACGGATCTTCCAATACCTCAGAACGGAAACCACCTTCATGAACAAGGAAGACCCACACACGAAGGGGTCAAAACCAAGAGCATCATGGCCCTAAAACGCCTTGCCTCTCACTTCGTCATCCTCGGGGACATGCTATACAAGAAACGCTACCACGGGCCACTCCTACTGTTGCGTCGGCCAAGAAGAAGCAAGACAAGTTCATGAGCAACGAAGTCCACAATGGGGCTTGCGGTCCCCACATGAACGCGAGCCACGATGCAAATCATTCTCGGGATGGGCTACTCTTGGATCTCCATGGAGCGGATTGCATCCACTTTGTCCGAAAGCTGCGACAAGTGCCAGCGGTTCTCCAACCTCAATCATCTACCACCCCACGATCTCTCTTGCATGACTACACCTTGGCCCTTTGCCACTTGGGGAATTGACGTCATCGGGAAAATCGCTCCGCCGAGCGGCAACGGTCACGAGTTCATCTTAGTAGCCATCGACTACTTCACGAATGGGTCGAAGCCAAGTCCTACAAGGTACTCACCTCCAGAAGGTCGCGCATTTCCTCAAGGAAAACATCATCTGCCGATACGGCATCCCGAATGAGGTCATATCGAGACAACGGCTCACACTTGAAGGGAATTCGACGGAGGCTGGCTGAATTCAAGATCACACGTCACAAATCTTCTCCCTGCCAGGCCACAAACAAACGGCGCCGTGGAAGCGGCAAACAAAACCCTCGAACGGATCATCAGAAAAATGACCACCAGGGACGAGATTGGCCCGAGAAGCTGCACCTTGCACTTTGGGGCTACCGCACATCAGTCGGAAACGACCACGGGAGAAACCCCATTTGCCACGACATACGGGATGGAAGCGAGTCCTTCCCATCGAGCTAGAAATTCCCTCACTCAGAGTCTTTGCTGGAAAATGACATCAACGAAGTCGAATGGCTCGGCCAGACATGACGAATTGGCTCACGCTAGACGAGCGACGACTAAAGGCCATGGAACACGTCCGGAGCCTATCAGCGGGATGGCTAGAGCTTTCGACAAGAAAGTCAAATCCAGAGACATCGGGGAAGGTGACCTTGTACTCGAAGAAAAGCCTCCCACTCGAACCAACCTTGGGAAAATGGGAACCCACATGGATCGGCCCTTTCGTGGTTCAAAAGATCTTCTCCGGAGGCGCCATGAAGGCGACAGGACCTAGACGGCAATCCCTTCATGAATCCGGTCAACGGAAGCAAACTTCGCGAGATACTTCGCTGAAGAAGAACAGTGTGCATCTCTTGGCACTCCATGTAGTGTCGAACTACGCGGACACTGAGCCCTCTAGTCAGGAGACGTAGGCAACCTTAATTGGTCCGGTCTAAAAATACACAAAAAAGTCAAAAGTTTGAATGTCAATCAAGACCTCCATCAAGCTACGCACTTTTCAAGAACACGCCCCAACAGTCACCTTGACCAAGTCAAACGACGGCGCGGCAACATCAAAGGACATCAGAGGTCGCTCGGCATCAAGCGGCGACTCATGTGCGCTTCAAGCCGGGGGCTTGTCTTCGCCCTCATGCGCTTCAAAAAAAAAAAAAAAAAAAAAAGAGCTCGAGCAAGGGCTCACAAAAAAAAAAAAAAAGAGAGCTCGACGAGGCTCACAAAAAAAAAAAAAACAAAAGAAGCTCAAGCGGAAGAGCTGCGAAAAGGAGGTCAAGAGCCCGAGCGCCAACAAGAGGCAAGGAAGCTACGAAAAAGACCGTCAAAACGACTTGTCGAGGAGCATTCAACCTCTCGGCCAAGCACAAAGCCTCGGCAAAGGGGATTGCCGTCGGGGCCCCGGAGGCCTTCGGTCATAAATGCAACGAAAAGTCAGATGGACGCCGACAAAGTGCACAACGAAGCAAAGGCAAACAAAAGATCTTGCGTCTCGACAAAGCTTTAAAAGTAAATCACAAATCACTAACGGTTACAACATTTCTTGATGAGTTCAAGCACGGTCTACTCTCAAGTTCACAACATGCTAAAGACGGACTTAATACATTTAACTAATAATGTGTTTGCAATGCAATGAATGGATACCTAGGAGGTCATTCCGCGCCATCTGCGCTTGTCCCCTCGCCATTCTTTCCTTTCTTCCCTCGTCCGGCGAGTCTTCTTTCGCTTCACGTGAACCAACTCTGCGTCTCTCGGTCAGAGATGCGGGGTCCTCCCGTAGAGTCAAACAATCCGGTAGCTCTCGGGGCTTCATTCGCCGTGCTTCGGCTCGGATCTCCTCCTGTGAGTGCGTAAAGAGGACCTCTCCTGTCGGTCGGTCAACTCTAGTCTCGTAGTCAAACAAAGTGTCTCCCGTCACATCGAAGGGTCGAGACCGAGCTTCGGAACTCCTAAGGCAATAGCTACTACGACAGCGGGTCCCGAGAATCGCTACACGCACGCTCTCCCAGACCACTTGAGGCGCCCTTGACACACTTGCTGCTCATACCGGGCCGGATGCGAGTCGTCAATACAATGCTCCCAGACGTCTAAGGAGTACCGCGGGGAGGGAAGCGGAATACTTCCATATCCTCGAGAAAATACAAGAAGGCACTGAAGGCGCCATACAAGAGGAACTACCTCCGCGGTAGCAAGGTCATCCCGGCCAACAAAGGCTCTGCTTCATCCCAAGCTGCCAGGGAAACAAGCGACGGAATATAGAAGGAGGACCAAGACAAACACTGGAACTCGACAACGTAGGACCCTTCTGCAAGATCCTCCTGGTCTCAATCCTCCGGTGCGGAACCCACGGCGGATCGATGCGTACCAAGTGTGCCATCCATCTCTCCCGGGCGGGTGATCCATATCCAACACAAGAGGTCGGCGAGCAAATGACCACGGGCTAAACGACGTCGGAGCCTCGGGCATGGCTGAAGTCTCTCTCGCAGCCACAAGGTGAGCAAAGCGGGGCTTCCCCCTCTCATGAACCGATCCCCAGTCGCCAGACGGTCGATACCATGAAGAGTCTCCCCCAGCACCAATGGGACAATATCATCTCCAGCTCTGCAGTGCCCAACCACATCTAGCAAAGCATCATCGCAAATGCCAAGGGAGCTGACCATGAAGAGCGTCGCCATCACGCACAAGGCCAAAGCCATTCCCGGCAAACAAACACTACCCACAAACACACTCTCAGCTCACGTGGCATGTACAAAAATAAAAAAAAATAATAATAGCAACAATTTCTAGGACAAATCCCGGGAATCACAAAAATGACATTACATCTTAAAATAAAATACTGTTTGCCGTGCAAATACGAGTGTTTTATTACAGGTACATCAAATGTCTGTTGCTAAACAAAAAAAAAAAAAAAGAGGGATATGAAAGAGGGAAAGCAAATGAATACTAATCGGAATCCTCGGCATCATCATCCTCGTAGAGGTCCTCCAAAGAAAAGTCGGGCATCCCGGCGAACTCGCCGTCACATCCTCGTCGTCGAATACAGGAGCACCGCTTTGAGGCTCCCACGAAAAGTACTCGGAAGGATCAAATCCGGCGAAAGGATCAAAGAGAAGAAGGCTACGAGGAACCCTCGCCTGTGCGCCATGCGGAGAGCATGAAGCGATAAAAGGGCTGCTCCCTCGAAGGCCTGCGGCTCCCGAAGATGTCCGGCATCCATGCTATGCCGCCCCTCAAAGGTCCCTCCTGGCTGCGGCTCCGGCTCGGCTCTAGGCGGAGGAACGTCTACGAGTGCCTCGAAGGCATAGGCTCGTGCGCCGGCACGCGTCGCGAAGCCGGCAAGATATCTTCGAAGCCATCTTCTTCGCAAGCGACCTCGTCGCCACGTAACGGCGAGTCGGCATATCATAAGCTCTCCCGGGACTGCACCAACAAGCGGCGAGGAAACGCTCGGCAATACGGTTATACTCGACAACAAAAAAAGAAAAATGCGAAAAGATGCCAAGATGGAAAAGAGTCGGCACACTCACCGATCTATCGGGGTCCGCTCTGTATGCGGCGGGAGCTGCTCGGGAGCAGTACGAGACACCCTCCTCCTCGATCCGTCCCCAGGACATACGTGAAATCCGGTCCCGGCATCGGAACCTGCGGGGAGCTGCGGGCCGGCCTCTCTCTCCGCGCCGGTTACTGCGGCGTCCTCGGCTTCCTCCTCACGAAGGCCCCGTACTCCTCTCCATATAAAATGAACTCCTCGGCGCCGACACCGCCCGAGGTACCTCTCGAAATCAAGCACGTCCATGTCCCGGGAATCAAGCATCCCAAAGGGAGGGTCCCTCGGAGCCACGGGAAGCACGGGGGCCATCTTTGCCCGAGAAGACCCGCTCTCCCAGGATACATGACATCACAAGTCGAAGCCCCGCGGCATCTTCGCCGCGGCTGTCACCTCGGGAGCCCCCTCAAACTCATCCCCCTCATCACAGGAGCCCACGGGAACAAGACGAACCCCTCAGGGCTATCCCTCTCCAGAGGACGCTCCTGCACATCCCGTGGCGATGGTGAGCTTCCCCCTGCTGGTCCTCCTCTTCCTCGCCGTACGAGCCCGGCCCGGCATAGCGGAGTGCGCAGCGGCTGCCCCGGGATCTCTATCCGGGGAAAGCGGCTGGAAAACCTCATAAAACCACACACGTGACAAAAACGAGAGAGAAGGCTCGGTGCAAAAGAAAACGGAGAAGCGACAAGTTGCTAAATCAAAACGGCAATAAACTCGTACCTCCAAAGGGAAGTCAAAGCAGGCCAACGGGCGCGCACCGCTAAACCGGTCCAAGGAGAAGTAGAGCTCGGCGAGCTGCCTCGCCCCAAGCAATGTCGCGAGACCCTATCCCGGGTCAATCAAGCTCTCCCGGCGGAGAGCAAATGGAGCCGCGGATCGCGTGGTTCGAAACAAAGTCTCGGACGGTGCATACCACAAAAGGAGCGCGCCCAGCTGCTCCGTTGTCACTGGCCGGTACCCGGATGTAGGCCCCAATCTTGGACGTGATCTTCGGCTCACGTCGCTATCTGACATGCCCGAGGCCCCTGCGAGGACGAGGCTCAAAGCCCGGCTCGGCTCGGTCGACGCATCATCGGAGATCATATCCCTCCACCGTCACCGGCCCTCCTTTGAAGGAAAGCCGGTGATCGCGGCAAAGTCGGTGGCGTCACCGTCACCTCTCCCGGCTCGGATGGAAGGTGTGGGTGGTATCCGCCGGTACTCGAAAGGCCAAGGAAGACGCTCTTGTTCTTCCTCGTGTCGAAAGCTTGGCCGGAGTTCTCACGAACACACCGGAGCCGGGAAGCATAAACAGCCTCAGGGGACTCGGCCTACCGTCCACGGAAATATCGAGCATCCCATTTTGCCACGGCTCAACCAACAGCCTCGAGCGATCCCGAGTCTTCATCCTCTTGGCCTTCCCGGCCATAAGCCCCGCATCCTGCGAGGTAAACCACAGACAAGGTACGTCAATCACGGTACTTAATATTTTCACATATAACTAGTCACAAAACACGGCACATATAATGCACATAATTTTCACATATATCATGCATATAATTTTTCCCATGCGAGTCCGTCACAAAAACACGGCACACCTTGTACACATTTTCTCAAAAGAAAAAAAAAAGGATTAAACCCTACCGACACATTTTCAAAAAAGATCCGTCCCAACACGGCAAAGGCACATATAACCCGTCACAAAAACATGGCACATATTGCACATATTTTCCCCACAAAGTCCGTCACCCAAAACATGGCACACACGGCACGACACATATGCATAACACAAAAAAAAAAAAAAAAAAAATCCAGTCCCTACACGGCACACACTTTCACATATAACCCGTCACAAAACACGGCACGTGTCACATTTTTCACAAAAATTATCACTACACGATAATTTTTCTCATAATGTACATACATAAATAGCATACGGTACAACACACCAAAGCATGCATTTCATTAGAGAAGCACTTTATTTTCACAAATAAAAGCTAATCTACACATTTCTGCACAAAATACACATACCCACAATTTTTACATGTCCATTTTCAACAATTCATCAAGAATTTCACAAAAAGGCATAAAATAATAACAAAAAATTCAAAAATGCGAAAAACTAAAACCTAGTTCTAGCATTCAAAAATTCGAGCAGGGAATCAAAACGGAACAGATTTCTTACCTCCCCGACGTTCGTAGAGCGACGATTGTGCACCTCCGGATTCGGATACAAGACATCCGGGTTCTTCGAAGATGGAACGAACGAAATCCAATTCCTTTGGAGCTCCATCCGTTGCTCGACCACCTCTTGACTGCGTTGACGACGACTCCTTCGAGATCCTTCCGCCATGGCAAGCAATTCAAGCTAAGAAAAATGGAAGATTTTGGACAAAAATGGAGTTTTCTCTCTTTCTCTCTCGCTGGTTCACGCACTGGAAATGGGAAATGAAGAGGTTGCCTCGGAATTTAAACCCGGTCAAAACACAGGAGCTGTAAAAAACCAAAGTGGTCCGTACGGACCTCTTTGCAACCGAGGTTAGTCCGTACGGACCTCTTTGCTGAGGGTGGCCAAATTACTTTCTGCCCTTATAATCTTTGCCCCCAGGCGTCCTAAGGCCTTTTCCAGCAAATCCAAGTGCAGAATGGTCCCTAACCCTTCAATTCAACCACCGGCCGTCAGCGTAAGACCGGTCCTCGCCCACTTCAACGGCAATTCAACCACCGGCCGTCAGCGTAAGACCGGTCCTCGCCCACTTCAACGGCAATTCAACCACCGGCCGTCAGCGTAAGACCGGTCCTCGCCCACTTCAACGGCAATTCAACCACCGGCGTCGGCGTAAGACCGGTCCTCGCCACTTCAACGGCAATTCAACCACGGCCGTCGGCGTAAGACCGGTCTCGCCACTTCAACGGCAATTCAACCACGGCCGTCAACGTAAGACCGGTCCTCGTCCACTTCAACGGCAATTGAACCACCGGCGCGTCGGCGTAAGACTGTCCTCGCCCACTTCAACGGCAATTCAACCACCGGCGTCGGCGTAAGACCGGTCCTCGCCCGCTCAACGGCAATTCAACCGCGGCGCGTCGGCGTAAGACGGTCCTCGCCCACTTCAGCGGCAATTCAACCAGGCCATCAACGTAAGACCGGTCCTCGTCCACTTCAACGGCAATTCCAACCAGGGCCGTCGAGCGTAAGACCGGTCCTCGCCCGCTCAGCGGCAATTCAACCACGGCCGTCGGCGTAAGACCGGTCCTCGCCCAGCTTCAACGGCAATTCAACCGCAGGCCGTCGGCGTAAGACCGGTCTCGCCCACTTCAGCGGCAATTCCAACCACCGGCCGTCAACGTAAGACCGGTCCTCGCCTGACTTCAACGGCAATTCACCACCACGGCCGTCGGCGTAAGACCGGTCCTCGCCCACTCCAACGGCAATTCAACCACCGCCGTCAGCGTAAGACCGGTCCTCGCCTGACTTCAACGGCAAATCAATCCGGCCATCAACGTAAGACCGGTCCTCGCCTACTCCAACGGCAATTCAACCACCGCCCGCTCAACGGCAATTCAAGAAGGAGCCAACACCTCCCAAAGACAAATATCAAGGCACAAGACGCCTCCAAACGCTCAACGACAACTTCAACCATCGGCCCTCAAAGAGGTCCGAAGTCATCTTCCCAACGAGAAAAGGGCCCCTACAAGGTCACGCATCCCAACAATTCAAGCACCGGCGGTCGGATGTAAGCCCGAACTTCGCCCGCTCCAACGGCGGCGCAAGCACCGGCCATCAAAGTAAGCTCAGAGCTCCTCCCCAACAAGTCGAAAGGGAAGTCATACAAGACTACATATACGTATCCCTGAGGCCATCATCCTTGCCCACTCAACGGCAAAACAAGCACAAGAAGGAGCCAACACCTCCGAGTACAAGTCCCAAGGCACGAAGCGCCTCCAAAATGCCAAATGGGGAAGCAATCACCAGCCGTCATCCTTGCCCACTTCAACGGCAGCGCAAGCACCGGCAGTCATCGTAAGTCCAACCTTCTACTCAACATGCAAAAACACAAAGGCATCTACGCCTCTCGAAGCACAAGGCGGCCACGCCTCCTGGCTAACGGCTAGAAGACGATTCAAAGTCCTCGCGCATTACATCAAATGCGGCTAGAAGACGATTCAAAGTCCTCGCGCATTACATCAAACTGCGGCTAGAAGACGATTCAAAGTCCTCGCGCATTACATCAAATGCGGCTAGAAGACGATTCAAAGTCCTCGCGCATTACATCAAACTGCGGCTAGAAGACGATTCAAAGTCCTCGCGCATTACATCAAAATGCGGCTAGAAGACGATTCAAAGTCCTCGCGCATTACATCAAACTGCGGCTAAAAGACGATTCAAAGTCCTCGCACATTACATCAAACTGCGGCTAGAAGACGATTCAAAGTCCTCGCGCATTACATCAAACTGCGGCTAGAAGACGATTGAAGTCTCGCGCATTACATCAAACCGCCGCCGGATGACGATTCAAAGTCCTCGGCGTGGCACCGCCGCGCGAAGACGATTCAAAGTCCTCCGCGTGGCACCAACCGCCGCGGATGATGATTCAAAGTCCTCCGGCGTAGCACAGCCGCCGCCGGATGACGATTCAATGTCCTCCCGGCCGCCGGATGACGATTCAAAGTCCTCAGCGTGGCACCAACCGCCGCGAAGACGATTCAAAGTCCTCCCGCGTGGCACCAACCGCCGCGGTAAGACGATTCAAAGTCCTCGGCGTGGCACCCACCGCAATCAGAAGACGATTCAAGTCCTCACTCTATCTCCGGCCCGGAAGGCCTTAAACCACCCGATTAGGAAAATCGTAAAATTTCCATCCCAGGACGCCACCATGTCCTCATAATTGACCTCGGCGGTCACCACATTTCAGGACACCACCACGTCCTTACCACTGACCTCGGCGGTCACACAACACTTCAGGGCACCACCACGCCCGCACTCACCAATTCACGACCTCTGAACTACGACCAGGCTTGATTCCCGCCAGGGATACGTAGGAATCCTATCACAGGGTCCAGCCATCGACCTATACGGTCACCTAGGACACCACCACGTCCTTCCCATCGACCTATGCGGTCACCCAGGACACCACCACGTCCTCATCACTGACCTCGGCGGTCACACAACACTTCAGGGCACCACTACGCCCGCATTCACAAAACACTCACCCCACACCCGAACTACGACCAGGCTTGATTCCCGCCAGGGATACGTAGGAATCCTATCACAGGGTCCGGCCTCTTGACCTATGCGGTCACACAATAGGACACCACCACGTCCTCACACCGACCCTCCCGGTCACTTCCTCTCCCGGCACGCGATCCAGTTAGGACCACTTATCTTATCGGCGACCCCACTTCTTTCATAAGTGACGTCGTCGAGGGCTTGTAAGTACCCCAATCTGGATCACCCCCTTTCAAACATCCGGGAAACACCGCAGACTCATCAACGTAGTCTCGGAGACCTCTGGCACTCAAAACCCTCTCAAAACCCTCTCAAAACCCTCTCAAAACCCTCTCAAAACCCTCTCAAACCCCCAACCAAACCAAGGGAGGAGCCTTTCTGGGATAAAAAGGGACAAAAGGACCTTTTGGGAATTTTCAGGAAATCAGAAAAGCAATTAAGGTCCGTACGGACCTCTTTGTTTCAATGATTACTAAATCCCCTTAAAGTCCACAATATTCCCTCAAATCCCGGAAGAAATGATTACCCAAATGCATGGTTGGTCCGTACGGACCTCTTTGCATGCTGAGTTGGTCCGTACGGACCTTCTTGCATGGGGGACATCATCATTCCAGAATATTCACCATCATTGCAGATTCCCTCAAATCGAGGAAATCCAAAATTCTGGATAACCAAGAAGGTCCGTACGGACCTCTTTGCTCCGAAATTTTTACTATAAATAGAGGGCTCTCCCTCCTCATTTTCACACACCTCCCTCTTCTCTCTTCCTCCCTTAGCCTTCTGGCTCCCCTCTAAGTCCTCTCGAGGCACTCCCGGCCCCTTTCGGATCCTTCCGAGCCCCCTTGTGGTGCTCCGAAGCCTCCCCGAGCGCTCCCGAGACGCTCCCGCGCTGCCCCGAGGCACTCTCGAGGTACTCTGAGGCCCCTCGTGGTACTCCGAGGCCTTGCCTGGTCTTTCCACGGTGTCCCGACTCTTTCCGAGTCAAACCGACGATCCCAAATCACGCCGAAACTCTGTCCGAGTGACTCCTGCCACCACAACGCACGCCGAACCTCTGCCCGAGTGATCCCGACGATCCCCACGCACGCCGAACCTCTGCCCGAACGCAGCCTACAACCTCAACTCACGCCGAAACTCTGTCCGCGGACAACCGGCATCTCCCGAAGCAATCCCGATCCGTACCGGAACGCTACTTCGACCTCAAACACTATTCCCCAGCGGAAGACAGACACGAACCAACATTGGTAAGGCTTCCTTCCATTACTATTTCAATACATTTCCATACATAGCATACAATGTAGACATCCGATACAGCATGCATTTTTAAAAGCACACACACACACACAACATTTAAAGGATATTAGGGGTATCCGAAAGACTCGTTTTACGAGGCTACTCGGGTGAGCTCTAATATTCTAATATTCTCTTCCCGGGGAGTCATCTGACCTCCGAACTCAAAAATCTCATCACACAAAAACAGTTTAAAATTATCTTTAAGCGTGCCCTTTTTCAATGTTTTGGGCTTAATAAAAACGGCGTGGCGACTCTACAAAAACAAAAACGGCGAGACACGTCGCTCCAACGCGAAAGACGCCAGATGCCGGGGCTGCGAAGCCTTTCTCGGATCCGGGCTATTTCACCAGCGCATCGCTGAATCCTCCCAAACAGAGCCCAATACCCCTCAAGGTCCTCTCAGGTTCACTTCCTTCCATCAATATGCTCAGTCGACAAAGTTCGTCCCCGTGACTTTTCCGACCCGTTTCTTTGGACAACTTGTGCTTGCCCCAGCTGCTCCATGGCCTCAAATTCCTCCACTTTCACCAGTATCATGGGCACGTAATTGATCACTGCCTCGGTCTACAGTAATGGAATCAGAAGTTAACAGAAAGATGGAAAGCTCAAGCGTCTTGGCAGTCCAACAACAAAGAGTAGCTAGACTAGGGGCTACCCATCCTTTAATATTAAAACAGTCTTTTAGTCAACCTTCGTAGGTTCTAGTACTTTCTTCGTTCAATCAAGTCCTCCTTGGACACTGTAGTTAATCTCAAATTTTCTATAAAAGAGTCTTTTTCTTTTCTCGCTAGACTTGAGACATTATTTGCACACCTACGTTACATTTAATGAAATGGTTTTACTTTAAATGATCACTCGCATTGCTCAACAAATAATCTCTGGAAATGATTAAGATTTTAATTAATTGGTGCGAGAAAGTCAACTAATGCCCTCCCTATACACTTTCCTCACCTCACAAAGGCCTCCATCCAGCCATACACTTTCCAAAACATATCCCCATCATCACCTTGATCAAGTCAACGAAGGCGGCAACATCAAGGGACAACAAGGTCACTCAAAGATCGGGAGATCGACCCAATATCGAAAAAAACAGGGGCTTGACTCCGCCCTCCACATGAATCAAGAAAGTTCAAGTAGAAGCTTGCCTTCGTCCTCGGAGTGCTCAAAAAAAAAAACAAAAGCTTCAAAAAAAAAAGCTTCAAAAAAAAAAAAAAAAAAACAAAAGCTTCAAAAAAAAAAAAAAAAAACAAAAGCTCCAAAAAAAAAAAAAAACAAAAGCTTCAAAAAAAAAAAAAGCTTCAAAAAAAAAAAAAAAACAAAAGCTTCAAAAAAAAAAAAAAACAACGGCTTCAAAAAAAAGCTTCAAAAAAAAAAAAAACAAAAGCTTCAAAAAAAAAAAAATGAGGCCAAGGACCTAGCACCGCCGATCGAAGGTTTGACATATGGGCAAAATTAAAGCCCGAAGAACGGAAGTTGTCGACAACAAGGAGCAGCTTAAAGCAACGGCAAAAACATATCATAAGCCCTTAAGCCGCATCCAAAATCTTTCTCCCAGATGAAGGACGACGATCAAGAAGCAACGGAATCGCTCAAAATGACTTGTCAAGGAATCACCTCAAGGCCCGCACCTTATCATCCAAACTTCCTATCCGAGCCTTTTCACCAAAAGTACCACAAATGTTCATACCCCTTTTCTAAAGCCAAACACGCTTCGAGCCCGAACTACGGCGACCCGAGCTCCTCACAATGAGGGGAACGTAGGCAACCGTAAATGGTCCGGTCATAAACACATTCAAATCCCGAAAATCCGGCCTCACCAATAGCCTCTCCTATACACGATCCCTCTTCACCATTCGCCAACTTCGACTCTTGGTATCGCTTGACTTTCTCCTCATGATTAATCAAAATGTTTGTTCATATCGAGATTAGGGGTTGAATAACCCGAACATTAATAAAGGGTTTTAAGCAATCTTGTGATCATTTTGAATAAAACATATTTTCGGATGTCTCGACAAGTCTTCTTTTTCTACATTATAGGAAAAATAGAGGCTAAACACTAATTTTCTCGTCGCCAGGGGCTTCCATACACTTTTACAAACCTTTCTAAACTTATGCTCTCTCAAAAGAGTCAAACCCAAAGCGAGTTCTTTTGTGCCTTCGTCAAATGAGGCCATCAAATAATACAAACGAGGATTCATCCCCACTTTTCGAAAAAATATATATGCCCCTGCAACGGTATACATTCCTAAAATTGTCTTGCTTTTACATTTTCTTCCGGTTGACTAATTGAATAAAGAAAATAATAAAGTAAATATGGAAGGATGGGTTGCCTCTTTTGCTACATGATAATTCAAGAACGTTGGTTCTTCACTCTGCTACAAGATGGGTTGGGTCTCGTTCGCATCGTCTACGGTGCCTACCGAGGTTGAAGCCTCTCTAATTGTGTCGGATTCACGGTCATGAGACCAGAGGCTTTGCCAAGTTACTTCTTCCAAATCAAGACTTCGCAAATACATCTCTTCGGACCAAGGCTCCACCAAGCAAGACGAGATTTGATCGCCATGTTGGTCATGGGCTAGTCAAGTGCGGTTCTTTGATGTCCAAGGACGAGGACGGAATTTTAACCAAGACCAGAAATTCATCATATTTCTATGGCTAATATTGGAACACGAGTCCATAAAACTCCTTGTGCCAATCGAGAATGAGGTTTCGATGTTCATCCTTGGAAGATGTCGGGAATTTTGGTTTGACGATTGCCCTCAACCCCGATGGAACTTTAACGGTAGAAGAGGAAAAGGATCCCCATCCCTATCTTGGCCGCATTGCACTACCACCACCTTCCTCACACTCTTCTCAACTTGCGAATCGGCCATCCTTTCGGCCTCGGTTTGATATACATTCACAGCCTGGGCCCGGGACGGTCGTTTGGAGAAACAAATTGACTTGATCCGATTTGGGCCAAGTATGGTATGCCTCAAAGCGGTCGGGGGTCGGCTTGGTATGTCACGCGGTTTGGTATGCCTCGGCGGTTCGGTACAGATCGGTCAGAGCTTCTCGGTTACATCGGTTTGAAATGCCTTGACAACAACCCGGTTCAAGATATCCAATCCCGGCACCGCGTAAGCCTCATAAGATCCCTTCATGACCGTCTCAACGGGACAAAGCAAACCCCAAATACATACTACTGGACCCATGCAGCCTAACGTGACCGATCGGTTCACGGCTCCTCGGCGGGGGCAAAATCGCACGGAATGTCTTCTCATGGTTGGGGTTACCTCGGAATACCACAAAGCAAATTGGAATCCCACCTCGGTTTGGAACCAATCTATCGGGGCCTCTGCAAAGAACAGTTTGGAATGCTTCCACGATCGGTCTAGGGCAATGTCGAAGCCCTTCCTCGTAATGACGCTAGCTCGGCCCGCTCCTCACACGGCTTTCACAAATCCTTTCCTCACTCGGGCTTCGATGGGTTACCAAGCCTCCATCCCGGTTTCATCGAGAATCACCGGGACCGCAGCACCCCCTGGTCATGCACCTTCGCTTATGCAATTCTAACAATCGGGACGGCAGCCGCACTTAAGCCTACTTATGGGCCTCACTCCGGAAATCCGAGTTACCCGGCCTACATCAAGATCGCCTTCGCCCTCTTTGCGGTTGAAAATCAACAACAAGCCGCAAGGTTCTATCCCTTTGCACAGTGGTCCTACTCAAGCTCCCGGGGTGATTCGGGCCAAGGACAGATTTCACCTATGTCCCCAGATCGGCCGTTCGCTCCACCTCGTATGCCGCCGGTGGTAGCTCCTCTCTCTAGCTCGGTCATTTGGTTTGAATGCCATGGTTCCACCACAAGACCCTCATTTGGCTTGGTTCGTGGAACGACACAAGGAAATGAAAGCACAGATTGCCGAATTGATCGTTAAGAAGTCTCGCTTTCCGACCAAGCCGAACCCGGACTCCTTTGTTCCCCACAAATTCGTGATGCCTAATTTGGATCTCTTTGATGGCACCGCATGCCCGAAAACCCATACGGACACGTATACCTTGGCAATGAAGGTCAAAAGGGGCGCCAATCGCAGTTGGCCGACTATTTGTCTCTCTTTGAAGTCCGAGTGCTCTAAAATGGTTCTTCCGCTTAAAATCCGAGGCCGTGGGCTACATGGGACCGAGATTACTAGCTAACTTGGAGTGGGAAGCAAATAGATTTGACTCGCAGACAACAATGCGGCCCCGACGAGAACATCGGGGGACTTTTACAAGCAAGATGGCAACTCCTCCTTTTGGAGAGGAACAACTAGACATCTTTCGATCACGCCGAAACCACATCGAGGGCCTCACTTAGCAATTTCCCCTATCCGGATCTACGGGCAATGATCAATTCCGGGGCTAAATTTGAGAGGGCTTACAATCGGCGGCGAGTTGTCGCACTCAAGCACGGATACCGGGTTTCTTCCACCTCCAACACGACTCCTGAAAAAGGGCGGTGTGAGAACCCGATCGAAAAGGGGACCCCAAGGACCCAATACGATCAACAATCCATTCCCTAAAAAAGTAGGGTGAATATGATTTAAGCCACGAACAAGCCAAGTACCATTATGGCTAACAGTTCCCATATGAAAGACACTCTTCGAAGAGAGGATTCTAGTTTCATAGTCGGTATCAAAGATGGGTTTCTCCCTTCATGACAACTTCACCTTGAAGGCTCTCACGTTGATCGATTGGCTCGGTACTTCATCGGTATGTCGGTCAAACCTTTAGCTTGGACCTCTGTAGTGACGCTTTGTCAAACACAGGGGCTTCATCAAATCATTCGAGAGAAAGATTCCGTGGTTTTCGCCATGTCTTTTCCATGGAATGGGGCTTTATCAAGTCACACCTATCTTCGGAAGAAAGGTTCTGGTCACCTCAACAAGCTGTCTTGGAGTTTCGGCTTTAGAACTTGGCATATGGCAACTCCACTGCATCATCAAAAGTTGAGAATTGGGAATCTCCTCATATCGGCATTTCGTCAAATCACAACTAACCCAAGCAAAGAGGGTTCATTCATGTCAACATGCTTTGATTCTAGAGCACATCGGCGTCGGCTTCAAATGTCCGAGGCGAAAAGAAATTTCAATCGAGACCCGGGGGTTCAAATCCAACTTCATCCCAAGATCAAAATTGACCTCATCAATAACATGCAATTCGATCCGCGACTAAAGGATATCACCCTACCCGCCTCAAAGCTTGTCCCAAACTTGATTAACAACACATATATCCCCTCTCATCACCATGCATCCCCACAAAAATCTCCCAGGGGCTCATGTAGCATGCACAAAACTTGAATCAATAGGAAAAATCCTAAGTGATTGAAAATCATAAATCGTAATTTCCACGCCAAAAGCTTAGGCCAAGTGCATCTTCGAAAGCAAATAAACGCATCATCTCATAATCATTTTTGGTTCTATGCATGCATCCGCCATCATGAATGCCATATATGCATCTTCCTCTTCACTAACAAATGCAGGAATTCAAACGTAATCCCCCTTTTCGGCAAGGATGATCTTCACCAAAGACGACCTCAAATGGATGAAAACAGTCCCAAACATCCACAAACATATGAAGACCGCCTCCGGTGTCTACAAATCGGTCGGGGATGCCAAGCTCTCCAATACAATTCGGTCGGGGACGCCAAGTTCTCCAATACAATTCGATCGAGAGACGCCAAGTTCTCCAATACAATCCGGTCGAGAGACGCCAAGCTCTCCAATACAATCGAGTCAAGGACGCCAAGTTCTCCAATACAAATCGGTCAGAGACGCCAAGTTCTCAAAAACGCAAATCGGTCAAGGACGCCAAGTCCTCCAATACAAATCAGGTCAAGGACGCCAAGTCAAATCGGTCAAGGACGCCAAGCTCTCCAATACAAATCGGTCAGGGACGCCAAGCTCTCCAATACAGTACGGTCGGAGACGCCAAGTTCTCAAAATGCAAATCGGTCAAAGATACCAAGGTCTCAAATACAGTACGGTCAGAGACGCCAAGTTCTCCAATACAAATCGGTCAGGGACGCCAAGTTCTCAAATACAAATCGGTCAGGGACGCCAAGTTCTCAAATACAATGCGATTAGAGACACCAAGTTCTCAAAAGCAAGAAGTCCCAATGTGAAGACAAGCTCAAAAACCTCTACAAGTTTGACGATCACCAGCAAGATGCGAGACTCAACCAAACTCCTCCTTCGAGGTCAAAATGCCTCCAAAGACTGACAAATCGTCGGCGAAACCGTCCCACGAACGGCAACCTAACAACTCTTCATCAACATCGGTAGTAGCCTCGGCTGAGGTAAAAGCACGGCCTTACGGAGTATGAAAGCATATCTTAATCAACTACTTTTCTAAAAGAACATTATCATCAAATCTTAGGGCGACTTCCCAAAAAAATAGTCAAACCTCAAATACTGTCAAACCATCAAAGACCATCCCCAGCTATTTTCGAACTACGACCGGCTTGATTCCCTCTTAAGGATACGTAGGTAGCCTATCATTAGGTCCGACCACTCGACCCGGCACGGTCATCCTTTCCTTCGGCAGCAGACATAAAACCGATCCCTTCAAATAAAGTCCACTAGAGGACCATCTATCCTAAACCATCAAAGGAAATCATTTCAAATTAAGGCACCTGAGACGCCATCATCAAGGTTCGAGGCACCTAAAACGCCATCATCAAGGTTCGAGGCACCTAAGACGCCATCATCAAGGTTCGAGGCACCTAAGACGCCATCATCAAGGTTCGAGGCACCTAAAACGCCATCATCAAGGTTCGAGGCACCTAAGACGCCATCGTCGAGGTTCGAGGCACCTAAGACGCCATCATCAAGGTTCGAGGCACCTAAGACGCCATCATCAAGGTTCGAGGCACCTGAGACGCCATCACCGAGGTTCGAGGCACCTAAGACGCCATCATCAAGGTTTGAGGCACCTAAAACGCTATCACACACAACACGAGGAAAGCGATAAATCGCAATCATCCCTTAGGGTGACTTCCCAAAAATAGTCAAGTAATAGGGCGACTTCCCAAAAATAGTCAAACCATAGGGCGACTTCCCAAAAATAGTCAGACCTTAGGGTGACTTCCCAAAAACGATCGGATCATAGGGCGACTTCCCAAAACAGACAAAACCTTAGGGTGACTTCCCAAAAAACAGTCAGATCATAGGTCGACTTCCCAAAAATAGTCAGACCATAGGGTGACTTCCCAAAAATAGTCAAATCTTAGGATGACTTTCCTAAAACAGTAGGGTCGATGACTAAAGATAGTCGAAAGACCCGAACTACGGCCGGCTTGATTCCTCTTGGGATACGTAGGTAGCCTATCATTAGGTTCGGCCACCGGACCAAAATGGTCATTCCTATCCCAGCCAGAGCGGATATACAACCCTAGCCATCGAGACCGAAGAGGGTCATTTTCTTATCCCCAACAGAGTTTCTTTTCGGCAATCGGCGTAGAACTCGCTCGCCGAGATTGACATCCTAAAAGCAATACTCCGGTGGTCGACAACTAAAGATAGTCGAAAGACCCGAACTACGATCGGCTTGATTCCTCTTAAGGATACGTAGGTAGCCTATTAAATAGGTTCAGCCACTCGATCACTTGATCATCTGCCAAAATATGGAGCCTTACTCTTATCGACGACCCCGCTTCCTTCGAAAGCGCCGTCGCCAGAGGGCTCTTGTAAGTGCTCCAATTTGAGCTTGTTAGCATTTTCGTTAGAAAATTAACGAAAGTTATAACATTACTAACATTCCTAACATTCCTAACTTTTCTAACAAAGTGAGGGTAGATTAGGGATTGCCACTTTAAGTTAAACCAAGAAAAGAATCTCAAAAAGCAAAAGAAATTAGAAAAATCCGAATTAAGAAAGTTGAAAAACAGTTTGAATTTTAAAAAGATTATTCTTCCTGTCCAAAAGCCAGCGTAGCGAGATGAACAGTGCACGCGTCGATCCTTGTCCGCGCGGATACGTTTGATTCTCGCGGTCTCATAAATTGAACCCTCCTCTCTCGGTTTACACAAGACAATTTTGATCACGGCAACGAAACTGCGAAATATAGAGAGAAAACAGTGGGAATCCTTAGATTGCCACCATTTTCTCTCCAATCTTTCCCAAATCTCACTCACTCACAAACACTTCAAATCACTCTCATACATACTCTCATACATACACCAATCCAAGCTCAAATCACCCTATAGGAGGAGGATTAGAGAGAAAACATAGAGGACTTCATTGTTATCTACTTGTTTTCTCTTTAACCAACTCTAGTCATCAACCCTAAACACCCTCAAACACTCTCATATTCAAGCCTTAAACACTCTCACATTCAAGCCTTCAAACACAAAACACAAGGAAGATAGGTATAACCTCCCTCTCCTTACCCTAAATCTCATCCATGCATGCATCTTCAAACTACAAAATGTAGTTCCTTCATCTTCTTGCTTTAGATCTAAGAAGATCACCATAGAAGACCATCTCCATGGATGATCTTCTACAAAGATCAACATTATTTTCAAGTTCTCTTACTTTCTTGCAAAGAAAACTCATTTTCAAAACCCTAAAAACCATTTTCAAGCATAAAATCTCATTTTCAAAGGATAAAAATCCCCTTCCCAAGCAAATGAAATGCTTAGTCCTAATGTACCCCAAGGATGGTTTGGTATAGTTGATTCACCACTAAAATGTCTAGTGATCACTAACCAAAACCTAGGGAAATGGGGACAAGCATGGATGCAAAACCCCCTTTAAAATCATATTTTCTTTCTTGAGAAGTTGCTGTCCAGTAGCAATTTTCTCAGACCTCAGTCCATGGTCTAATTTTTTGGACATAGATAAACTTGGAATTTGGTGTTGACTACAAAATACTTTTTGTAGCCAACATCCAGATATTTCCATACATATTTTTACTTTATTTTTTGTGTGAGTAAAACTCCTTCTTTCAAATTTTCTTTTAAAGGTCAGTTCATCAGTCTCTGGAAATCCAGATTTCAGATCTGAGATTTCCAGAAGGTTTTGACCCCTCAAATCATCTCCAAAATGAAAAGTTCTTTTACAGAAACCTTTTTTAAGGTGTCTTGAACATTTTTCATTCCCGGACTTTTACCAGATTCTGGAGTTTTCAAGCCCTAAAGTCCATTTCAAAGTCAAGGGTCAACTGCCTTCTTCATTCTGGCAGAAATAGTTTTCAACTTCCAAAAATCTTTTGAGTTCCAAATCTCAACCCAAAAATCATCCAAAAAATCATGGGATCAGTTTAAAGCCTTAAAAAGAGTTCCCAAATTTTACTTACCTCATTTTCAACTTATTTTGGCCAAAACACACACACACACACACACACACACAACAAAAGGATTTCAAATGTTTGGAAGACTCGTTTTGCGAGGCGCGTCGGGTGCACACTAACGTCCTTCCCGACGCGTAACGTGACCTCCGAACCCAAATTTCTGATCTCGGGCATTTTTCAAAGTTTTGGCCCTCAAAATTAAAATGGCGTGGCGACTCCGTTTTCGTTGATTTTCTTTTAAACAAAAAATGGGAAAATTTTCGGATACACATCATCACAGACGTCTATGGCCCTCCTGACCACTACTTTCCCAAAGTCTAACTCTGGGTAACGGCGTCTTAAACTGTTAACCCCAATGAGAGGGGGAACATCACTCAGCTTCTTTATTCGAGCCTCAATGGACTCTTGGCTAGGAGGAGAGGAGATTGGGGGAGGAAGTTGGCTTGAAGATACGGTTTTACCCTTATCGACCCTTGACCTCTTCTTCAAGTTTAAAGGGCGATCATCGTCTTCCTCCAAGACGTCATCATCAACATTTACCACATTTAAAGGGCTAGCCCCACCAGTCCCTTGTCCATAGGTCACGACATTAGCTTCAAGGTTTGGATCGGAGCTCGGGCTTGGTCTAACCGACCTATTGGACTCATTACCCTCTTCAGTTGCTTCCCTGGCCTGGCTACCACTTTCTAAAGGATCCTCCGACCCAGGCTCCTCCATTGGCACCATCCCAGCATTATCTTTGGATAGAAGGTTGTTCCGTCTCTCAGCTTCTCTCTACCTATTAGCTCGGGCATTGGCAGCACCATGAGCCTTCTTGGCTTTCTTCTTGTCTGATACTCCAACTATGCGCACCATATTCGCTTCTTGTTCGGGGGTCAGAACTGCACCAAAACCAAGACAACAAAAGGTTAGATTGACAGATAAGAGTTCTACATATGAGTTGAGAGTTCTACATACGAGCTACGAGTTCTATGTATGAGCTAACTATGTACGAGCTTCGAGTTCTACATGCGAGCTAAACAATTGACGAGCTAAGAGTTACACATACAAGTCAAATTATTTCTATGTACGAGCTACCAGTTCTACATATAAGCAAATAATGGGCGAGTAAAGAATTAAAGCCGTGTAAACTCTTACCACCAACATGCTCCCCATTGTCCTTACAGTAATTGGCAGTCCTTTCGCAAAATTGGCACTTCTCCTCGAATCTACCCAAAGCGTGGGTGACCCAATCAGGATATATCGTGCCCCTGTCAACAGGCACCAGAGGCAACACTTCTCCCTCACCAGCCATCACCCAGCTTGGATGTAATTGTACTTGGTGGTCCCCAGGCGTTCCCAACTAATAGGTCCCCTATCAGCCAACTGGACCAGTCTTTTATACAGATCGTAATGCCAATTGAAATTACCCGGATTTCGCGCGGTGCGAAAGGTGGTTGTCTTTCGCGGAGGGGTTGGTGTCTGAGACCTCGCTTCATGGGAAGGAAAAATGAGGAGTCGCCACGCGGTTTTTGTATTTTGAGCCCAAACGTTGAGAAACGGCTATTGTGAAAAGGTGTCGTTTTTATTGGTAGCAAAAACTTAGGAAAAGGCTTTGAAAACGGGGATCATTTTTATTGGCAGCAAAAACGAGTAAAAAGCTTTTTGTACCAGAGATTGTTAGGTTCGGAGGTCAAGTTACGTTTCGGGTAGAGTATTACGAGATCGCCCGAAACGCCTCGTATGACGAGTCTTTCTACCTTTCTCGAAATCGTGTGTGTGTGTGTGTCTTTTGAAATGGGGGCTTGAATGACAAGCTTAATCTTGGTTTGTATGTCAAACGTTGATTAGGTGACTTTGTTTGAAAAGACGAGCGTTTGAATGACAAACGTCGGTTTTGAGTTTGAAATGAGCGTTTGCGTGGCAAACGTCGATTTTGAGTTTGAAATGAGCGTTTGCGTGGCAAACGTCGATTTTGAACCGTGCGAGTCATTGTTAACGATTTTTACGGGAAAAATGCGTATTAAATGATTTTGAATGTCAAATGGCGGCTTTTAGTTTGAAGATGAGCATTCGGAGGCCGAACGTCATTTGCGCGTTTTGAAAGAGAGTTCGACGGACGAACTCCGGTTTTGAACCGGGCATTACATTGTTAACGATTTTTACGGGAAAAATGCGTTTTAAATGATATGCGATCAACGAATCGGGTTGCGACTCGGACTTTGAAAAGTAAATACTATCACGATCCAAACGGGTCGGACTTTGTAAATGACAATATTTAAAGTGCGGTGTCAACGGAATCAAACGATCCGGATTCGTAAATGACGATCAACGAGGCCAAACGGCTCGGATTTGTAAATGACAGTCAACGAGGCCAAACGGCTCGGATTTGTAAATGACAGAAATTAAAATGACGATCGACGGATCGATCGATCCGGAATTGGTAAATGACAATAAAAGTAAACGGAACGGGGTCGGAACGCCGTTTTAACCCGTGATTACTTCTCTTACGGAAAGAGAAGAGGATCAAGGGGCTAAAACGTATCGGATCCCGTTAGACGGAGGCGTCTACATTTCGATAACGACGTTGGAAACGGTTGTATCGCTACAACCGAGACGGAACGAGAGATTTAGAGAGAGGGAGTTATACCTATGGCTAGGGTTGACTCCTTTGGCTCGGGAGGTGTGTACGGGACACGGAAAGTGATTCGAAAGGTTGTTTCGAAGTAGTAAGGTGCGTATTTGATCGAAATACGAAGGTTTCACGCGAATCGAGACGAAACGGGAGCTCGGAAGGGGTGAAAACTGCTTAGGCCGTGGGGGTGGTGATTTTTTGGAGTGAATTTGGTCTTTTTTTGCCTTTGACAAAGAACTTCTATTTATAGGGTGAAAATTGCGGTAGGAGTCCGGACGGACTTGGACCGAATCCGTGGGGGTTTTGGGTATTTTGGAAACTGGGGACTTGTTGGCAATTTCGGGAAAAGTGCACAGGAGTCGTGGGACTAGGCTTGCAAATCGTGGGTATTTTGGTCTTTTAGCCTTGATTTGTGATTGAAGGGTGACTAGAGGGAGGTGGCATGGCTGCCACGTGCCCTCTGAGTCACCAGCCTTATGGGAATTCATTCCCTCGTCCCGGTTTTGTCCGTTTTTTAAAATAACAGTTCGGAAAATATCCGAAACGCCCCCGGAAAGTGCCGAAAAATCGTTTTCGGGGAAAGCCATACTTTTACGTGAGATGACACGTGTTAAGTAATGCGGTTCGGCGTCGGGATGCACGGGGCAGTCCCGGGACGTCTCGTTGGCACAAAGAACGGGGAGTTTAACAAGTTTCGGTTAACCCGAGCGGGCCGCTAACGGATTTCGGTTAACTTTCTCACGGATTTGGACGATCCGGATTTGTGTACTTACGATTAGCCCTCGCCGACGTCTCCTCCTGAAGGAGGTGGGGTCGTTGAAAAGATAAGGATCCAAATCGGGATGCCTTACTTTGAAAGAGACCGGCGGTCACCGGGCTGACCCTTAGCGAAAAGGATTCCTACGTATCCCGAGCGGGAATCAAGCCGATCGTAGTTCGAAAGGGGGCAAGGACCGCGCATCGGGACCTTGACCCGAGCGAGACCGTAGGAGGCGTCTAAACTTTGGATGAGACCATTCGCGAGGTACCTGCACTGAATGGAGACTGTTGGGAGGCGTCTGAACCTGGGACTTCTGAAACCTTCGAGGGCGTGTGGCGCCTCAAACCGGAGTTGCGATGCTGACGAGGGCGTTCGTGCCTTGGGTGCTGGGCTTATTGTTGTTGCCAGTTTTTATCCTGCTGGGGATGGGCGTTCGGGCTTACCTGGATGGCCGAAGAGGGATTGTTGTGCGGGCTTATTGCGGTACTGCGGCCGAGGTGGAGCAGTCGGGCTTACGGCGGCCGGGGAGATGAATGTTCACTTGCTGAAGTGAAAAGGTGTTCGGGCTTACGAGGATGGCCGAAGAGGGATTGTTGCAAGGCGTTCGTGCCTTGGGGTTCGGGCTTATTGCTGTTGCCGGGAAGACGAACAGCGAAGGTCTCGATAGGAGAGTGGAGGTCGGACCGCGAAGGTCAGGATTGACTGTTTGAGATGGGACCGTGAAAGGTCGCGATTGAGAATTGGAATCGGACCGTGAAAGGTCGCGATTGAGAATTGGAATCGGACCGTGAAAGGTCGCGATGGGATTGAAATCGGACCGTGAAAGGTCGCGATTGAGGATTGAGATCGGACCGTGAAAGGTCGCGATTGAGGATTGAGATCGGACCGTGAAAGGTCGCGATTAAGAATTGGAATCGGATCGTGAAAGGTCGCGATGGGATTGAAATCGGACCGTGAAAGGTCGCGATTGAGAATTGGAATCGGACCGTGAAAGGTCGCGATGGGATTGAAATCGGATCGTGAAAGGTCGCGATTGAGAATTGGAATCGGACCGTGAAAGGTCGCGATTGAGAATTGGAATCGGACCGTGAAAGGTCGCGATTGAGAATTGGAATCGGACCGTGAAAGGTCGCGATTGAGAATTGAGATCGGACCGTGAAAGGTCGCGATTGAGAATTGGAATCGGACCGTGAAAGGTCGCGATTGAGAATTGAGATCGGACCGTGAAAGGTCGCGATTGAGAATTGGAATCGGACCGTGAAAGGTCGCGATTGAGAATTGGAATTGGACCGTGAAAGGTCGCGATTGAGAATTGGAATCGGACCGTGAAAGGTCGCGGTTGAGAATTGGAATCGGACCGTGAAAGGTCGCGATTGAGAATTGGAATCGGACCGTGAAAGGTCGAGATGGGACTGAAATCGGACCATGAAAGGTCGCGGTTGAGAATTGGAATCGGACCGTGAAAGGTCGCGATTGAGAATTGGAATCGGACCGTGAAAGGTCGCGATTGAGACTTTGAGATCGGACCGTGAAAGGTCGCGATTGAGAATTGGAATCGGACCGTGAAAGGTCGAGATAGGACTGAAATCGGACCGTGAAAGGTCGCGGTTGAGAATTGGAATCGGACCGTGAAAGGTCGCGATTGTGAATTGGAATCGGACCGTGAAAGGTCACGATTGAGACTTTGAGATCGGACCGTGAAAGGTCGCGATTGAGAATTGGAATCGGACCGTGAAAGGTCGCGATTGAGGATTGAGATCGGACCGTGAAAGGTCGCGATTGAGAATTGGAATCAGACCGTGAAAGGTCGCGATTGAGGATTTAATGGTGAAGACCATTATTAAATTTTAACGTCGGGAGACGGAATAGTGACTGGAATGTCCGGAGACATGATTGAACGTTTGAATGTCAAACGTCAACGGGACTGAATTTAACGTCAGGAGACGAGCGTTAGTGAAAACTAACTGGGAATTTTATCCTCGGGGGATGGGGTGTTAGAAATGTCTAACTGGGGAAATTTTATACTTTTGGGGGGCCAAAAGAGGTAAAATTGGAACTGCATAAAGATTTTGGTTGCAAAATTCCCTGTCTAGATGCATTTTCCAAAATTAAAGTAGCTTTAATTCGGGACGGAGTAAATTTTCGAAATGTTCGAAAGAGATTTGAAAGTTCCGGTTTCAACGGAGTTTTCGAAAGATTTTGAAAGTTCCGGATTCGGCAGAGTTTTCGAAATGTTTTGAAAGTTCCGGATTCGACGGAGTTTTCGAAATGTTTTGAAAGTTCCGGATTCGACGGAGTTTTCGAAAGATTTTGAAAGTTCCGGATTCGACGGAGTATTCGAAATGATGGGAATATACGTAGGAAATGAATGAGAACCGTATCTGCATTGCATCCTTTTGACACGCGTTGGTGCATTTCTGTTGACGTTGCTTCTGTGCTGTTTGTCTGCAGGGGACAGGGACGGTTAATACTCATAACCAGAAGAGTCGGGGTGCCTTTGAGGCGGTGCGAGCATTGTGGGATATTATCCCGGACGTGGCTCGAGAGGGAGAGAGGAGTCCGCGGCAGCTGGTGCTTGACTCCGGGTTGGCTGGGTTCATCAGTGTTGTGGCCGCGACAGCTGATACTGTGAATGTGTGCCCAAATTTTGTGGATTCACGCGAGTTTGAAGACATCCGAGTTATTTGAAAAATGGAGTCGCCACGCCATTTTGATTACCTCAAAACTTTGAAAAAAAGGTTTTTACTTGGGTTCGGAGGTTAAGTTACCCCTTGGGAAGAACGTTTGGCGTTCACCCAAAGTGCCTTGCCGGAGCAATTCTCCCAAGATTTCAGTAATCGTGCTTGCTTGCGTGCTTTCTTGTGTGCATGTGTTTGAGAAAAAAGGGGGAATGTCCCAAGTTGTCTTCCGGACGTACAAACCATTTTGTTGGTTGTCGCCGGATTCCTTGGAATTTTATGTATTTGGGATTATGATCCCGTCCTCATCTTATGACTTGTGCTCATCGCATTTTAACCTCGGGCCCCTCGGGACTTGCGTGATCGAGAGAATGACTCTCTTTGTGTCAAAGATGAGGTTCTTTAGAAAAGGAGGGTCCTTAGCCCATCAATCCTACGCTTTAAGACGGTCGAGCTCGTATAGAGGCTTCATACTCTTTCTTAAGCGATAATCGGAGATATAAGGTTCAAGGTTATCCCTTTCCAAAGAAATCGTGAACCTTTAATGGAAGGAACGATGTAAAGATAGGATCTTTTACACCGGTCCGTTCCAAGGTTGGGGAAAGGGGAAATGCATGATGAAAAATGACCCTTTAATGAAAAAATGACATTTTTGGTTTTAGCAAATGATGCTTTTTGATTGAAAGAAATGATCTTTATGCAAGTGATGCGTAAAGATAGGATTTTTATGCAAATGATGCATTGGAAAAGGTTTTTGAATGCAAAGGATGCATTTTTATTGAAAAGATTGGATTTTTATGTGCAAATGATGCATAAAAATGACATTTTTATTTGAAAATGGGGGTTTTAGGTGCAAAGGATGCACCTTTATGAAAAAGACTACATTTTTATGACAAATGAGGTCTTAATGCATGCAAAAGGGAAAGGGGTGATAAAGATGTGATCTTTATGAATAAATGCCAAGTCCCAAGCAAGATATATGAATGCAATGAGCAAGTATATCAATTAAAAGCAAGGTTAGGGCGTGCGAGGTTACCAATTGCTTCCTTTGCTTCTTCGAACGGAGCTAGGAGGAGAGGTTGGTCTTGGGTCTTCAAGGAGGAGGGAGGTAGCTTCTTGGCCTTCCTTCTTCACCTTCTTGAGCTTGCACCAATATTCTTCACGTCTTGGGAGTGTTTATAAGTGTATTGTGTATTTTGTGCCTCTATTGTGTGTCTATTGTGTGTTGAAATGGGTAGAGGAGGCCTCTATTTATAGGTAATCTGGATAAGGTGAATGAAGCCGTGCGGCTAAGAGCAGCGAGCTAATGCAGCCGTGCGGGCTTATCCTGAATGACTCAGCATTCTAGAACCATGCAAGGTGGAAAATTCTAGAACCCTCCTTCCTAATTAAGAAAAACGTGTTTCTTAATTAGGAAGGATCCTCTTCAGCCCTTATTTAATAAAAACAGCTCCGGAATGTTTCCTAACGCCGGGAAGGTCCGGGGAATTACCGGAAAACTTACCGAAATTGTCGGGAAAATTAACCGGAAGGCATGAGCCGATTTGGGTACTTACAGAAGCCCTCGGCAACGTCACTTGCAAGGCAAGTGGGGTTGTCGATAGAAAAGAATCCGATCCGGCGAATGCCGAGACGGATTAGATGACCGAGACGGTTGAGTGGTGAACCTTTTGGAAGGCTACCTACGTATCCGGAGGAATCAAGCCAGCCGTAGTTCGGAATAAGATCCGCCGAGGAAGGGAGAAGAGAAAACCGGTCTCTTGTCTTTGGGGAAAATAGGAAATGACCTAGGAGGTCAAGCAATTGATCCTACTCGGGATATGCTAGAAGTGACTAAGGTGGTCTCTATGAGGGATTACTTCATCACTGAGGAGCGACGAAGGAACAGGGTGACCGAAGTGGTCGCCTCGTTGGACCTTTTATAAAAGGCTACCTACGTATCCCTGGAGGAATCAAGCCTTGATCGTAGTTCAAGCATCACTAGATAGTTAGGAACGATGTCTAGGATTCTTGAGATTTTGACAATTAATGGAAGTTTGTCACACGATTGACAATTACCGGAGGATGTCACACGATTGACAATTACCGGAGGATGTCACCTAATTGAAACTAGAGCTTACGTCACTATCGAGTGGATAGAGGTAGCTAGATTTTGGTGAACTTGAGCATACGTCTCAATCTCTTTCGAATCAGAGATATGGGTTGCTAAAGTTTGAAAAACTTGAGCATACGTCTCAATCTCTTTCGAATCGTAGATATGGGTTGCCAAAGCTAGAATGATTTAAGCATACGTCTCAATCTCTTTCGAATCGAGAGATATGGGTTGCCAATGACTTGAGCATACGTCTCAATCTCTTTCGAATCGAGATATGGGTTGCCAATGACTTGAGCATACGTCTCAATCTCTTTCGAATCGTAGATATGGGTTGCCAATGACTTGAGCATACGTCTCAATCTCTTTCGAATCGAGATATGGGTTGCCAAAGTTTGAATGACTTAAGCATACGTCACTATTCATGACAGAGGTAGCTTAAGTTAAGAAGAACTCGACAATTCGGAGGTTGTCACCTAACATTATCCCGTTATAACGAAATTAACGGAGGTGGCGGAAAATAGAGCTTGATTGCTTAGGAGATAAGGGATATCTTACGAAAGAGGGTGTTATCTCGGTAGAGGATAACGAGGATTGAGGCCCAAGTGGAAAGTCCAAGGGCAAAATCGTAATTTTTGCTCGGAGCGAAAAGAGGCCGCCCGGCATGAGAGGAAGGAAAGAAGCCGTACGGCTGAAACCCGATTTTTATAGATTATTTAAAACAGATTTGAACGGGCTATTGGGCATTGTTGCCGCCCATTCACCGAGAGAGAGAGGAGAGAAGAAAGAATTTTCGAAATTCTTTGAATTCCCTTGCTTCCCTTGATTTGAGATGGATCCGGCACCAAGACAAGCAAGGAGGAATGTCTCCGCGGCCGCTCAAAGGAAGAGGAAGGAGCTTGTCCGGACGGATAGGAGGTATGACTTTCTCACGCCTCCATCGGAGCTCTATCCGGGAAGGAGGGAGCACAAATCGACGAACCCGCAATCGGTTGGGGTAAGCGTTCTTATTTGGCTCAAATCCGATGATTTTGCTTGATTTTTGAATAATTTAGGGCTTAACCCGAACTTAGGAATTTTCTAGGATTTTCTTAGGATTTTTGAATGATTTTGAGATGCATGAACAACCTATGAGGCTAAGAATATGCATGTGCAATTTATTTGATGAAAATTATGAGAATGACTCACTTTTTTCTCGCAAATGAAGTAAGAATGAGAATTGTCTAAATATGAGACGGAGTTCTTGCCTTGTGCTAGAACTAGGTCAAAATTCTGATTTTCAATGAGAAAACATGATTTTAGAAGATGAAAATGATTCATGCATGCCATTTTATTTGAAAAATAATGCTTATGTGCAAAGAATTGTGAAAATTATGATTTTGTGCCTTAGGAAAGCAACGTGCTTAAAATGACGTGTTTCAAATGATGAAAGTCACGTTTTTGATGCAAAAGATGCTAAAAAGACTTGTATGAATGCTTTTCTTTTGAAAAAATATGTGCACTTTTGTGACTATATGCATGCTTTTTGAAATGAGATGAAGGATCGACACTTCTTTTTGATGTGCTTGTCTACAGGAGAACAAGTCTAGGGGACCATCTCGAGATAGTGATGAATCTTCGAGAGGATGCCGGATTTTGAGAAGAATGGGGTGAACCCTAAAGAGTTGGTGAGGGCTACCGATGCAGGACGCGTTTGTGGAGGCCATCGGCATGGGGATTCACATCACCTCAAAGAGCAAGGGACTGGTTCAGCTCTTTACGAGTTTTGGTGGGACTCTACTCATAGTTTCCACTGAGTGGGAGAGCTTACCGTGACTCTGCCGATTTTACACTGACATCGGCTCGCAGTTCACTTAGGGAGGCCCGTGACTTGGAGAGACCACATTACAGTGAGGAGTTCCGAGCTTTGGTTGGATTTGAGCCGATTCCCGAGGGATTGGGTATGGAGACGAGGAATGTCGAGGTGGCGATCCCGTAACTGCATGCGGGACTTTCTTTGGTAGTGACGTTGCCCACCACCTGTTAGAGCTTTCGTGTGGTTGATGCCGTCCACTATCTTTGCTAATTCGGGACGCTAGCCATGACTTGCCTCCTCGACTCTTTGGTTGATGTGGATGGGATAGGCACGGTCTCTTGGGGGAGAGGCCGGATTAGGCCGAGTTATACTTCTCTCTGGACATGTACAGTCGAAACAAAGCTGCTTCTATGGACCGCTTCTCATTTGCCCTCGAGGTAGCCTTTGTCTTTCTCTTCTCTTTTCTCTTTTCGTCTCGAGACTTCTTATGAGAAAAATGACCTTTTTGATGTTTTTGAACATGCTGGCCTGGTTTTGCGAGGTGATCGGGTTCTTTCCTTGGAACCAACAGAGTGATATCACCATTTTTCCTGCCATGGTTCGCTGGAGGGGAGATGTGAGGGATAGGTTCACGGGAAGACCCGGATCACTTTCGACTACAAGATGGTGAAGCCTGCTCAATAAGGATGGACCGGATGGAGTGGACTTCTACCCTGGGGCGGTATCCCAGGAGATTTTGGCTGGGAGATGCTATTGAGGTGACGAGGCAGAGGAGGTGGCTTGCCGGGCCGACTTGCGACATCATATATCTGGGGACCGTTTCTCGAGGCAAAGATGGTCATGTCCCTCCATTGGACGCCATTACTCCACACGATCCTCCAAAGACGGATGCCGCAGCCTGTGGACTCGGCAAAGCGGGTGAGATTGAGAGGTACTGGTGGAGGTATAGCCGCGGAGGAGTATTTTTGACATGGGTACCCCCTACGCCAGTGTTTGTGGAGCAGCGCTGAGGACGCCATTGTAAGCCGACGAGGCCGGCGGTCACTCGTGGATATGGGGAGGATGAGCCTACCGACCCGCCTATCCCTCCCGCACACCTCTCATACGTCGTACACGGAGTACCGAGGAGGATGAGGATTCCTGTCCCTCGACACGAGGGAGCCCCAAGATACCCCGCCACTGATAGCGCCGTGAGTATACTCTTAGGGTCTTATTCCCTTTTTAGCTTTCGCATTTTCTGTTTTTTGCAATTTCTTTGAGATTTTACGAGATTTTCTCGAGATTTTCTTTTCTTTTCTCGTGTTCCACTCGCACCTATGACGGGTTGGTCAGGCAGAACAGGGCCGGAAAGACGTGTGCCGATCCTTGGTCAATTGAAACTGGCTGCGCTACTAAAGCGTCAACAAGCGTGCAGGAGCCTCGTGCGCAAAAGGAGGCATGTCGGGCGCAGCATCCTCTTCCTCGGCTTCGAGTACTCATCCAAAGTGCCAGGCCTCGTGGGCGAGGTCCTAATGCTGATATCTTGAGCAACATGCGGAGTACGAGCACGACAACATCCCTCTTTCCGATGCGAGCAACCAGGAGGACGTGATGAGAGAGCCTAGCGTCTATGAGCCGAGCAAAGTGATGAGGAAGAAGAAGAATCCGAGGCCTAGGGGGTCTCTAGAGTAGATTTGGAACAAAACAAACAATGAACACTTTTTATGCACAACTTGTTTATTTTTTGCTTTATTTTGACGCCGGTGGGCGAAGACATTGTATTTACGCTTTATTTACTTTTCTAATTTATGCTTTTTCAATTTGCATATTATCTCGAGCCTCTGGGGCGACTTTTTTGCTTGGAATTGGGGCTGAAACTGGGCCAAAATAATATATAATGATATAAAACCGCTTGGGTGGCTTCGGACATGTTTTTGTACAGTGTTTTGGTTGAGAAAGTGGGGTGAAAACTCCCTTGGGCAGCAACTTTGGTTGCCGCAGATTTGCAATTTACATCGGGCAAATGAAGCCAGGTGCGGCATGGCCTCGAGGGCAAAAGAGGCCGTGCGGCTCACGCCTGTCTGGACTGGTCATTTTTTGAATAAAACCAAAGCTTGGCCATTTCATTTTATTTTCAACCCAAACTTGTTTCAAGCTGCTCCTGTGGCATATTTTGGACCTAAAGATACCACCTTTGATCACTTTTGCGATGGAGAGGCCCGTTAGACTACAAAGGGGGAAGAGAGACCATTTTCTCGTCCTGGTCTTCAATCTTGGGCGAGACATAACTTCCAAAATCACAAGGGGCTGCTTGATTCTTCCTTCAAGATCAAGTCTTTATGGCATTTGAGGGATCTCCCGCCCGATTGGGACTGTTGAGAGCCGCAAAGAAAGTTTTGGGACGTCCGGAGACATGTTTATCGCTTTTCTTACAATGAAATCGTCCCAACGCACGAAGACTTGAGCCTTGATTGGGGGTCCCGAGACCGAGGCTATATCTATTCCGCCGATCGGAGACGTGCCGGTGGCGGTAAAGCTTGCATCTTTTCTCGCAGATTCCTCCGGGAGAGGCCGAGGAGATGATGGTAGCCTCTGGACAGATTGACCTTTCCGAGATCCCAGAGCAGGGTTTGGATCTCCGCCTATGGCCGCTACCATGGTGGCTATGGACGCATTTATCCTTTGCGTCTTTTACATTCTGTTTACCGCCGAGTCCGTGGGGATTTGTCACGGTGGTCTCTGGACATGGTCGAGACTCCAGTGGCCGGGAAGAATATCGTCCCACCGGTTTTGGGGGAGACTTTGCATGGGATCGACAGGATGGCTCGGGGAGACCATTTCATGAGGTCCGGGAGTCCCGGCTCGTGCTGACTTTGTGGCTGCAGGAGAGGCTCGGGGCTTTGCCTCGGGGCTTTGCCGACTCGGTGTCCTTGGGTGATTTCAGAGGTGCACCTAGGCAACAGACTGTGGTAGCCGGGAGCCGATGATGGCTAGGCTATCCACTTCGGACATCCGTTGGTGGATACCACACCGGAGGCTGCGCATCAGGAGGATATTTCAGAGTCTTATGGCTTTGCGAGGGTTCCGGATTCTCGCCGGTCATCCTTCTACATACCCCGCTTGGTATCCAGCAGCTGGGGCTTTACAGAGCCTTTGAGTGACCGGGAGGACATCCGGACCATGGAGGTGATGTCTCTAGACATGAGGGACCCACCTTCACTTTTTTCTCGAGGGCTTGGACATACACCGCTTTCCCACCGGGGCTATCTTCGGGAGCGGGAAGAGTACCATCTTGACCACCGTCTACTGACTCGGTACGAGAGGGAGATGGGAGCGACTCAAAGTTATCTTGGAGGATAGACGCCGAGTTTTATTTGGGCCGACCACGACTCGAGTAGGACTCGAGGAGACCGAGGCTAAGGCGAGTTGCCATAACCAATCAGTGACTTGGTCGTGGACATGGAGGCTCGGTACAAGAGGTTGTCCGAGGTTGCTCATTTGACCGAGTCTCGGAGGGAGGAGATACGGACTCGTGCTCGTATAGAGAGAGCGCTTATTGACACGGGGTTGGTAGAGGCTCCAGTGAGGATACCTGCAGGTCGGGATGAGGGATACCGACATTATTGAGAAGAAAAGGAAGAAGACTCGACGAGGCCGAGGAAAAGGGAAGAAGGTCGAAGAAGACTCGGCGAATGACGACCGACAAGTCTTTTCTCAAGATCCTCTTATTGCCATTTGCAAACACATTAGTTTATTTAGGCATTTTATTGTATTTTAGATCTTTTTAGCAAAGTTAGCGAGAGTCAAGAGGTAGACCGTGCTTGAACTCATCAAGAAATTTTTGACTTGTAATGAACAAGAAATATTATTTTTAGAAATTAATCAAGACATGTTTCATGGAAATTCAAATGTCTTATTACTTGGGACCCGTTTTTATGAAAACCGAAATACCCTTTTATTTATTGCTAAGGACGCACTTTATGGAAGCTTTATTGCCCTTTTTTATTGTTTAGACCGAACCATATATGGTCGCCACGTTCCCTTTTACAAGAAAGGCTAAGGGGCTCAGTCTTCGTAGTTCATTCCCGGTGAACTAACAAAACTAAGTCTTTTTTTTTTTTTTTTTTTTTTTTTCTCGTGCAACCCCGTTTTTTTTGCCTAGACCGCCCTTTTTGGGTTTTTCAAATTAGCCGGGTATTACTCTTTTTGCACTAAGATTTTTTCTCTTTTTTTTTTTTATATATTTTTTTTTATTTTTTTTTCGTTCAACCCTGTTTTTTGCCTAGACCGCCCTTTTTGGGGTTTTTCACTTAGCCGGGTATTACTCTTTTGCACTAAGATTTTTTTTTTTTTTTTTTTCTTTTTTTTTTTTTTTTTATTATTAGACATAGTATCTTCTGAGTTTATCACCGCTGATCGGGTGGACAAAGGGATTGCCATCCAAGTCTCGCAAGCTTCATTGCTCCTCCCCGACGGTATCTTCCTCGCACTACATAAGGGCCGATCCAAACGGGTTCCCATTTTCCTGTGGGGGTTGTCTCGGTAGGGGGCTTTACTTTCAAGACACTAAGTCACCCTCTTTGATGTTTCGGCTTTGACTTTCTTATCAAACGCCCGGCCATTCGCCTCCGCAGTAGGCTCGGGTGTGCTCCATGGCTTTGAGCCTTCTCTCATCGAGCAAGGCCAATTCATCATGCCGGCTTCGTAGCCATTCTACTTCGTTGACACTGTTTTCCAGAGGACCCTTAATGACGGGATTTCCAACTCCACCGGTAACACCGCTTCCATCCCGTAAGTTAGGGCAAAAGGAGTTTCTCCCGCGGCCGTTTCCGACAGACGTTACGTAGCCCCAGGAGTGCTAGGGTGCAGCTTTTCGGGCCAATCACGACCACGGGTGGCCATCTTCGAATGATCCGCTCGAGTGTCTTATTAGCAGCCTTCCACAGCTCCATTGGTCCGAGGTCCGTACGGGGACGACTTGTGGTGAGTAACTCGAATTCTCGATGCCAGCCTATCGCAGCCTCCTTCGAAGTGTGACCCATTATCGAAATGATCTCGTTGGGCACCCCATATCTCGCACATTATGTTTTCTTTGATGAACCGGGCCACTTTCCTCGGAAGTGAGGACTTTGTAGGACTTGGCCTCTACCCACTTGGTGAAGTAGTCGATGGCTACCAACACGAACTCGTGCCCATTGCTTCTGTCAGGGGCTATTTTCCCTATCACGTCAATGCCCCAAGTTGCAAACGGCCAAGGAGTCGTCATGCAAAGCATGTGTCATGAGGTGGGAGATGGTTGAGGTTGGCAAAACCGCCGGCACTTGTCGCAGTTCGACGTCTTGACGCACTGTCTCCATGGAGATCCAAGAGTAACCCATTCGAGGATCACTTGCATCGTGGCTCAGCATTCATGTGAGGACCGCAAGGACCATTGTGGACTTCGGTCATCAACTCTCTCGGCTCTTTCTTGAGTGACACATAAGAGGAGCGGTCCCTTGATACCGCTTCTTGTACGAGGTGCTGCCTCCTAGGATGACATAATGGGAGGCCAACCTTTTCGTGGCTCGCAAGCTTTTGGCTCGACTCCTTCTTTTGGTCTACCTTCTTCGTCTACGAAAGGCGACTCTCCGTCTTTGAGTAATTGGTAATCTGATTGTACCAAGAGTTCCTTTATAGGCTCGGGTCCTGTGTCCACTTCCACAATGAAGGCCGGGGCTTCTCTTCTACCCACTCTGAAGGGCTTTATGGCTTTTCCTCGGGGATCTCTACCAATGAGGCTAGAGTAGCTAGGGCATCTGCGAATACATTCTTTTCCCTCGGCAAGTAGTGGAAAGTCACTTCTAACTGTCCGGTCAACTCCTCCATATGGGCATGATACCGTTGCAGACAGGGTCCACGAGTCTTCCACTTGTTGGAGACTTGGTTGATGATCGTGGCCGAGTCTCCGTAAACTTCGAGCTCCTTGACATTTCTTTCTAAGGCAGCCTCTCCAAACCGCAATGCCGGCTTCATACTCGGCGACATTGTTCGTGGCGAGAAAGTTCAACTTGAGGGCTATGGGGGTATGCTCATCTTTCGGATCGACCAATAGCATTCCTACACCATTTCCTCTTTTGTTAGCGGCTCCGTCAAAGAACAATTGCCATCTATTCTCGAGGCTCAACCGCAAAGATCCCTTCATCTCGGGAATTGGGGTTCGTGCCCTCTACGTCTTCATTACCGGGGAAGTTCGCCAGGTGATCCGACAATGCTTGACCCTTGATGGCCTTTCCGGTCACATAGTTGATGTCGTATTACGCCAAGAAGAAGGACCACTTCGCTAAACGCATCGAGAGGGAAGGCTTGTCAAAGATGTACTTTGATGGGGTCCATTTTCGAGACCAAATTCACGGGTGGGCTTGCATATAATACTTCAACTTGCCGACTACCCGGACCGATCTGCCTGAGTCTTTTCACATGCCGAGTAATTGAGCTCACTCCCCGTAGTTTCGACCGACCAAAGTAAATGGCGTTTTCTACCCGAGAGTCTTTCTTCTCTTGAGCGGCCTGCATAGCCCCAACCGCCGTGTTGCAGCTGATGAGATAGAGCGAGAAGAGGCTTGTCTATGTGGGGGCATGAGTAGGGATGTACTAAGTATGCCTTGATGCGGTCAAAGGCATCTTGGCATTCTTCGGTCCATTACGTGTCCACATTCTTCTTCATGAGCTTGAAGATGGGCTCGCAGCATAGTGGTCAGCCGATTGGCCAAACGGCGTGATGTCTTGCAATTTACCCATGAAGCTCTTGACTTACATGCAGGTTTGAGGTGGCCTCATATCCATGATGGCTTTGATCTTTCGGGGGTCCAACTTCTATACCTCGCTACTGTGACCATATACCCAAGCACTTTTCCCTTGTCACTCAGAAGGTGCATTTGGCGGGGTTTAGTCTCATGGAATCTTTGTCTCAACCTCTCAAAGAATTTTCGTAGGTCAACAAAGTCTTGCCCACCCTCTCCTTTGGAGTGGATTATCATATCATCTACGTAGACCTCAATCTCCTTGTGGATCATGTCATGAAAAAGCGCGGTCGTTGCCCTTTGGTAAGTAGCCCCGGCATTCTTGAGCCCGAATGGCATTCTTTGTATAACGATGGGTTTCCCATGGTGTGGTGAAGAGTTTGTCTTTTCTTGGTCTTCCTCGGCCATCTTGATCTGGTTGTAGCACTGCCAAAACCATCAATGAAGTATTTGACTTCGTAGTTGGCGGTGGAGTCCACTTGAGGATGTCTATGTTTGGCGAGAGGGTAGTCGTCTTTGGGGTGGCCTTGTTCGAGATCTCGGAAATCCACACGAGCGACGCATCTTCCCATTAGGCCTTGAGATTTACGAGTCACGATGTTGGACAACCATGTCGGGTATTCAATGACTACGATGAACCCTACCCGCGGTAGCTTCTCAATTTCTTCCCTTGACACTGTAGAGACCATTCCGGCTTGATCTTTCTCGGTTTACGCAACTGCGCTTAGCATGCGGGTGCTAGAGGGATTACATTGCTCTACTATCGAAGCTGTCTAGCCCCGGCATATCCTTGTATGACCATGCGAAACACGTCGGCGTATTCTACGAGCGGCTCGATCAATGTTGTCCCTTTCAACCCCCTGGAAGAAGCTTCCAATGCTGTGTCTCTTTAGGTTCCTCAATAGTACCCAAGTTCACACTTATCAAAACCTCCTCGGCGGCTTGGGCCCGGTTTTCCTTTTTTACGAAACACTGCTTAAGATTTCTTTAATGTATTGTTCGTTTAGTGTGTTTGCATCTCGTTCAAATGATTCATTGTGCTTGTTGTTAAGTTTTGAGTTAATTTATCATTTGTTAAGTTGGCAATAAGAGGATAATCGAAAGATTTGTCATTTCATTCAAAATAAGGGGAAAGATGACATCGATTACATTTTCATAATCCTCGGGCGTGAGGCCTTCGGATGACTACGAGGGCTGGAATTCAAAGATTCTGACTCGGCGAATAGACAACGGGGTGTTTGACACGGCCCAGGGTTGAGAAGGGCGGGGTACCAATCCAAGCTCCGTGATCATTTCTTTGTCGGCGGCTATCGGCCACGAGAATGTCTCCCAATTCTTCAATGGCATTTTGTCTTAGTCACCAAAGTGCGAGGATCAAAATGACTTTTACCATCATCTCCAATAACGGCAACTATCTCATCGTGCGGCGAAGTCAATCAAGTGCGGGATTTGTGCTTCTTCGTCAAACAACTCTTGCGAAACCCCTTGTCTTCCTTTCTTGGCGACTTCTATCTGGGCGATCTTTGGAAGAGCTAACTCAAAGGCGGAGAAGTCCATTGTCCGGATCTTGACTCTTTGACAACTTGGCCGGATTTCCTTTGAAGACGTACTCATTACGAACGGTAGTGGTAGCCCCGAGGATATCACGGCAAATCAAGGAACATTCTTGAACGGGATTGGGTGGCTTTCCCCTAACTTTCTCAAGGTTCTCCAGGAAAGGGTTTTACGCAAGGAGACAGCGTCACTTTCATCATATTGTGTCCCTCCTTTTGTAAAGTAATGGGTCGAGAGACGGTATTTGTAAGGATGGAGTGGACCCCTTCACCTTTCGTGCCTTTAGCTTTTACGGCATCCAGGAGTTCGGTTTGTACCCCAAGCCATATACGGTAGTCTGTTCCTTCACATCAATGATGGTGTTACGACCTTGAAGTCTTCTACCCAATCCAAGTCAGGAAGATAACCCATTTTTCGCATCATTCTCATGGCGGGAGGGATTTTATCGGAAGTAGTGGTGAGGTCGGTGCAACACACTTGTGCCTTGGAAGAAGCTACGGAGAATCCGGTCAATGCTAACCCTTCATCATCGTGCTTGATCTCCAATATCGGGATATCCCAGTCTTTGGTTCCTTCTCACCAGTGACACTTTGTCTCCATAAATGGTGGTGATAGTTCCATCACTCGGCGAAATTTGGCCTTGATGCAAAGTAGAGGCTACCCCGTTTATCGGTGGATCCAAGGCCGTCCCAGCAAGGCGATAAATGAAATTGGAATATCAATAACTTGAAAGTCAACGTCCATGACCTTTTTCCGAACCACATCTTGAGAGTGGCGATCCCCAAAGCGATCGTGCGGTGGAGTCATAGGCCTTAATAGTCGACTAGAAGGCTTTAAGTCCGTTGGCTTCGCATCAATAAATCCATCATTTTAGGCGGCAAGACATTCATTGCGGACCCTCCATCGACTAATACCCGTGGTAATCGACGCTCTTCTAAGCTGGTGTGATGTAAAGGGGTTCATTATGGCTAGCCCCATACTTTGGCGAGTCAAGTCGGTAAAGGTAATGATATTTCCATAGTGTATGCTTCCAATCATTTGGACGACCTCATACGGGGTGACGTCTATGGGCACCGTGGTCTTGGCCAAACTTTCTTCTAGCTTCAACTTATGAGGGTATGAAGAGGTCAACGGGGACCATAAGGAGATATTGGCTTGGGTACACTTCAGCGAGTTAGGGTGGATCCTCCTTATCGGAAGTCGGGCTTTTACGCTTCGGCTTATAAGGTCTTTTATCATTTTTGGCTCGAGAGACGGCGCTTCTTTTGTCACCCTTAGTTTGCTTTCAACATTAAATACGCCGAGGCATGAGTCATCACATAGACATTGGATTTTCCTTGGTCATTATTCCCTCTTGGAGGATTACGTCAATTCTTTCAAAGTCGGGCGGATTCTTGCGGCGTATGGCCAATTCTGGCGATTGATACGATTGACGGTGCTTAGGAAGCATAGGCGGCTTCCCGAATGCGGTCCCGGGAGTAGCTCGGGCCTCTGGTTTCACATGCGGGAACCACCTAAGAGCGAACCTTTTAATGATAAGCGAAAATGGTCGGCCATTTGTTGCTGCGTACAATCTTTGGCTCTCATGGCAAGAATGTAGCTTTCAATGTGAGTCAGGGGACAATCGGTGCCGTTAGAACTTTTCAATTTACGGCATTCGGAATTTTGGAGGGAGAGGGACAACTTTCTTTGGGATCGGTGATACGGTATCTTGTCCTCTTGGTGTTTATTTCCCCAAACTTCTCTTGCATGGAGCTAACTTGTTCCATTAGCCAAGCCATGTCGGAGTCGGGGATGGTTTAGGATTGCTCGATTGGGAAGGCTTATCGATTTGGGTGGAAGGACGGTAGGTGTCACGGTGGTAGGCAGTATGAGGGCTTGGGGATCTTTGGAGGAAGTAAGTGTAAACTTGACCGGGTCACGTGTTCAGGCGGAGTCGCAGGAATTAGGCTCATAATTTCCAAGTAGGAAAAAGGATACGGAACCTCCTGAGGGTCTGTTGGCAAAGTTGGAGGTGGAAGATCTCTTTGTGGCGGGGACATGAATTGAAAGGATCATTGAAGGCTGATTTTGAGGCCTAGGGAATGCACAGGATGGCCCATCTTGCGAGGAGAGGAGTGAATCCCATGGGGTAATGCATAAGGCTGCGTGCTTAGGGATAGGCGAGGCGTTTGCTACATTGATAGGGAACAAAGGCCCAGGTCTCATTTGAGGAGGTGAGGGTGTCGGGATCTGATGGCTTGAGATGTTGGAAAGGGCTGAAGAGGGGTAATCTGGATAAGGGATCGTATGAGGATGGAGGAGGGCATTGGTTATAGGGCTGATGGGTGAGATGGCTGCCATACGGAGGCTCATCTTCTACCATTACCAAGGAACCGTTGAGCTCGACCACTATTTGAACTCCATGGCGACGAAGGCGAGAATGAGCTTCTTTGGCTCATGGGTTCTCTCATGGGGAGGGTTTTCCGGGGCTAAGGCTAGCTCTTCTTCCCTATTCATGCAGTTACCCAAACCGGCCTTGTTCTCTGTCAAATCGGCCATTCGACTCTCGAGCGAGGATTACAGCGAGCGTACGAGGATTACTGCACTAACAAGTCGGCTGACCCGGTGTTCTCACCCACTTCTTTCTCGGCTGCGGGAAAGGGATAGGAAAAGGTTTAGACTCGGGGTAGGTGTTTGAGTGAAGGCTCGGGCAATATGCAAATTAGAATCTTCAAGTTTACTTAAAAGCAGTGTCTTTTATTAATATCTATTTGGTTGGAAAAGGGGTTACGCCCTTTTTTTCACAACTACTCTAGATCTGGATCGGTGGAGTTCCGTCACTACGTCCCCCATAAGCCCCTCGTATTCCACACCTGTGTATTTCGACCTCCCGGGGTGGACGGCCCGGGTGAGGGTCCTATAGGGCACGCGGATCCCACCGATCGAGTAAAGAACGCTCTATCGGGTCTAGCGGGTCATAGGACCTTTCAACGCACGACGATGCGGATTATAGTCAAGGCAAATGCAAGGGGAAAGTCTCGTCTCTCTGCCTTGACGGATCTTTGGCAGAATTTCACTTGAGCGAATGATGTTTTGACTTTCGGTAATGTCCGAGAAGATAATAGGCATGGGTCGGGCGGCAAAAGCCGGATGACACAGTGTCACATTGAACTTCGTTGCATACGCCGGGCGTGAGTTAGAATCGAAGTCAATGCCGGGTCAAGATCTTGCCAATTTTTCCTTGTCGGAATTTTGGCAGAGCTTCGCTTGAGCGAAAGATCTTTTGATTTTTGGCAAAGACTCGGTCTTGACTCTTACGCATTCCGTGCGGGTCAAGGTCAATAGTCAATGTCGGAGTCAAGATCCCACCGATTTTTTCTTGTCGGAATTTCGGTAGAATTTCGCTTGAGCGAAAATCTTGGCTTCCGTTATGAGCTAAGGCTTGACCTTTACGTGGGTATGCAACTGGGCTATATGACACGGACTAGACCAAAAACCAACCAAAAGTCACGGATTTTTGAAACGTGTGACACGGACTGTGCATTGGTCGGCTATTTGCCATGGGGAGGTTGGGATGATTCCGTGCGCGTCGGGAGCATCGTAAGGCTGTCCGTGGCTGCGAGTGGAACCACCCTCGGGTTTGAAGGACGTGCGTGCAAAAGTGTACGAGGATATATCGGGTGCGCGTAGTGTGCGGTCTCTAAAAATGTTCCTTTTTGAGTTAAAACAGAGATTTTCGAAATGTGTTTTAAAGGAATGATTTTCGGGACGGGGAGAATGCAACACGTAAATTTTACAGGAAGCCCCGATCGGTCGTGGAGGTGAGTAGCCCCAAGGCTGCTAGGGCCCAGATTAACCATGATCTTTCTGGTGGAATTGCCCTTTGAGGTCGTATGGTCGAGAATCTATGAGGATTAGCCGTGCGGTGCATGGATCAATTTTCCGAGTTCCACTCCTTTGCGATTTTTATGCTCAAGTATGCACGAAATCCAAGATGCAAATGATGCAATGCAAGGTAAAGGAAAGCAAGCACGATTAATGAAATCGGCTTGACGGGAGTTTAACCCGCTCAAAGGGAAAAGCTTTCTTTATTTTTCAAAAAAAAAAAAAAATTCGAAAAGGGATCTTGAGTACGTGGGATTGTTAAACCACCGGTTATCCCAAGCCCGGGTTAGGGAGCGATACGGGAAGGTTAAGTGGGGTCCACCTATATCACAGAGTATCGATTTTTTGTTTTGAAAATAAAGCTTTTCTCCTTTGGGTTTTCCCAGTAGTCGCCAAGCTGTGAATGTGTGCCCAAATTTTGTGGATTCACGCGAGTTTGAAAGACATCCGAGTTATTTGAAAAACGGAGTCGCCACGCCATTTTGATTACCTCAAAACTTTGAAAAAAGATTTTTACTTGGGTTCGGAGGTTAAGTTACCCCTTGGAAAGAACGTTTGGCGTTCACCCAAAGTGCCTTGCCGGAGCAAGTCTCCCAAGATTTCGTAATCGTGCTTGCTTGCGTGCTTTCTTGTGTGCATGTGTTTGAGAAAAAGGGGGAATGTCCCAAGTTGTCTTCCGGACGTACAAACCATTTGTTGGTTGTCGCTCGGGATTCCTTGGAATTTTATGTATTTGGGATTATGATCCCGTCCTCATCTTATGACTTGTGATCATCGCATTTTAACCTCGGGACCCTCGGGACTTGCGTGATCGAGAGAATGACTCTCTTTTGGTCAAAGATGAGGTTCTTTAGAAAAAGGAGGGTCCTTAGCCCATCAATCCCTACGCTTTAAGACGGTCGAGCTCGTATAGAGGCTTCATACTCTTTCTTAAGCGATAATCGGAGATATAGGGTTCAAGGTTATCCCTTTCCAAAGAAATCGTGAACCTTTAATGGAAGGAACGATGTAAAGATAGGATCTTTTACACGGTCCGTTCCAAAATTGGGGAAAGGGAAATGCATGATGAAAAATGACTCTTTAATGAAAAGATGACATTTTGGTTTTAGCAAATGATGCTTTTTGATTGAAAAGAAATGATCTTTATGCAAGTGATGCGTAAAGATAGGATTTTTATGCAAATGATGCATTGGAAAAGGTTTTTTTGAATGCAAAGGATGCATTTTTATTGAAAAAGATTGGATTTTTATGTGCAAATGATGCATAAAAATGACATTTTTATTTGAAAATGGGGGTTTTAGGTGCAAAGGATGCACCTTTATGAAAAAAGACTACATTTTTATGACAAATGAGGTCTTAATGCATGCAAAAGGGAAGGGGTGATAAAGATGTGATCTTTATGAATAAATGCCAAGTCTGAAGCAAGATATATGAATGCAATGAGCAAGTATATCAATTAAAAGCAAGGTTAGGGCGTGCGAGGTTACCAATTGCTTCCTTTGCTTCTTGAACGGAGATAGGAGGAGAGGTTGGTCTTGGGTCTTGAGGAGGAGGGAGGTAGCTTCTTGGCCTTCCTTCTTCACCTTCTTGAGCTTGCACCAATATTCTTCACGTCTTGGGAGTGTTTATAAGTGTATTGTGTATTTTGTGCCTCTATTGTGTGTGTCTATTGTGTGTTGAAATGGGTAGAGGAGGCCTCTATTTATAGGTATCTTGGATAAGGTGAATGAAGCCGTGCGGCTAAGAAGCGGCACGAGCTAATGCGGCCGTGCGGAGCTTATCTGAATGACTCGGCATTCTAGAACCATGCAAGGTGGCAAATTCTAGAACCCTCCTTCCTAATTAAGAAAAGCGCGTTTCTTAATTAGGAAGGATCCTCTTCAGCCCTTATTTAATAAAAAACAGTTCCGGAACATTGGGCAGGAAGGTGCAGGGAATTACCGGAAAACTTACCGAAATTGTCGGGAAAATTAGCAGGAAGGCATGAGCGGTTGGGTACTTACGGTCTGTAGGAGGAGTCTATGTATGTTGCTCACTGAGTGAGTATTGGTGGGATACGACCCACACTTTCCATTTCGAGATGGGGGAGGCGACGGTGACTCCCACGGATTTTGCCGCTATCAGGTTGCCGACTTATGGCAACACGGCGGGTGTGGGTTGATGGTTACACCCCGGAAGCGGTTATGCAGGCTCTTTGGGTTTTGATATTACCGATGCCGAGGGCTTAGGCATTTGGTACGGGCCGATGGAGAGGCATGCGGAGCGGGTGTCGCCGATTATCTGGCTGGATCTGGAGGATGACCGCGGAGCCTGGCTCGAGGTTCCTTTGGTTTCTGTTGTCGGCGACTTTATTCTCGACTTCGACATGTCTTGTCACTTCCCTTTGCTCGGGTATTTGGTAGACTTGGATGCGCGTGAGGGGTTTGCGTGGGGGAGGCTGGGCGGCCGAGCTCTACCATTCCACTGGACGGAGTTCTCGCGAGGAGAGGAGCACTCCTTATAGGCCTTCACGCTTTGTCTTGGATGTAAGTTTATGTACTTTTTCTCTTCCTTGCCTCTTTTATGTACTCGTATGTATACGCTTTGTGGCGACATAACTTTCCATTCTCTTGGCGAGTGCAGGTGCTACGAGGTGTTGATCCGCGAGCTTGGGACATCAGAGCCGTACCGTCCCTGTTCCCTGCCATGCTGATTTGGCGAGAAGAAGGCGAAGAGGGCGGTTTCATCGAAGTTGGCACTCGAGTGTCGTACGAGGAGGTGTCTCGAGGCGTGAGCAGGGGAGTTCTACGAGAAGATCCAGTGACACAGTGGAGTAGGTTCGATGCCATGTCGCGGTTCGGTGCCGGCGAGACTACACGGCGGCGGAAGCTCTGGTGGGACTTCCTGCGACGCCATGTATTTGGGGAGAGGGTGACTCGTCGGCATAGGCGGGGATCCCTTCCTTTGGTGTCGGTGGATCCTCCTTTGTACATGCGGCATCCACGGGAGATGCCGATTGATGGTGGAGAGGGTACATACGGGGCATGTATTACGCCGAGTACGTCATAGCGGGGGCCGCCTATGATGTTTTCTTGAGATGAGGTGAGAGCCCGCGGGTGCGGCATAGAGAGGCGAGGTCCACTGGAGGTCCTCGAGATTTTCCGGTCCGCGAGCTAGGCTAGCGTACGAGGCTGGGCGGTTCGCGTAGGCGACTTGTGATCCCGCTCCCGGGTGGCGGCGAGACCACGATACGGGCGGACCCCAATGCTTCGGTGAGCACCCTTTTTGATTTTACGCATTTGATAGTAGCATTACGCAAATGTTGCATACGTACTACGCTTGCTTTCGATGACTTTCTGGATTCGCGAGTATACGGCCGTACGTCTGATGACGCCATGAGGTTTGGTGGACGGAGTGGTCCGCCTACGCTAGGAGGCTCGTGGAGTTCATGCGGTGCGGTTCCCGGAGGAGCGTGGACGTCCGTGATCGGGGGCCGTCTAGGCGAAGATTCGCCTGCTCAGCGGCGGTGGGGAGGACTTCTGCGGGGTTCGGCCGGTTCGCGGGCGGAACGGGCTGGATTTGGAGCTCCTTCTTCTGCGCACTCGGGCGCGAGAGGGAGTCCTCGAGTTCGCGTACTCAGGAGGCCCTTCGCCTATTCATTTGGAGGAATTTGGCGAGTTCTGTTTGCGGCTGACGGATCCGGCGGCGGAGCGGTCGTCGAGTGTACGGATGACGAGCGGGACTCGAGTAGTCCCCTTTTCTTGCTTTCTTTCTTTCTTTGCTTTGTTTAGACAAAATGCATGTATTTATCGGGAACAAATTTTGATTTGAACATGTATTTGCAAAAAGGCGCCCGTGGAGGCGGGAACACATACTTCGCATATTTATTCTATGATCACCTTACATTATTTTTGGCAAATAAGCAAGTAGGTTAATCAAAAATAAATAAAATAAGAAATGCATTAAAAATTGAACGGGTCAAAAATTAAGCATGTATGCACTAATTATTAATTATTTGCCTTTGTTGCACGAGCCGGGGCGGAAGGGATATTGATATTTGTTGAATGAAACCATGGGCGAGCACGCGAGATTTCATAGGAGTGAACGAGGGAGTGGCTTGGAAATGTTTCCAATTTTAGGGGCGGTAGCTGTGAGTTGACAAGTCAAGCTGCGAGAGAGTCCGTAGGACTTAGAATGAATTTCAGATTCTTTAAATTGCGGTTTCGGCTTTGCAATTGGTGAGAAAGCGCGCATTGCTTTTGTTCATACATTTGAATTCCTTTCCATTTCTTAAGGTTCCCTTCATTTTCGACATGGCTCCCTTTCCCAAGTTATCGTCTCGTATGCAAGAGCGATATTTGGACAACTTTCGGTCGTGGGTACGGAACCACACGAGGCGAGAACAAAAGGTTTTCGAAGTTGCATTACGGGATTAAATCTGTTTGGGCTTTGAAGGAGCTCATGCAGGTGGGATCTTTTGAGAGCCGCGTCTCGGTGCAGGACGTACGGAGGAATGTGTACGGCTTTTCGTACAACGAAATTACTCCTACGTTTGAAGATTTCCGGGCCGTGCAGGAGGACTGAGGCGGCAGACTAGTTCTTCCGTATCTTTGGTGGCATGGCCCTTTGTTGAGAAGCTAGTGTCTTTGTTTGGTATCTCATTTGGAGAAGCATACGGGATGCGTCTGAGGATACCGATTACGTTGACATTTCGAAGATTGCACGAAAGATTTGCCGGAGGCGAGGAGCGTCTTTTCGTGGGGCGCGTTTGCTCTGTGCGCGATTGCTACTCTGTTCACATTCACGTCTGCAGGTGTGTGCCATCACGATGTCTTGGACACTGGTGACGATGCGGAGTGGGGAGACATCGTGCCATTGGTCTTGGGCGAGACGTTCACAGGCGTAGGCCGGATGGCGGCCGGTAGCCGATACATGTGGGGAGGAGTCCGCTATGCGACCATGTGGTTGAGGAGAGGCTACGAGATGATGCACGAGGTGCGAATGTCTTGTGACGCTTGGTGCTTTCTCGCGGCGTCCTCTGGTGATAGGGGCAATCGAGGTGAGTGGAGCTACGGATGGCCGGACTTTGCACGCATCATTTGCGATGGTGGGTTCCCCATTGGAGATTCTGAGACTTGTAGGACCCGGGCTCTGGAGGAGTGTTGATTCGTCGAGGAAGTCAGGAGGCAGTGTCTCGAGCGTCTTTCTATATTCCATCATTGGTTACAGCGGCGATGCGAGTGGGCGGATGCCCTTGGCTGATCTGAGTTATCTTTGCTACCTTTGAGGTGGGATCTTTGCGGATGGAAGATCCTTCGGCGCTATTGCGATCACCCGGTGGTGGCAATACACGTCCTTTCTGCCCGGGGTTCTCTTTCACCGGAGAGAGGCATTGTGCATCGAACTTGATATACGGCCAGTACGAAGAGTGTATGGGGGAGACACGAGATGGCTATCTTGTGGAGACGGAGTAGTGTTAGGTGCGATCACACAGACGGCTCGACCTTGAGGAGGACGAAGCGAGGAGCTAACCACAGGAATCGTGCGCGATGCCGTGGGCGATTATGAGGCAAGTGCGATCGGGAGGCCAATCAAAGCACTATGATGATGGCTCGAGCGAGGCGGCTCGAGACGAGCTAGAGAAAGAGGCTGCGTTGGCGGCGCGAGGCTTGACGGAGGCGTCGGGAAGAGTCACTGAGCCGGGTAGAAGGCCTACGGAATATTTCTGCGAAGGTGAAGAACACTCGCAGGGGAAAAGGGAAGGGAAGAAGGATGAAGGACCTGAGTGCGGGAAACTAGGTTGACCTTCTTTGTCAGTATCCACCCATTGTCATTGCGGACACATTAATTGATTAATGTTTTATTGTAGTTTTGCTAGCGTGTAGCGAGTCAAGAGTTGGCGTGCTTGAACTCATCAAAGAATGTTTTAACCGTTATGAATTTGTAGGTTAAATGAAAAGAGTTTTCGAAACACAAGCAATTGATGCTTATTGTATTTTTGTTTTTAGACCGAGCCAAAGATGGCTGCCTACGTTCCCCTTTTACAATTGGACTAAGGGGCTCGAGGTCCCTAAGTAGTTCGACACTTTAGGTGAATTTTGAGAAAAACAAAGACAAAGAAGTGCGACCTGTTTTTACGGATCATTAGCGGGAATGTATCCGGTTGGGTATTACTCTTTTAGCACTTTAATTTCTTGAGGGGACGGTGTATGGGGAAGGAGAGTTGACTCGTGCTCTTCCTCGAAGCGAAGTATCTGCGGAGCTTGCTTAGTTCACGGGGTTAACGAAAGGGTTTCCGTCCAAATCTGCTAGCTTCATGGCTCCTCAGGAGAAGATTCTTTGTACCACGAAGCGGTCCTATCCGGGTAGGCTCCCACTTTCCGAGGATTGAGTGCAACGTAGGAGGCTTTTCCTTTAGCACCAAGTCGCCTTCTACGATGTCTCGGATCTTGACTTTCTTGTCGAATGCTCGTGCCATTACGCTCTGGTAGGCTCGAGTGTGTTCCGTAGCTTTCAATCTGCGCTCGTCGAGTAGAGCAAGTTCGTCGTGACGTGACGGCTCTGTAGCCATTCGACTTCATTGATCCCGTTTTCCAAGAGGACTCGGAGGGATGGAATTTCCAATTCCACGGGTAACATAAGCTTCCATTCCGTAGGTAAGTGCGAACGGAGTCTCCCCTGTGGCGGTTACGGCGATGTTCGGTATCCCCGAGAGGGCTAGATGTAGCTTTTCGGGCCGGTCAGGCCTGCAGTGGTCATCTTTACGATTATCATGGCGAGAGTCTTGTTGGGTGCCTCTCTTGCACCATTGGTTTGTGGTACGTAAGGAGAAGACTTGTGACGTGTGACTACGGGTCGGTCGGTAGTTGGTCACAATCTCCTTCGAAGTGAGTCCCATTGTCGGAGATGATCTCGTTGGGCACTCCGTATCGGCACATGATGTTCTCTCGGATGAACTCGGCCACCTTCTTAGAATTCGGTACCTTGTACGATCGGCTTCTACCCGTTTGGTGAAGTAGTCGGCGACTAAAATGAACTCGTGACCATTGCTCCCTGGAGGAGTGATCTTGCCGATGACGTCGATTCCCCATGTGGCGAAAGGCCGTGGCGTAGTCATGCGATAGAGTTCGTGAGGAGGGATGTGATTGAGGTTGGAGAACCGTTGACATTTGTCGCGGCTTCGGACGGCTGGATGCGATCTGTTTCCATTGATATCAATAGTATCCCATACGGAGAATGATGCGTGTCAATGCTCGGGCGTTCATGTGCGGACCGCGGGTTAAGTTGTGAACTTCGTTCATTAGCTTCGCGCTTTTTCTTTGTTTACACAGAAGGAGTGGCCCTTGGTGGCGCTTCTTGTACAACATACCCCCGAGAATGACGAAATGGGATGCCGGGCGTTTTAATGCCATCATGTTTTGGCTTTGATCCCTTCTTTGTATTTTCCATCTTCATTTGTGAAGGAAGCTTCTCCGCTTTGGAGGTCTTGGTAAATTTGATTGTACCGGGGTTCGTCGATCGTTTCTTTTTCTTTTCGATCTCGCGGCAATAGGCGGGTGTTTCCGTGCACCTATGTACGAGGGGTTTCTTTGCTTTCCCTTCGGGAATTTCGACAAGAGGCGAGGTTGCCGGGCGTACGCGAAGCGGTTTCTGTCTCTTGGCAAATAGTGAAAAGAGATGTCCTTGAGCGAGCAATGAGTTCCTCCATGTACGCGTGGTACTTACGAAGGCGAGAATCTACCGTCTTCCATTTGTTGGATACTTGATTGATGATCAATCTTTGAGTCTCCATATACATCCGGCTCTAAGATGTTGCGCTCGAGGCGGCTTCCAAACTGCTTGCACGAGCTTCGTATTCTAGCTTGCATTGTTGGTTGCTTCAAAATTCGGCTTGATGGCTATGGGAGTATGCTCGTCCTTGGGATCGACAAGGAGCATTCCAATACCATTCCCCTTCTTGTTGGCTGCCCCATCGAAGAAGAGTTGCCGGCGGTTTGTCTTTGTCAAGTGAAAAGATTCCGTCGTCAGGAAATTGCGGATCGGGACCCTTAGGTTCATTGCTCGGGAAGTCGGCAGGCGATGCTGCCATTACTACGCCCTTTGTTGATTTTCGACCATGTACTTGATGTCGAACTCGGCCGGGAAGAATGACCACTTGGCTAGCCGCATTGACGAGAGATGGCTTGTCAAAGAGATATCGGACGGGGTCCACTTTGGAGACCGGGAGCGAATGCGGCTTGCATGTAGTGTTTCGGTTTCCCGACTACCCGTACAGGCGGTACAAGTTTTCTCGTCTTTGAGTAGGTGAGTTCACTTCCTTGAAGCTTTCGGCTACGAAGTAGATTGCATGCTCAACCTTGGAATCTTTCTGTTCTTGTGCCGGCATTGCTCCGATTGACGTGTACATTGCATCGAGATATAGGAGTAGTGGCTTGTCTTCATGTGGCGGAGCACGGGGTGGGGATTAACCAAGTAGGTCTTGATTTTCTCGAAAATTTGTTTGGCACTCGGAGTCCCATTTGATGTCGGCATTCTTTTTCATCGGTTTGAACATGGGCTCGCGAGAGAAGATGTCAGCGGTTGATGAAGCGGCCCGATGTGCTTGAAGTCTTCCCATGAAGCTCTTTACTTACGTCGGGGTTTGAGGCGGCTTCATGTCGATGATGGCCTTGATTTTCACAGGATCGGCTTCGATACCTCTTTACGTAACCATGTACCCCGGTACCTTGCCGCGCTTGACGCCGAAGGTGCACTTTGCCGGGTTCAGCCTCATGGAGTGTTTTACAGTACATTGAAGAACTTCCTCGGATCTGTCATGTCTTTGCATGTACGATCCCTTGGAGTGGATGATCATGTCGTCGACATATACTTCGATTTCTTTGTGAATCATGTCATGGAAGAGAGTACATTGCGGCCCGGTAAGTAGCCCGGCGTTCTTCGGACGAACGGCATGGCCGGTGTAACAGTATGTCCCCATGGAGTGGTGAAGGCGATCTTGGCACGATCCTCCTCGGACATCTTGATACGGTTGTATCCGGCGAACCCGTCCACGAAGGACTTTACTTCGAAATTTGCCGTGGTGTCGACCGGCATGTCGATGTTAGGCGGTGGGAAATCATCTTTAGGGTGGCCTTGTTGAGATCCCGGAAATCTACGCGGCATCGACCTTTTCGTTGGCCTTGGTGACCGTCACGATGTTGGAGAGCCAAGTCGGGTACTCAATCACTGCTGATGAAACCAACTCGGAGCATTTTCTCAATTTCTTCTTTAACTTGCAAGGACCACTCTGGCTTGATCTTGCGCGGCTTACATTTTGACGAGGCTTGGATTCGGGATCCGGGGAATTACGTGCTCCACGATTGAGGATCGAGTCTGGCATGTCTGATATGACCGAGCGAACACGTCAACATACTCCCGGAGGAGGCTTATCGGGGCTTCTTTTACGCATCGGCGAAGCGCCCACTTGTGTCTCTTTAGGCTCTTGCGCGACCCCGGAGTTCACTTTGGTCATAACCTCTTCGGCGGCTTGGGCCGGTTGTCCTCTTGGTCAACTACACGCTCGAGAACTTCTTTAATGTATTGTTCGTTTAATGTATACGCTTCTTTATCAATTGAATTATTAACGTCTTTTAAGTTGTTTGTTAACTTATCGGTTGTTAAAGTGGCAATGAGAGGATACTCAGAAAGGTCGAGACTTTTCATTAAACAAGAACGGGAATACATGATTGGCTACAACATTATAGTCCTCAGGCGTAAGGCCGTTGGATGACTCGGAAGGGCCCGGACTCGACAGGGCCGGCTCGAGAGGGTTTGAGGCCGGGTTTAGGGAGATGTGGGTGCGGGCCCGGCTTGTCTTCCAATTACTGGCTTGCCCTTGGTCGGTGAAAGTTACCCAATTCTTCGGTGGCATTCTTTGGATGCTTGATGAGGGTGCGGGGATCGAGAGGCTTGGCTCTGCTTGTCCCTATCATGGCGATCATGCTTTGTTGTCGGAGCCCGATCGATCAAGTTGGGCAACTCCATGACTTCTTCAAACGGACTCTGTAGAGGCTGGTCACGAGAGCGTCTTCTATGAATTACAGGTTCCTTACTGCTTTGGACTTACTTGTCTCGAATGTGGCCTCGGCGGGCGATCCGAACAACTTGTTTCCCATGGAGAGTACCTTGAGTTGCTCCTCCAAGTGCAGGATTCCCTTGAATGTGTACTCATCTTTGGTGTGGTGGCGGTTGGTCCGAGGTAGAGGCTGTGATGTCGAGAACGCTCCCCTTATCGGATTAGCTTTGAGTCCTGCGAAACGCTTGAGGTCCGTGCTAGGCTGTTCCATTCTTCTGTAGTCTTGGTCTTGACTATCCTGCTTCTTTCTCATCTTCATCGGTTCCACTTTGTCGGTCCCTCGGTTCTGTCGGTCCCTGATGTCGGTTCCTTGTCGGTCCCCTCGGTTCTGCATCGGTTCCCTTGTTGGTCCCCTCGGTTCTGTCGGTTCCCTTGGTGAAGTAATGAGCGAGGTCGAAAGGCTGTAAGGTCGGAGGTTGGGTGTGCCGTCGGAGGTTCCCCTTTTGCGGGGCTGCTTTGCCTTGGTGCGGGCGAGCCTTTTGTCTTCCTTGATGTCGGCGGTGTTGGCACGTAGCAAAGCCCACTGGACCGTGGTGTGGTCCTTGACTTCAATAACTTGGTGTTGGCCTTGCGGCCTTTTGCGAGCCCCGATCACAGGGATGAAGTTCATGAGTTTCATCATCCTCATGGCGGGAGGAATCGATCGTGAGACAGTGGAAGGTCCACGTTGCATATTTGGATCTTGGAGGTCTCAGTGAATCCGATTAATGGCATGTCGTCATTATGCTTGATTTCCAATCTTTGGAATGTCGTTGGTGCTTTGGTCCCCTCGGTGGTGACAACGTCGCCGTAGGCGTAGTTAGCTTCGTTGCCTTGCATGAACTTGAGGCTTTGGTGAAGGGTGGATGCCACGCCATTGATTTGATGCGGCCGGGGACGCCCCGGGATGGGCTGTGAAAGTGATTGGAATGTCGACACTTGGAATTCGGTGGGGATCACCCGCTTGCCGAACCGAGATGTTGAGAGTAGCAACCCAGGAAGCATGCGGGAAGTAGAGTCATAGGCCTTGACGGTGTGGTGAAGGCTTAAGATCTGTGGGCTTGATGTCAAGCGGGTCCATCATCTTGGCGGGCAAGACATTCATTAGGAACCTCAGTCTACCAACACGCGGGGAAGGCGACGCTCGTCGGTGGAGTTTGTGATGTAGAGCGGCTCGTTGTGATCGGCCCCAAATTTTGGAAGGTCCAAATCTGTGAAGGTGATAATGTTGCCATAGTGGATGTTGCCGATCATTTGAATGACTTCATGCAGGGTTGCGTCCACGGGGACCATGGTACGGGCCGAGCTTTCCTCTAGCTTGAGCTTGTGAGGATAAGAGGAGGTGGCCGAGACGAAAGGGAAATGTTCGCTGAGTGCCTGCTGGCGAGTGAGGATCGGGTCCTCTTTCAAGGAATTTGCGTCTTCGAGTGGCCGGATTGCAGTGCAGCTCCGTCGGCTTTTGGTGGCCTTAGGTGGTAATGCATGGATTTGACCCGATCGGGTTAGAACGGTGACATCGGGTTTGGTCCCTTACGAGCAGTGCTACGAGTTGAGCCATAGTTAGAGGAGGATTCCTCGTAGCATAGGGCCATATGTCTTCCCTCAACTCATTGATTGTGGATGAATTCCGGGAGCTTCGGCGGCTTGCGGATTACGTCCCGGGATGCGCTTGGATGCCTCTGCGGGGAGGTAGCCTACGGTTTGGCCTTGATTGTTCGAATGTCGGTGCACAGTGGTTACTGGCGAGCGTGCGTTGCGACCCTCGGGGAGGTTGGAAGTTCTCGGCTCAAGCGAACGGTCTCCTTGATCTCTTCACGGTATATCGCGTTCCTTTCCTTCTTCTTGAGCATACTCGGGGCGTGCAGGTTGGAGTGCAGCGATACTCGTGGTTTGCTAGTTTTCCTCCGCTCGGGCCCCGGATCAACCTTCTTGCGGCGGAGCTGCGTCGAAGTGAGTGCTGCGTTTCTTCCCATGTGAGAATAGCCGGTGCTTCTTTGAAGCTGCGTGCGGCGGTCTAGGTAAACCTCCGTCGAGGAGAGTTTTCTCCTGCTTTATCGAGTGGCGGGTATGTCGGAAGGTGAGTACGCGGCTTCCCGAACATCGGCCCGTGTGGTAGTTCTTTGTCCCGAGTTGATCGTTTACGTAGTGAATGCCGTAGGCATGGAATTTCCACTGAGTAGTTGCTCGAGGCGAATTTCCATCCTCCTCTTGTTTTTAAATAGACCTTCCTCCACGAGTTGGCCTTTCAATTTGAGTGCGGAAATGATCCGTTCCCATCCTCCCGAGGACCACTTGGGAGTCCGGTTTTGTTGACTTCATGCCGGCTTGGAAGAGAATGGTTTCATCGTCTTCATCGTCGCTTTCACGAGAGAACTTGCTTTCCTCGGGAAGGTAAGCGGCTGGGATTCGTTCTGCTGTGTCGTTCCATCTCCTAGGTCATCGGGACCGTTGACCACCCTTGCACAGCGAGAGGGGTTGGATGAGAACGAGACGGTAGTCGGGGAAGTTGCCATGAGCAAAACTCTTGAGGTCGGCGGGTGCAGAGTGGCCTCTAGCTTTTGTATGCGAAGCTTCTGTGACACTTTAAGGGCTTGGTCACAGTAGGTCTTTCGAGCTTGGTCTTCGTCCCAAAGACGACTTTCTTGAGCGGCTAGTTCCATGAGGGCTTTCCTTGCGAGACTAGGCGGTCTCCGTAGGTGCGCGTCGTACGGCTAGTGTCCGAGCGTGATTACATTCAAATCGCCGAATGGCGGAACACTTGGATTACATTGACGAAGGAAGTCGGGCCAGGACATTCCATGCGGCCTTCCTTGATCTCGATCACCAAGAAGTTTGCCCATATACGCTTGATTGACCCGGGGGTATTGAATGCAATGTTGACGGTCTCGTGATCTCGCTCGATCGCCAAGTCTATCAAAGCTAGCGATCGGCGCGGGATGTGCGAATCGGGGCCGTGACGGTAGGAGTAGAATCGGGCTGGAGCATGTTGATGCTTGAGGTGGTCATTTCCTATGTCGGAAGGCGGCTACGCCTTGCGGGGAAGACTTTCACGAGATGTTTCGGGGTAGGCTGCTTGGAAGCGTTCTCGAGGTTGATCGACTTGTAGCGGGGTGAGGAGCTTGGTCTCCTTTTTGTGCCCTTGGCCTTGGCGGCGTTTGAGGTATAAGCTTGGCGACGGCACGGGCCGGTTGCAGCCCAGGGCAGGTACTCGGAAGTAGTGATGAGCTACGAGCTCGCTTGGCCGGATGCCTCGTTTACCGTGAGCGGGCGGTCATCGAGGTGACCTTGGTGTTGCGAGAATCGACGATAACAAGGGCCCGGGATCCTTGGCTTCATCGGGATATACGGAATAGATGATATTGACGAAGTCGTCGTCATTCACTTGATCGAGAGGATTCCTCGTTGCGTGAATCACGTGCTTCCAATTGTCGGATAGTTTGCACATGTCTTGGACGTTGAGCTTGACAATTTCCATGGTATTGGAACCTTGGTCGTAGGTGACACGATCGGAAGGAGTTCCGTCCTCAGCGAGCATGTGAATGCGGAGGGTGCGCTTGCGGGTGCACGCGTCCTCGACTTCCGGAGAGTCAGATTCATCGTCATCGATCGCTCAATCCCGAGGTGTAGGGACGTATTGCGTCGGTTGCGTTCTTTGGAGCGGCTAGGAAAACATCATGCTCTTCGTTGGAGAAGAGGGGTGCGGCGGGTAGTTCCTCGTGGAGGACATCCCATACAACTTCCATGCATTCATCATGAGAATGACGGTGCTTGTTGACCTTTATCACAAAGATCTCTTCGCACAGCGGGGCGAGAGTTTGTTTGGAGAATCTTGACGAATCTCACGATTGGAGGCCCAGGGGTTTATGTGCCCGCATCATGGCGATGTTCGGCGTTTCCTTCCAATACGCCTCCAAATGTTGGAAACGGCAGTTGAACTTGATGTATCGGGTGCCGAGTGCACTTTTGCTCGAGTACGTTTACATAGTTGGCATCTCAGGACTACGAGGATTACGATGAGATTTGCCGGTAGTCCCTTGGTTGATTCGAAGGAGGTAACCCGGTGCACGAGTGCGGACACGCTTGGCTCTTGTCTCGGCTTCGTTTCCTATGAGGAAACTATCCCCTCGGATGACTTCGAGATCTCCCTGCCGGTTAATGAATTTAACGCAGCTGATGGAGAGTGGAAGCTATGGCTTTCATGTGGTGTAGCAAGGGCGTCCCAAAGAGGCTGTGAACTCGGATGGAATGTCCATCACGTGGAATTTCTTTGGCACCATTTGGGTTTCGAACCGAGTTCAGTCTTTGTCCCAGAGGATGGGACGAGACGAGTTGTCGTAGGCCTTGATAGTCAGGCGACGGAATCGGATGGCTTTCGTGGATGCGGAGAGCTCGCATCATCTTTGAGAGGAGGACATTAACGGCTGACCCGTTATCTACCAATACTCAGGGGAGTGATATGGTGTTGAGTTTGAGAGTGATGTCTGAGCTTCGTTGTGCCCCAGGCATCTCTCGGTAGGTCTTCGTCACGAACGTGATCATCTTTGCCATACGAGCGGGAGTCGTAGATCTCGTCTCTATCAGTAGAAGGAGAGTCATCCGGCCATCCGTTTCTGTCTTCCTCTTGCGAGGTAAAGCCTTTCTTTGGAACCTCGGGAGTGTGTTGAAATTTGCTGTGGCGGTTGCCGCCCTTGGTTAGCTTACATTGATCGAGTGCGATTGCCAAGTGACCTTGATCTTCCTTCGGTCCGAGCTCGGAAGGCTGGACAAATTGAATCTTGGGCGATCCGCGGAGGTTAGGCTTACGGCGCAGTAAGATTACCAAGATCCGAGGTATTCCGGTGTCCCGGGGCAGATTCTGGTTTCGGCGGGACTTTTCGGCTTTCCCGCCTGTTTGCTCTAAAGGCTGCATGGCACAGAGGCAAGAAGGGTAGTTGGAGTACGGTACGTAGTAGTCGAACCTCCGGAGGGTTCTCCAAGTGTACCTACCTTTGGTATCTCCGGCTTCGTATCTTTCTCTCGATTCTTGTTGAGAGGATTTCTTCTTTTGTTTTCTCGGAGGATTGCTCGGACGGTTTCTCGGGACTCGTACTCGGGCGAGGCGGAAGCGATCGCAAACATGTCGTAGGCGATGTGGACATTAGAGGAGGATCCCAGTGAAAGAGGCGGAGAAACCAGTTGCAGTAGCACTCTTCTTGGGCACCCACTCAATGGAATTCACATTGTTATTGTTCGGAAAGGGTTCCCATTGTATGTGGGCCCACGGGGCGCTCTAACTTGCCTTCTTCTATCAAGTTACGGATTTCGTATCGTAACCCCAAACAATTGTCGGTGGTATGGCCGTGATGCGATGGAAGGCGCGATGTTTGCTCTTGTCCGCATTGGCTACGGGAATTTTGGGTTTGTAATTGGCGACGGAGGCTTAAGGAGACCCTCCTTGATTAACCACTTCCCGGCATCTTGCTCGGTGGCATGTCCAACTTGTCGAAGTGTACGACGAGTACGCCACAGTAGAATTGTTGCTTTGTGGGGCCCAGGTTTTACATTACCCATGGTATTGTCCACGATGGGCGTAGTTGTGGACGTATCTTTCCCTTCTAGGGGCCGGTGCGGGATTGAATGCAAGCTGTTGAGCGGTATCGTATGGGCTGTACGTGTAGCCAACTTTCATGAGATCCTTCTCGAGCTGTGGCCGGCATTGACCATGGCAGGAGATGCAGGAAGAAATTGTGGCGATGAGAGTTCGATGGACGGTCTTAAGCGGGACTTGAAGATCCGCATACATGTTGCGTCTTTGGAGAGTGGCTCCATGATCTCGGAGAGTTTCCGGCTCCATCTCTTGTAGAATTCCCCAACACTTTCATCCGCTTTACGCTCGGTGGTGATTAAGTCCTCGCGACTTGTTTCCCGCTCTAAGTTGGATGCATGCCGTTCCGGGAAGATGTTACTTGTCTGTTCCCAGTGTGGCGATCATGAGCTTGACCCTCGAAACCATCGTAACGGCCGAACTTTTGAGCGTATCTTTGGAAGTGGTCGGCCATTTCTTTGGAGGTTGCTCCTTTTGCTCTCATGCAGAGAACGTAGGTGTCGACGTGCGTTTGAGGACATTCGGTTCCGTCGAATCGGTCCATCTCGGCATTACGAACTTGGCGAGGAGAGGCGTGACCATTCCGGATACGTAGTTTGAGCGTTTCTGCTTTGAGTGCTTTCATGGTGGCTTTCGGTCTTTCATTTGCTCGACCATCCGAGGCTAAGGTTGGGTCAGTGGTGGGCTGTGAGGCTCGGCGCCGGGTGCTTTACCACGTGAGCGGTAGTGATTGGAGGTGGAAGGCTTGGTATATGAGAATATACGGGAGCCTTTTACGAGCTGTATCGGGGTTTGTCCCCGGTGTTTGGGATCGTGTATAGGCAGCGGACGAACCGGGGAGGGTATTGAGGATATTGGCATCTGAGATGGTCGGTATGCGGTGGTATTGAGTGATAGGAGTAGCAGGGCGACCAAAAATGATAGGGTTGCCACGAGAGGTGGCAACATGGAGCCTAGGTCATTTGTTTCCTTGGTTGGAAGGCATCTCGTAAGTTGGCGGGGAGGAACGATTGAAGGTTTGGTGAAGCTGGTTTCGGGGAATCGTCATCCTCGACCGGGACAAATCTGCGTCGGCCAGGGGATAGGCTTGCTATACCACGCTCATTCGAAGGCGTACCACGAAGTCTGGCGATCTTCTTTACGCACTCTTGTGAACCTCACAAGCCGGATGGCTTCTTCCAATGTCATATACATTACCGGTGGCGGGGTCCTTCCCGTCACGATTTCTTGGTGAGCTAGACATGTCGGAAATTACATTTGAGGAGGCAGGGAACCAGAAGAAGCTGTACGGCAGCTGCCGTTCTTGTGATCTGGCGGCGGCGGCCGGAAAATCTGAACCACTTTACGCTGCGCTGCGAGGAACGAAAGGAAGGGTTTAGGCTTCGGAAAAGGGTATTTGGCTCAAGGTTTTCGGGCTTGTGCAATGTGCGATTACCGATTAAAGTTTACTTAAAGCGCGTTTTCTCGAGTCCTAATTGGTTGGAAAAGAGCGTGTCTTCTTTTTCGCAACTAATCCTAGAGCTCTAATCGGTGGATCTCGTCACTACGCTTATAAGCCCCTCGTTTCCATTGTAGATCATCTTTCTCGGGACGGACTATCCCGGCGAGGTCGATAAGGCAAGCGAGTTCCACCAAACAAAGGAAAAAGTGAACTTAAGGCTAGGCGATCACGCAAACTTTCAACGTGTGTGACGTACGGGCCACGGTCGAAGTCAACGTCCTTAAGTTAAGGCGGGGATCGTGCCAAAATTTGGGCATGACCTCTCTGACTCGCTTGTGCGAGAGACCTTAGCTTTTTAGCGTTGGCCAAGTTGTGGGCGAGTACGATACATACGGCGAGGTTTGGTGACACGGCGTCACATTGAACCTTCGGGTATATTTTTCGGCGAGCTCCGCGTCAAAGTCAAGTGAAAAGCTCAAGACTTCGGGTCGGGAACGACCTTTGGTCTCAAACTCTCGAGCTTGACTCGGAGCGGGGCCCGTGAAAAACATACACTTAGGCTTTATGACACGAGCTAAGCCAAAAACCAACCGGGGCCTTGGACAAAGTGTGACACAAAGAGTGCATGGCTTACACGGGCTAGGATGGGATGTTTGGGACGACCCCGTGCGCCCCAGAAAGGCATGTCGCGAGCCAATCGGAGTGCAGCTGATAAGGCCATCCCGGGTTAGGGGTTGTAGTGTGCGGTGTACCGAGGCGGCAAGTGCACGTGGAGTGCGGTGTTCGGCGGCAAGTGCGCGTAGTGTGCGGTCACTAAAATTCTTTTTACGAGTAAAACGAGAGATTTTTTTCGAGAATGTGTCTTAAAGAATTTATGATGCACGAGTTCAAAAGAACGGCAATGAAAATCAAACATGAATGGGGATGCACAAACATGGTATGATGTTGGAAAATATCAATGTAATGCCTTTGAAAAAAACCGTGCGAGGTTTAAAGTAACACACGCACACGAAAACGAGGAAGGGTAAACGAAAGTGTGACCCACGGAAGGCTTTTAGAAAACATCGGCAGTTTTGAAAAAGTATCTTTTCCCAGCGGAGTCGCCAAGCGAAATTACCCGGATCTTTTCGCGCGCGGGGGCGCGGAAAAGGCGGTTGTCTTTCGCGGAGGGTTGGTGTCTGAGACCTCGCTTCATGGGAAGGAACAAAATGAGGAGTCGCCACGCGGTTTTTGTATTTTGAGCCCAAACGTTGAGAAACGGCTATTGTGAAAATGTGTCGTTTTTATTGGTAGCAAAAACTTAGGAAAAGGCTTTGAAAACGGGGATCATTTTTATTGGTAGCAAAAACGAGTAAAAAGCTTTTGTACAGAGATTGTTAGGTTCGGAGGTCAAGTTACGTTTCGGGTAGAGTATTACGAGATCGCCCGAAACGCCTCGCATGACGAGTCTTTCTACCTTTCTCGAAATCGTGTGCGTGTGTGTGTCTTTTGAAATGGGGGCTTGAATGACAAGCTTAATCTTGGTTTGAATGATAAACGTTTGATTAGGTGACTTTTGAAAAGACGAGCGTTTGAATGACAAACGTCGGTTTTGAGTTTGAAATGAGCGTTTGCGTGGCAAACGTCGGTTTTGAGTTGAAAAGGAGTTCGAAGGTCGAACTCCGGTTTTTTGAACCGAGCGTTACATTGTTAACGATTTTTACGGGAAAAATGCGTATTAAATGATTTTAAGTGTCAAATGGCGGCTTTGAGTTTGAAAGATGAGCGTTTGAATGACAAACGTCATTTCGCGCGTTTTGAAAGAGAGTTCGACGGACGAACTCCGGTTTTGAACCGGGCATTACATTGTTAACGATTTTTACGGGAAAAATGCGTTTTAAATGATATGCGATCAACGAATCGGGTTGCGACTCGGACTTTGAAAAGTAAATACTATCACGATCCAAACGGGTCGGACTTTGTAAATGACAGTATTTAAAGTGCGGTATCAACGGAATCAAACGATCCGGATTCGTAAATGACGATCAACGAGGCCAAACGGCTTGAAATTGTAAATGACGATCAACGAGGCCAAACGGCTCGTATTTGTAAATGACGGGAATTAAATGACGATCAACGGATCGATCGATCCGGAATTGATAAACGACAATAAAAGTAAACGGAACGGGGTCGGAACGCCGTTTTAACACGCGATTACTTCTCTTACGGAAAGAGAAGAGGATCGAGGGGCTAAAACGTATCGGACCCCGTTAGACGAAGCGTCTACATTTTGGTAACGACGTTCGAAACGGTTATAGCGGCGGCGCGTAAACCTAGAGAGGCACGGGAGATTTAGAGAGAGGAGTTATACCTATGGCTAGGGTCGACTCCTTTGACTCGGGAGGTGTGTACGGGACACGAAAAGTGATTCGAAAGGTTGTGTCGAAGTTGTAAGGGGCGTATTTGATCGAAACACGAAGGTTTCACGTGAATCGAGACAGAACGGGAGCTCGGGAGGGGTAAAAACTGCTTAGGCCGTGGGGTGGTGAGTTTTGGAGTAAATTTTACGTTTTTGTGCCTTTGACGGCAACTTCTATTTATAGGGTGAAAATTGCGGTAGAGTCAGGACGGACTTGGCTTGAATCTAGGGGGTTTTGTGGTATTTTGAGAATTTGAAGGACTTGTTGGCAATTTCAGAAAATGTGCACAGTGAGTTCGGCCGGACTTGGCTTGCAAATCAGGGGTATTTTGGTCTTTTCCCTTTGAATTTGATTGAAGGGTGACTAGAGGGAGGTGGCATGGCTGCCACGTGCCCTCGAGTCACCGGCCAAGTGGGATTTTGTCCCCGGTCCCGGTTTTGTCCGTTTTTAAAATAACGGTCAGGAAATGTCAAACGCCCGGAAAGTGTCGGAAAATGCGTTTTTCAGGGAAAGCGGTGCTTTTACGTGTGATGACACGTGTTAAGTACGGTTCGACGTTGGGATGCACGGGGCAGTCCCGGGACGTCTCGTTGGCACAGCAACGGGGAGTTTAACGAGTTCCGGTTAATCTGGAGCGGGCCAGTTAACGGATTTCGGTTAACTTTCTGACGGATTTGGACGATCCGGATTTGGGTACTTACACACCCTCACAGTATTCACTCCCAACTGCATAGGGACAACATTCAAACACTCTAAAAACTCACAAATGAACGGGTCCAAGGGAAGTCGCAACCCGACCTCAAATTGACCGTAGAAAAAGGCGACCTTTGAAGGATTTAAGGCCCAATACGCCCATTCATGAGCCTTCCTCTCCTTCTCGGTATAATGGGTAAGACGGTATTCCTCCTTGTTAATCTCAAAGAAATTATATAAAAGCTCAAGCCTTGACTCCGAGCTTTTCTTCCCTTTAAGTGGCTTGGGGGCCACATACCCTCTTTCATTATGGCCTGGCACAGCAGTCGATCCAAAGGCGTCTTCAATATTGCCAGAGGGAGCGCCCGCCGAGTCCTGGGTCGACATTTCTGAAGAAGAAGAAAAAACAGGGGAATCAGTCCTAGTTACTGAAGCAGGCGACCTACCTATAAGCGACCTAGATTCCCCTGAAAACCCTTGATTATTCCTAAGGTATGAGGGTTTATTGGGATCCTTATTGTAGAACAGAGCTATGTGATCTAACAGTTCGTGAAAAAGATGAAAGTTAACTACCTTTTGATCGTCTACTCCTAAATCACCCAGGTTATCTCCTACAGGAAAATCCAGCTCGCTAAATTTTAAACCCCACCTGGTCAGAATAAGGGCACATTCCTCCAAAGACATCTCTTTCCATACTCCACCTAAACATTTATATACTCTACGGTTTGTGACACAATAACCATACCAAGCACCTGTCTCGCAGCTAAAAGTCCTAGCCATGGCGGAAATCAAAGAGAGAGCTCGAAATAAAAGCTAATAAACAGAAAAATTGAGGGGTACCTTAACAAAATTCAGAGAGCGGAGGTTAATGGGAAGAAGACGAACGCTCGATCGCACCGGTTATCAGAATCCATGCTTTGGCTTCTCGCTCTCTAAGTATACGCCTGTAAATTGGGGGTATGTAAAGTTCAAAAAGGAAAAGGATTCACCTTTTATACCTAGTACTAATCCGTTCCTGAAGTGGAAAGGTTTTGGGGTTTCAATGGTTAATTCACAATTAATGCCAAAAACAGTTCCCAAGGCGGTTGTCCAAGCGTCAAAATAGGTAATGATTACGGAAAAATAGCGCTCTTCCAGTTCTAGCCTTTCACTGTAAAAGATCAAGATTGAGCCACGTCACCATTAGTCGACCAACAATTAGCTCGAGCATCTACCTACGCCCTACTTAAATCTTCGGAAAAAATTCTTATAACTACCTGGTCGACAAAGTCAACTCAGAAAGTTGGGGGCCACTGAACAGAATAAAAGTGACGGTCTCGGCCCAACGACCAAGCCCAGTTCTACAGATGTTATTGCCACCACATTCTCAGTGGGCTAGGCCCAATTATTACAAGGCCCAGGGTCCATCATCAAAGATCAGTCGACCTAGCTCATTGTCCGACCTACTTGGTCCCGACATAGCTATCGTTCGATATACGATCCAGATTCAATTCGGGTATCATCCGATCCAATCATTCAGTCAGGTCGACCTATACCCAGCAGGCGACCTCGACCTATCAAAGAACACGTCGACCTACAGAGTCCAGGGGTATCTACAATTCTTTCTATATCAAACTCTCTACAAAACAGGAGTTATTCATGGACAATATCTCTCATGCAAATCTGATCCGTGATTCAAGGGATCCCTAGCAATCCTATTACAAATATATCTCTCATCAACAACTATAAATACATGGCAACACCAACCGTTCCAAGGTAATTGCTATTTGTTATTCTGAATACATTGTTCTTTATAACTTATCAGCTCTCATACACACCATACTTACTCTCACGCCCGAGGGTCTTCGCCGGAGATCATCCTGGCTAGTTGTGAGTTCTGTTTTCAGATCAAAGAAGTCAGGTGATCAATCTTGCGGCTGGACGGAGATTGATAAGCACGATTCTTGCAGCATCATTCCTTTTTTTTATCTTTATGTTGGAGCATTATTATAATTCCCCCGTCTCACTTAAGTATTAATCAAAATTTTGAGCACAATAACTAAAAATTAGTAGTATAATAAGAAGAGAATGAGCGAAAAAAGGTGTTGTAAGTACTAAAAATAAAATAGGAGAAATAATAAGTGAAAGTAATAGTAAGTGAATTAGACATGGGCAAATCGGAACCGAAACGGCAAGAACCGGAGAACCGAACCAGAATCGGAACCGGCAGAATCGGAACCGGGAGGAACCGAAACCGGCAAGAACCGAAACCGTCCGGTTCGCGGTTCAATCTCGGTTCGACATTTCCGAAAATCGTGAACCGTCGGTTTTGAAACCGGAACAGGAGAACCGGCGATTCTTACGGAAAATTCAAAAAAATTTCAAAATTTGCCCCTTTTTCACAGCTTTTTCAGTCAATTTGCCCCTTTTTTTGACTTTTTACACCTTTTTCAGTAATTAAAAAAAAAAAAAAAACAATCCTTACCTTTGACCTATAAATACAAATTCACCTCATTACATTTTTTTTTCACAAACCTCTCTTAACTCTCTCTTAACTTTCACCATTAAATTCAAAGCTCATTCCAAATTTTCAAGCTCAAATCACTCACCAACCAACATTCATATTTTCAGCCATTATTCCAAAATTCATCTTCATTTTCCATATTTTCATCCTTGTATTTGGTTTTGGGCGGTCGCCCACCTGTACAGCGCCTGGAGATCAATTTCCTTCCAAAAAAAAAAAAAAAAAGAACCGAAAAACCGTGGAACCGGAATCGGAACCGGCAGACAGGAACCGAAACCAAGAACTGGTATTTGGCGGTTCCATCTCGATTCCTCCTTTCCCGGAACCGGAACCGGCGGTTCGAAATCGAAATCGAAATCGAAACCGGGAACCGGTTGCCCATGTCTAATGTGAATGTGAAATAGACGAAAAAAGAAATAAGTGTATGATTACGTGGGAAAGAGAATGTATTAAAACTATGGATATGGATTTACTGACCTTGTTGCGAATTTGTCTTCCGTATCCGATTCGTAATTCAGATTTGAATCGTAGACGAAACTTGGATCTTCTTCCTTGGTGATGAATCAACAATGGTGATCTTCAAGCTTTAGGTGATAAAGCAATCACCCTCTATCGGTAATCCACACGCGAACGAACCAAGATCTGTATCTTGTTGGATTGCTAGATGATCCTCATGTTGAAATTATTTTCAACAATCTATGGCCAATATGAATTTGAATCTGAGGAGTTTTGATCTTTGATTCATAATCAAAATCAAGAAATTAGTGTTTCATAAACCCTTATTTTTCGTCTATTTTCGCTGAGGTAAAAGAGGCTATTTATACTTTATAAATATCCCTAACACTTAGGGAGAAAAGCCCTAAACCTAGTCAAAACCGGCGCTGAACATGAGCCTTGTCCCGCGCGAGACTGGCGTGTCCCGCGCGATACAACGCTACGGTCCAAACCAAGCATCCTGATACACTGTCCCCTTTAAGGGGAATAATTAGTGCATTTGGGGACGAGTCGTCCCCTGACCCCAGATTGTTGGAAAAATTGGGTGAATTTAAAAAATAGCTTTGAAAAGAAACGGGACGGAAAAATATATTTCAAAAATAAGTCGAGGCAAGAGTTTGACTCTTTCTCCGTAAGACAATATTGCCCCGTATACGAGTGCTCACGATCTACGGCAATTGTCTCCAAGATACAACGACTTTTTGGAATTTCAGATTGCAGCACAACAATTCTGAAACTATCGGGCGAACTACTGAATACTCGGGATTTTCTTGGACTCGAAAAGCAAGACTTATGATTGCTAGGATGCTTTAGAGAATAGAATGCTTGAATGATTTTGGATGGGAATGAAATGAGGAGGAGGGGGCTATTTATAGTTATTGAAGAGATGGGGTGTCTATTGGGAATAGACATAAATTGCACCCGTTAAATCTGGACCGTTGGATCTAAGCGAAATGGATGGAGGAGATCTGCTGGGTCGGCCCAACAGCCTTGACCCGCCTCTTCCAAGAGACATGGGTCGCCCCATGCCTTTTCTCCAACCATTGCAACCCATGACCCTTAGCCAGATTCACCAACCAAGCCCAATTCGGTTCTTAGTCAGGCCGAACCGCACACGGTCCGAGGCATCCCACATCCGGATTGGGCTGGCCCAAATCCATTCGGCCCAAACCAAGCCATCTTACCCGCCTTGGCCCAAACCATCCCAAGCCAAGCATGCATCCGCCGGCCCACACCCATTTGAACCGCACCGAGCCGAATTCCGTCAAAAGTTTAAGGCTCCTTAGCTCCTAGCGACGATGCGGTCGTGCTAAGTGCGCCCTAAACCGCCCATTCCGCCCTTCGCGCGCTTCGCGGGTTGTGGGTCTATTTTGAACTAGAACAAAACTAGCTCAATAGCCCACTTGGATGCATGGTTGTGCCAATGACCCAACTAGGTTGGCCCAAGGAGATTAACTTGATGTCTCCTTCCTTGGATGCTCACATTAATAAAGTGAAGTAACTTCCCTTTTCCTAGCAATGTGGGATATGGTTCTTCCATTCCAACTTCTCTTCAAATAACAACATTAAGTTGCTCACTTTAACCATTAATTTCTCATTCACCCGAAATTGGTTTTGAGAAAATAAATATACCATTTTAATCTACACTAAATGTAGATTAATTATTTGCAACTTATTTCTATTTTTACAAAATAGAAACTTCTAGAAACTTGGTCAAATATTGGTCAAACACCAATAAAACTACCAATTTCTAACAATCCCCCACATGAATGAAATTAATGCATGAATGCGAGACTTTCAAGAAAAATCCCGACGAGTATTACCGCATCGGGGTAGGTAGCTTTCGGCTTTGAACCATCCACTAGTAAGATCTTTATCGGATTTACTTGCTTGCTCGGTGAACGCGATGTCTTGAGCGATCGGCGTTTTGTGTAAACCAAGACAATAACATTTACACGATAACAATTCGATATCTTTCGTTCTCACGTTTTGTCCAATTCGGCCCTGGACCATATCTTGGATTCATAAGTGTTTTCTATTAGAAGCGGCCAAACTTCTTCACTTATATAGGTGATCTCCTATAAGGAGTAACTGCAATACTCCACCTTTGTTAAGGTATAGGAATCATTAAAAGCTTTAAAGCTTACCCTCACCACACGTCGGCGGGGTTTCTTGCACTTGGGCGGCTTACGAGAATGGGTTTTAAGAAGTTCCAAGTGTGCTACTAGAATATCCATAACTTAGTTGTCTCATTGAACCAAGTTTGTGGGATCTCCACTCATCATGGTTGAGTTACCGCTATAGACTTCTTTTATTGTGTGGGTTTTAACCCCATTCCACTTCTTGCATTGTACATTTGATCTCTGTTTATTCCTTTCGTAAACGGATCCGCTATATTTTCTTTTGACTTTACATAGTCAATGGAAATTATTCCATTAGAGATCAATTGTCTTCTTGTATTATGCCTCCTCCGTATGTGTCGCGACTTTCCGTTGTACATACGGCTTTTAGCTCTTCCAATAGGCGACATCTTTGTCACAATGTACCATGACGGGGAGGCCTTTGGCTTATTCCGGCATGGAATATCCTCTAGAAAATTTACGAGCCATTCGGCTTCTTCTCCGACCTTATCTAAGGCGATAAACTACGATTCCATTGTGGAACGAGCTATACATGTTTGTTTAGAGGATTTCCAGAGACACGGCTCCACCACCGATGGTAAATACATACCCACTTGTGGATTTTGAGTCTTTTGTGTACGATATCCAATTTGCATCACTTTGTATCCTTCCAATACAATTTGGATATATCGTATAATGTAATCCATGGCTTATGGTATGTTTTAAATACCTAAGCACTCTTGTTAGTGCTTTCCAATGTTCGGTATTTGGATTACTCGTGAATCTACTCGGTTTACTAGCGAGTATGCTATGTGCAGTCGAGTACGGTTTGTTAAGTACATTAAACTTCCTATGACTCGAGCATAATTTGATTGTGATCTTGGGTCACCTTTATTTTGGCTAAATCTAGACTTAGATCTACAGAAGTCTTAGCGGGAGGCAGATCGAACGCTTCAAATTTCTTAAGCACATTCTCGATGTAGTGAGATTGTGATAAGACAATTCCGTTATACGTCCTAGAGATCTTTATCCCTAGAATAACATACGCTTGACCCGGATCTTTCATGTCAAAGTTCTTCTTTAACATCTTTTTGGTTTTCATGATTATATCATGATTACTTCCAATGATTAGCATGTCATCCACGTATAGACATACAATCACATATTCAATCGGGTGTGCCTTTAATGTATACACATTTATCACACTCATTTATTTTGAACCCGTTCGACAACATGGTTCGGTCAAACTTCTCATGCCATTGTTTTGGTGCTTGTTTAAGACCGTACAATGATTTGACAAGTTCTGAGACCTTTTGTTCTTGTCCGTATTACAACTTGAACCCTTCGGGTTGTTGCATATAAATCTCCTCATCTAATTCTCCATTTAGAAAGGCCGTTTTCACATCCATTTGATGTATCTCGAGGTTATGCGGAGCTGCGATAGCAATGAAAACACGAATGGATGTGATCCTTGTTCTGAGGAGAATATGTATCGAAGAAGTCATATCCTTCTCTTTGTTTGAACCCTTGAGCTACCAATCTAGCTTTGTACTTATCAATAGTTCCATATGCTTTGTACTTCCTTTTAAGGATCCATTTGCAACCCAACGGTTTGCATCCTGGAGGAAGATCTACTATCTCCCAAGTATGATTTTGCATGATGGACTCAATTTCACTATTGATAGCTTCTTTCCGAGAGAGGAGCTTACGGACTAGACAAAGCTTCTTGCAATGTCCTTGGTTCATCATCTAACATGTAAGTTAGAAAGTCAGGACCAAAGGTCTTAGCTACCTTTGTCCTCTTACTTCGTCTTGGCTCTTCATCTTCTTGAGAAGAACCAATAGCCGTATCATAAGTTCTTTTATTTGAACTTGCTTCATTCTTTTCCTTACATGGAAATTTAGTTTCAAAGAATACTGCATTCCTTGATTCTATAGTCATTCCTGCCGTTATATCAGGAATTTCAGACTTGTGCACTAAGAATCGATATGCACTACTATTGTTTGCATATCCAATGAAAAAGCAATCAATGGTTTTGGGTCCTATCCGCACTTGTTTAGGTTTAGGTATTTCTACCTTTGCTAGGCACCCCCACACTTTAAGATAATTGTAGGAAGGCTTTCTTCCATTCCATAATTCATATGGAGTTTTATCTTTATTCTTGTGTGGTAACTTGTTAAGAATGTAGTTAGCTGAAAGGATCGCTTCCCCCCACAAGTTGTCAGGTAAGCCCGAGCTGATCAACATTTTTTCATCATCTCCTTAAGAGTTCGATTTTTCCTTTCAGCGACTCCATTTGATTGAGGTGTGTAAGGAGCAGTCGTTTGATGAATAATGCCAGCGTCCCAGCAAATATTTTCAAACGGTGCTACATACTCTCCACCTCTATCACTACGAATCTTCTTAATTGTTACATTAAGTTGATTCTCAACTTCATTCTTATATCCTTTGAAAGCTTCTAAAGCTTCATCTTTGCTTCTCAAAAGATACACATAACAATATCTAGTGCAATCATCAATGAACGTTATGAAGTACTTCTTCCCACCTCTAGTTTGCACAAGTTTTAAATCACATATGTCCGTATGGACTAATTCTAGAGGGGTAGTATTTCTTTCAATAGTGGGGAAGGGTGACTTCGTCAATTTTGCTTCCACACAAATTTCACACTTATTTTACGAATCAAATTTCATTTTAGGAAGTAAATTTAAATTTACTAACCTACGTAATGAATTTAGATTCACATGTCCTAATCTATCATGCCATAAATTAGAACACTCAGACAAATAAGCAACAACATCTTTATTCTTCGCCTCACGGGCGGAACACGTTCATTACATTCATTTTAAAGAGTCCTTTATCAAGGTACCCTTTGCCAACAAATTGACCCATCTTGGTCAATATAAACTTATCGGACTCGAAACACTAGCCTAAATCCGGCCTTATTCAATAACGGGCCGGAGACTAAGTTTTACGGATGTCTGGGACATGCGAACATCCATTAAGGTGAGTTCTTTGCCGGATGTCATTTTCGGCACCACCTTGCCGAGTCCAACCACGTTAGAAGTTGCGAGAATTTCCCATGTACAACTTCCTTCCACTACGAGGAACATAAGATGAGAAACTTTCTCGATGCGCACGGATGTGGCGCGTTGCTCCGGTATCAATCCACCATTCCCTTGGGTTATCGTCCAATTTTGCAAGATTGGCTTCAAACACTACGGCGGACGAGATCAAGCTCGACGGGTCTAATGGGACAGTCCTGTCTTCTACCACATTTGCTTGAGGACGGTTGCCATTACGGTTGTTTGTTTTGGGATGCCGACAGTCTCTAGCCATATGGCCAGGTTTGCCGCAGTTGTAACAACCTCCCTTGAACTTCTTGGCATTTTTGTTCCCCTTTTTAGCATTCCCAGTAGCCTTCCTCTTCTTGCTGGTGTGATGATGTGTATCCGAAAATTTTCCCATTTTTATTTGAAAAAATCAACGAAACGGAGTCGCCACGCCATTTTTATTTTGAGGGCCAAAACTTTGAAAAAAGCCCGAGATCAGATATTTAGGTTCGGAGGTCATGTTACACGCCGGGAAGGACGTTAGTGTGCACCGGAATGCCTCGTAAACGAGTCTTCCAAGCTGAAAATCATTTGTGTGTGTGTGTGTGTGTGTGTTTTGGCCAAAATAAGTTGAAACTCAGAAAAGTAAAAATTGGGATATCTTTTTAAGACTTTAAACTGATCCCATGAATTTTTGGAAGATTTTTGGATTGATATTTGGTACTCAAAAGACCTTTTGAAGTTGAGAGCCATTTCTGCCAGAATGAAAAAGGCAGTGGACCTTTGATTTTGAAATGGATTCAAGGGTCTTAAAACTTCATAATCTGGATAAACTCAGAGAATGAAAGTTATTCTAGACACCTTAAATAAGATTTGTGCGAAGGAATTTTCCATTTTGGAGAAGATTTGAGGGGTCAAAACCTTCTGGAAACCTCAGATATGAGATCTGGATTCCCAGAATCTGATGAACTAGCCTCTGAAAGAAAATTTGAAAAGAGGAGTTTTACTCACCCAAAAAATAAAGTAAAAATATGTCTGGAAAGCTCTGGATGTTGGCTACAAAAAGTGTTTTGTAGTCAACACCAAATTCCAAGTTCATCTGTGTCCAAAAATTAAGACCATGGACTGAGGTCTGGGAAAATTGCTACTGGACAGCAACTTCCCAAGAAAGAAAAGGTGATTTTAAGGGGGGTTTTGCATCCATGCTTGTCCCCATTTCCCTAGGTTTTGGTTAGTGATCACTTGACATTTTAGTGGTGAATCAACTATACCAAACCATCCTTGGGGTACATTAGGACTAAGCATTTCATTTGCTTGGGAAGGGGATTTTTATCCTTTGAAAATGAGATTTTATGCTTGAAAATGGTTTTTAGGGTTTTGAAAATGAGTTTTCTTTGCAAGAAAGTAAGAGAACTTGAAAATAATTTTGATCTTTGTAGAAGATCATCCATGGAGATGGTCTTCCATGGTGATCTTCTTAGATCTAAAGCAAGAAGATGAAAGAACTACATTTTGTAGTTTGCAAATGCATGCATGGTTGGAGTTTTAGGGTAAGGAGAAGGAGGGTTTACCAATCTTCTTTGTGTTCTTGAGTTTTTGGCTTGAGTGTATGAGTGTTTAAGGCTCAAATATGAGAGTGGGTGGATGAGTGTGAGTTGGGAAAGATTGGAGAGAAAATGGTGACAATTCTTGAAGAATTCTCACTGTTTTCTCTCTATATTTCGCCAGAGGTTCGGTGCAATTGGTGTTGTTGCTTCTTATTTTGGTGACTGGAGGGCTCAATTTATAGTCCTCCTGTAATGACAAAGTCATCCGCGCAGACATGACCCTTCAGCGTGCACTGTTCATTAAATGCAGCTCCAGCTTTGGACAAGAGGAATATTTCTTTTTGAAATTTCAAATTAACAGCCAGTTTATTGTTTCCAGCCATTTCTATTTATGGTTTTCTTCTTTTGTTTTTGCTTTTTGAGATTCTTTTTGAGGTTTAACCTTAAATAACAATGCCCATTTTACCCTCACTTTGTTAGAAATGTTAGGATTGTTAGGAATTGTTAGAAATGTTATAACTTTCGTTAATTTTTCTAACGAAAATTCTAACAAGCTCAAATTGGAGCACTTACAGTAGCCCCTCGGCGACGGCGCTTTCGAAGGAAGCGGGGTCGTCGATAAGAGTAAGGCTCCATATTTGGCGGGATGATCGAGTGATCGGGTGGCTGAACCTAGCGATAGGCTACCTACGTATCCCGAATGGGAATCAAGCCAGTCGTAGTTCGGGTCTTTGACCCTGGAGATGATGGCGTTTTAGGTGCCTCGAACCTGATGGGCGAGTTCTGCAGTCGGTTGCTGGAGAGAAACTCTGTTGGGGGTAAGAGATGACCATTTTCGGTCTGATGGCTATCCACTCTGCTGGGGATAGGAATGACCATTTTTGGTCTGACGGGTATCCGCTCTGCTGGGGATTTTTGTGATTTATCGTTTTCCTAGTGATAGCGTCTTAGGTGCCTCAAACCTTGAAGATGGCGTTTTAGGTGCCTCGAACCTTGGAGATGGCGTTTTAGGTGCCTCGAACCTTGGAGATGGCGCTTTAGGTGCCTCGGACCTTGGAGATGGCGTTTTAGGTGCCTCGAACCTTGATAATGATGGCTTTTTAGGTGCCTCGGACCTTGGAGATGGCGTTTTAGGTGCCTCGAACCTTGGAGATGGCGTTTTAGGTGCCTCGAACCTATGATGATGATGGCTTTTTAGGCGCATCGGACCTTAATTTGAAATGGCCTTTCGGTGGACTTCGTCTACTGCCGAAGGAGAGGGTGACCGTTTTGGTCGAGGGGCTGGACCTAATGATAGGCTACCTACGTATCTCTAGTGGGAATCAAGCCCTTTCGTAGTTCGAGTACTACTCGAGATTCCGTTGGCTTTTGGGATTCCGTTAACTTTCTTTGCCGGGATTTTGTTAGCCTTTCTTTGAGGAGAATCGGACGTATCTGCAGGAAATCGGTCTTACGTTTGACTGCCGTTGGATGATTTTGATGAAAGATACGGGATCTCGTTATTTTTCTCGGGGAGATCGGTCTTACTTTTTACTGCTGGTTGATGATTTTGATGAAAGATACGGGATCTCGTTATCTTTCTCAGGGAGATCGGACTTACGTTTGACTGCCGGGGATTGATTTTTGATGAAAGATACGGGATCTCGTTATCTTTCTCGGGAGGATCGGTCTTACGTTTGACTGCCGGGAATGATTTCGATGAAAGATACGGGATCCGTTATCTTTCTCGGGGAGATCGGTCTTACGTTTGACTGCCGGGAAGGATTTTGATGAAAGATACGAGATTTCGTTATCTTTCTCGGGGCACTCGGTCTTACGTTTGGCTAGGGAAGGATTTTGATGAAAGATAGAGATTTCGTTATCTTTCTCGGGGCACCTTACCGGTCTTACGTTTCTTTGCTTTAGGGAAGATTTTGATGAAAGATACGGGATCACAGTTATCTTTCTCGGGGAGGAGATCGGACTTACGTTTATTTGGCAGGTTGGAAGATTTTGATGAAAGATACGGGATCCGTTATCTTTCTCGGGGCACTCGGTCTTACGTTTGACCGAAAATGATTTTGATGAAAGATACGGGATCTCGTTATCTTTCTCAGGGCACTCGGTCTTACGTTTCTTTTCTTAGGGAATGATTTTGATGAAAGATACGGGATCCGTTATCTTTCTCGGGAGCACTCGGTCTTACGTTTATTTGCTAGGGGAAGATTTTGATGAAAGATACGGGATCCGTTATCTTTCTCGGGCACAGTTGCCTCGGTCTTCTACGTTTGACTGCTAGGAATGATTTTGATGAAAGATACGGGATCCGTTATCTTTCTCGGGGCATCGGTCTTACGTTTAGCTTAGGGGAATGATTTTGATGAAAGATACGGGATCTCGTTATCTTTCTCGGGGCACTCGGTCTTACGTTTCTTCTATGGGAGATTGATTTTGATGAAAGATACGGGATCCGTTATCTTTCTCGGGAGAAGATCGGTCTTACGTTTAGCTGTTAGGGAAGGATTGATTTTTGATGAAAGATACGGGATCTCGTTATCTTTCTCGGGAGATCGGTCTTACGTTTGGTTGCTATGGGAATGATTTTGATGAAAGATACGGGATCGTCGTTATCTTTCTCGGGAAATCGGTCTTACGTTTGACTGCTTAGGAAGATTTTGATGAAAGATACGGGATCTCGTTATCTTTCTCGGAGAAGATCGGTCTTACGTTTTCTTTGCCGGAGGATGATTTTGATGAAAGATACGGGATCCGTTATCTTTCTCGGGGCACTCGGTCTTACGTTTGACTGCTATAGGGGAATGATTTTGATGAAAGATACGGGATCCGTTATCTTTCTCGGGGCACTCGGTCTTACGTCGCAGGGAAGATTTTGATGAAAGATACGGGATCTCGTTATCTTTTCTCAGGGGCACTCGGTGCTTACGTTTGGTATAGGAGGATGATTTTGATGAAAGATACGGGATCTCGTTATCTTTCTCGGGGAAGATCGGTCTTACGTTTGGCTTTAGGGAAAAGGATTTTGATGAAAGATACGGGATCCGTTATCTTTCTCGGGGAGATCGGTCTTACGTTTGAGCCGAGATTGATTTTGATGAAAGATACGGATCCGTTATCGGTCTTACGTTTTTCTGAGGAATGATTTTGATGAAAGATACGGGATCCGTTATCTTTCTCAGGGCACTCGGTCTTACGTTTGACTTGCCGGTTGAATGATTTTCTTGACAAAGGGGCTGACTTTCTCGGGTTAGATCGGTCTTTTTGGTTGCCGGGGAGGATGATTTTGATGAAAGATACGGGATCCGTTGAATCTGCGAGTCTGGAATTTTAAGGGGCAAAAGGGTCATTTCGTTATCTTTCTCTGACAATCTCGTCTCGCGCGGAGAGGGTTGAAAAGTCAGGGGGTATTAATTAGGCCAACGCCCTTCTCCTTCCTTTTGAAATTTTGAAACTTCGGAAGCGAGAGAGAGAGAGAAGCCAGGAGAACCGCCATTGTTGTCCCAAAAGCTTCAAAAATCTTCCGTTTTCTTCGATTTTTTTGAGCAATGGAACACGGGAAGGTGCTTATCTTTCAAGGCCAAGGACGTGGTCTTACGTGGCGGAAGACGATTGAGCTCGTCTGTCAGGATGAGGAGCATTGAATCTTTCGCAATCCGGAATTGCGGAGGAGCATTACCCCGATGCTTAGCAACATTGAGCTTGATTGAATCTCGAGCGGTATACTTTGAAACCCTTTGATCCTTTGTTCGATTTCTTGTTTGAAATTTGAATTTTTGGGTAATTTTTGAATTTTTTTGAAAATTCGGGAATGATTGATGTTCTTGGCTTTGAATCTTGATTTGGAGATGCTTTGCTTTACGCAATGATTATGTGGGTATCCCAAAATATGCATTTTGCTTGGAGACAAGAATTGGCCTTTTCACCTTTGTTGATTTCTTGTTTGAAAATTGAATTTCGAAAATTAAATTGTGATTTTTTTTTTTTTTTGAAAATTCGAATGATTGATGTTCTTGGCTTTGAATCTTGATTTGGATGCTTTGCATGTTGCAATGATTATGTGGGTATCCCAAAATATGCATTTTGCTTGGAGAAAGAATTGGCCTTTTCACCATTATTTTTTTTTTATCCGAAAATTATGAATGAAACTTGTGATTTTTTTTTTGAAATTTGAATATTGATTTTTGATGATATGCGTGTTGCAATGAATTTGTTGATGTTCCAAAATGTGCATTTTGCTTGAGGAAAGAATTGACATTTTGCCAACATGAGATGATGATATGAATGTATGATTTTTGATTGATTTTTTTTTTGAAAAGTGGGACGGATTTTTCCTTCCGTAGGAATGCATTTTTTTTTTGATGAATGCATGTATGCATGTCTTATGAAAAATGGGACGGAGTTTTTACTTCTGTTGGATGTATGAATGTATGATTTTTATTTTTTTTTGAGATGATGGATGATATGCATGCATGCATAGGAACTTTTTTTTTTTTGAAAATGGGACGGAGTTTTTACTTCCGTAGGAATGCATTTTTTTTTTGATGAATGCATTGGGATTTGCTGAAAACTGTTCTCTTTTTTTTTTGCGAGAAAAATGGGGTTATGCTCATTGTATGTTGTTATGCTGTCGAATTTTCTTTGAAATTTCATGATGCATATGTATGCTCTTTTTTTTTTTTCGTGCAAATGCAAATGCAATTTTTTTTTTTGACATTTTCTCTCTTTTTTTTATTGCAGGGTGGAAACAACTACGTTGGGAGCAACCGAACAAGATGAAGACTCGAGGATCGGTGGAGTACCGTGGTTGACTTGTGGGACCGGCTTCCGAATGCGGGCCGAGGAGGCTGCACGAGTCCGAGGCGGATTGTCGTTGAGACCGGGCTTTGGGAGTTCGTCGAGTGCTTGAGGGACCGGTCAAGTTCCCTAAGAGCAAGGGCACAGGTGTTTGCTTTGCACGGCATTGGTGGGACGCGACCCACACCTTTCACTTCTTCGGGGCGAGGCTACGGTTACGCCCTCGATTACGCTGCGATCACGGGCTTGTCCTTCAATGGGCGCAACGGCATTGAGTGGCGGGATGGCTACGGCGATGCGGATCTGCGTTGTGCTCTTCTGGGATTTTCCCTATTCCCAAAAAGGGGACGGGGATGGAGTATGCGGTGGTCTACGGGAAGATTGTGGAGACCATTGTGAGCTATGAGTGGGGAGGAGAGGATAGGCGCCGAGCGGATCGCTAGGGCCTTCTTGTGGTTTGCCTTTTTCGAGCACCCTTTTGGGCATGCCGAGGGACGGCGGTCTTTGCCTTGTTGAGGTCCTTGGAGGACATGGAGACGGCCGGGAGATGTCTCGTGGGGAGAGGCCGGGTGCGGGCGAGCTTTACTTTGCTCTCGATAGGTACGGCCCAGGAAGAATTCATGAGCTCCTTATCTTGCTTTGAGTTTTGCCCCGGAGGTATAAGCTCTCTTTTGCTTTCCCTCTTTTTTTGAGCACACACTTTTCTTTTGCAATCGGATTGATTGTATTTTTACCTTTCGCGGTATGGGCGTTGGAGTTTTTCCACGTCACGATGTGGCGGCAATGGCGGAGTACGTCGGGCGTATCCGGCTATGCGCCTTGGTCCAAGCATGCTCGAGAGAAGATAAGCTCCGGGGGCGTACGACTCTGTGTACGCGGATTGCCTTCCTTTGACGGAGGCCGAGACGGATGAGGGGATGATATTCTTCCCTTGCAGGATCGCTTCGAGTGGCGTAGTCAAGGGCGCCGAGATTTGGGCGTGCGGCGGAGGATTACGAGAGGTCCGACTGCGATGCATATTATGCGGGAGAGAGGGTGACGCGCCGGCATGGCGTGAACTCGCCTTTGAGGACACCGGTGGAGCCTCCCGCCGATATGATGCACCGAGTGATCGGCCCGAGACTCCGGGATGATTACCGAGGCCTGGCCAAAGCACTTCTCGGATTTCGTGGCGAGCTGGGAGCCGTATGCGACATTCGTCTTGAGGAGGCCGAGGATGCCTCGGGTTACGGATCGAGAGGGTCTTGGGATCCGCGGTACCCTCGGACGGATTTTTCATATATCCAGGATGGGGTCCGATTGAGGGTGCAGATCCCTCGGCTGGCGGCTTCCACGAGCTTTCCGGCCTCGTCCGGGTATGAAGGTATGGCTTTTACGCTTTTCCTCTTCCTTGCTTTCTTTTGTTTCATCATCTTTAGCATCACTTCCCTTTTTTTTTTGACGCTTTTGCGTTTGTGCAGTTTTCGGAGGTGGTCGTCGAGAAGCCGACGAAGCAAGTGATCGGAGCTAAGAGATTCATCGGAGGAAGGTCGTCTTGCGGGAGCTCCCTCGTGCTAGAGCAAGGCAACCACGGCCGGCGCACATCGGACGGGAGGCTTCCCCTATTCGCTCGGAGACTTCTTGAGACTCCTCTGTCTCCTCTCCTTGATCCCCGCGCGGTGCCGCTTCGGATCACGTCATTCTCGGGGATCCACACGGGCAAGGGACACGTATGGCGCATGGCGGGTCGTCTTCGTACGTCCGGGTGAGTCCGACGCCTTCACCTTTCTGGATACGATTTTTTCGCGCAGATCTCGGCTTGCCCTATCGGAGCGTGCCGGTTGGTCCCGACGAGCCACTTTCCGGGAGACGAGGACGATTCGAGCCCGAGATTTTCAGGGCTCCTGAGGAGGCGGGCCCGAGTCGCAAGAGGGACGGGGGCAGACATCGGGCGCTAGAGACTCCGATTGATTTTTTGAGATTTGAGATTGAGATTGAGATTTGTACAGCTTATGCACACATTTTTTTTCTTTTTTTTTTGATGTAATAATTTAGGATTTTATTGATGTTTGTTTGTTTTTTTCTTTTTTATGCACACTTTTTTTTTTGGAATGTAATAATTTAGGATTTTATTTTATGAATGCAATGCAGTATGAATGCAGTGTTGCATGAGCCTTGGTTTTTTTTTTGCAAGGGTGTTTGGTATATGGACTGGTTTGGGGAGGTTTTTGCACAAGTGTTTCGAGCAACCGGGACGGAATATTCCTCTTTTTGGTGTAGCACTTTTGGACTGTTGCAGATTTTTCGATGGAAAACAAACATATCCGCGCGGATGGGGTCCTCGTGATCCGACATTGTCCTTTAATTTTGCTTCGAGATCCGGTCTCACTTTTATTTCAAATTCAAATATCCTCTTCAACCTCCAAATTCAAACAAACCATTTTCGGGGAGAAAGAAAGAAAAACCATGGAAAACTTTAGAAAAGCTCCATCAAAATTGTCCCAAGAATCCCAAATGTCATTCTTCAACAAGTTCAAGGATTGGTCCCGGGAGATCATGCATGAGAGGAGGTCCTTCTTTGAAGAAAGGTACAAGGTGAAGTGCTTATGATCTCTCAAGGAATTGATTCCGGACTATGAGCTTTTGAGGGCTTCTTCCTCATTTTGGGACACTAGAAGGCATGTCTTTTGCCTTTCCTTCAACGAGATTGTTCCGACCGTGGAAGAATTTCGGGCCTTGCTTGGAGGTCCTGGAGGTGGAAGAGATAGCGGTTCCCTTTGCCGGAGGGGCTTCTTTTGTTGACCAGGTGTGCGTCCTCCTTCATCTTTCCCCGGAGGAAGCGCAAGGTATGATCCGCGGTCCCGATCATTTCGATATTTCCGGTCTTCCCGATAGATTTAGGGGCCTAGGCTTGGATGATGCCTATTGGGATGCTTTTGCACTTTGCATGTTTGGCACCCTGTTCATGGTCTATTCCTTTGGGATTTGCCATCGGTCTTTGCTGGATGTTGTCGTTCGGCTGTCGCACAGGGCGAGATGTCGTTCCTTTGATTCCGGGGGAGACTTTTCATGCTCTTGATAGGCTGGCTACCGGAAGACGGTATATGCATGGGGGCAGCCCGTTCCTCTTGACCCTGTGGCTGATGGAGCGTTTGGGGGTTCTTCGGGAAACTCCCGACATGATCAAGCCTTGGACATTTGCCAGGAGGGGGGTTGCTGTGGATTTTGATGACCAGGGCTCATGGGAGCGTTGGATGGCGGGTCGCCAAACTAAAGATATCAGATGGTCGGTGTCTCATTGGCGGGTGGAGACTCGCAGAGTGCTTCAGGACGGGTCCCATGTGGTCATGCTTCCGGGGCTTTCTCAGTCCAGCTTCTATATTCCGTCTTTGGTTCTGAGACAGTTTGGCTTGGAGCAGGTTCCTTTGGGGGACTTTGATGATATAGCCACCAGGGTGGTGGCTCCTGTTTCTATGGATGATCCCTCAGTGTTTCCATTTCTTTCCCGAGCATGGAGGTATGATGCCTTTCCTCCTCGGGTTATTCTCGGGCGTCAAGACCGGTGTTCTGACCACTGTACTGGATTGGTATGAGAGGCATCCAGGAGAGACTCGTGTGGCTATTTTGAGGCGGCGTGAGGCCATTGTGGGTGCGGAGGACCCGACTATTTCTACGAGAGGAGGAAGGCCGAGGCGAGGGCCAACCCTCATGACAGTGAGCGGAGACGCGCGTGACCGACTACGACGCTTACGTCAGAGACAGAGGAGGGCTCCTATGCTACCGGCTAGGCTACGGGAGATGAGAGATGACGCTAGGGCTACTAAGGCCCCGAGAGGCCGGTTTGATAGATCCTGTTCCTATACCAGAGCTTGGTAGGAGGAAGACCGACATTTTTCCGAGTCGGAAGAAGAAGACTCGAAGGGGAATAAGAGGGGAGAGGCCGAGATGAGTGGCTTGGAGTGACTACGAGGTTTCCGAGTATCCCTTTCTTGCCATGGCGTACACATTAGTTTGATTATGTATCTTAATTTCTTTTAGCAGGTTGCCGATTGTAGGAATGAATCGGGCTTAGACTCATCAAAGAGTTTTTAACTTGTAATGAATATTTGAATTGCTTGAGTTTTTCGAGACGCTTTCATGGTCTCGATCGGTTGTATTGATGTCAAAGTATGACTTTTATTTGTGCTTTAGACCGAACCGTTTCCGCCGCCTACGTTCCCCTCATTTTGAGGAGCTCAGTCTTCGTAGTTCAACCCGATTATTTTTTTTTTTTGTTTTTTTTTTGTTTTTTTTTTGTTTTTTTTTTTTTGTTTTTTTTTTTTGTTGTTTTTTTTGTTTTTTTTTTTTTTTTTTTTTTTTTGGTGCAACCTCGTTTTTTACCTAGGCCGCCCTTCTCGGGTTTTCAACCTAGTTGGGTATTACTCTTTTAGCACTCTTTTTTTTTTACGCGTAGTATCTCGCAGCCTTGTCACCATTCACCGGGTGTACAAAGGGATTCCGTCGAGGTCCGCAAGTTGCATGGCTCCTCCGGAGAAGATCTTCTCGGACGACATATGGCCCGACTCCATACAGCTCCCATTTGCCGAGGGGGTTGATACTGACCGGGGCTTTTCTTTCAAAACGAGATCACCTTCTCGGATCTCCCGATGCTTTACTTTCTTGTCAAGGCTCACGGCCATTCTTCCTTGGTAGGCTCGGATGTGTTCCATTGCTTTCAATCGTCGCTCATCTAGCAGGGCCAATTCGTCATGGCGACTCCGGGAGCCATTCGACCTCGTTGATCCGGCTTTCCAGCCAGCATATACGGAGCGAGGGATCTCTAGCTCGATTGGGAGTACGGCTTCCATTCCGTATGTGAGGGCAAACGGTGTTTCCCCGGTTGTCGTTCGATCGATGTCTCCGTCAGAGCCCCAGCAGTGCCGTGTGTAACTTCTGCCAATCTCTCGCCTTGGACACCATTTTCCGGATGATATTTTCCAGAGTCTTGTTTGCCGCCTCAACGGCTCCGTTGGTTTGGGGGCCTCGTAAGGAGATGACTTGTGACGGGTTATTCGGAATTCTGCCAGCAGTTTTTCACATTCCCCTTCGAAGTGGGATCCCTTATCTGAGATGATTTTGGCTGGCAACCCGTATCTGCATATGACGTTCTCTTTGATAAAGGGGGCAACTTTCTTTGAATTGAGGATCTTGTAGGACTTGGCTTCAACCCACTTGGTGAAATAATCCACAGCTACCAGGACGAATTCGTGGCCGTATCGCTCGATGGCGTGATTTTGCCTATGACATCAATTTCCCAAGTGACGAAAGGCCAAGGGGTTGTCATGCAGTATAACTCGTGAGGAGGCAAATGATTAAGATTGGAGTATCGCTGGCATTTGTCGCAGCTTTTGACGAACTGGATGCGCCTAGCTTTCCATGGAGATCCAAAAGTACCCCATTCTCGCATGATTTGCATCGAGCTCGAGCATTCATGTGAGGGCCGCAGTACCACCATGTATTTCTTTCATGAGTTCGGTAGCCTCTTGTTTGCCGATACATAGCAGAGGGGGCCTTGATAACGCTTCTTGTATAGCATATTTCCCAAAAGAACATAATGGGAGGCGAGCCGCCTGTGGCCGAGAGACTTTTCGCTTTGATTCCTTCTTTATATTCCCCATCTTCATTTTTGAAAGGGGCCTCGCCATCCTTCGTGTACCGGTAGATCTCGAGTGTACCAGTGGATCATTGGCCTGCTCGGCTTCGCTTCGATTTCAAAGCAATAAGCGGGATTTTCTCTTCTACCGACTCGAATGGTTTGACTGACTTCCCTTCGGGTATTTCAACGAGGGAGGCTAGCGTTGCCGAGCATCTCGCAAACTGCTGCGATCCCCGGGCAAGTAATGAAAGCCGATCTCCTTGAATTGAGTTACTAGCTCTTCCATGTAAGTGTGATATTTCAGAGACCCGGTCCACGGTCTTCCATTTGTTAGAGACCTTGATTGATGATGAGGGCGAGTCACCATACACCTCCAATTCCTTGATATTTCTTTCAAGGGCGGCTTCCAACCCGGCTATGCAAGCTTCATATTCAAGCAGTCATTGCTGGTGACTTCGAAGTTCAGCCTTACCGCTATGGGGGTGTGTTCGCGCAGGATCGACTGTAAGCATTCCTATTCCGTTCCCCTTTTGTTTGATGCCCCGTCGAAGAAGAGTTGCCAGCGATTTTCTCCTTCTAGAGCGAAGATTCCATCATCGGGAAATTGGGGTTCAGTGTCCCTGACTCATCACTTGGGAAATCGGCCAAATGTTCTCGCCATTATGCGTCCTTTTACAGATTTCCTTGAAACATAAGTGATGTCATATTCGGCCAAAAAGAACGACCATTTTGCCAACCTCATGGAGATGGAAGGCTTGTCGAACGTATATTTGATGGGGTCTATCCTTGAGACAAGATGTATCGGTGAGACCGCATGTAGTGTTTCAACTTTCCCACTACCTGCACTCAAACCTCGCGCAAGTCTTCTCGCAAGCGCAGTAATTGAGTTCGCTTCCTTGGAGCTTTCGCTACGAAATAGATGGCGTTTTCGACTTTGGAATCTTTCTTCTCTTGAGCTAGCATAGCCCCAATTGTCGTATCCGTGATGCTTAGATATAGCAAGAGTGGCTTTTGCCGATGTGGTGGCAGAGAATCTGAGGATTCACAAGGTATGCCTTGATCTGCTCAAAGGCAAGCCGACATTCCGGGGTCCATTACGTGTAGGCATTTTTCTTCATCAACTTGAAGATCGGCTCGCAGACGAGGTCACCGATTTACAAAGCGGCTTATGTATTGGTTTTCCCATGAAGGATTTCACTTCGTCGTTGTCCGGGTGGCTTCATTTCAACTATCGCCTTGATTTTCTGGGGATCTACTTCGATTCCCCGTTCGTCACCATATATCCTAGCACCTTACCTCGTCTTACACCGAAGGTGCACTTGGCCGGATTCGCCTCATGTCAGTGGTCTCTGAGGCGGCCGAAGAATTTTCTCAAATCAACAAAGTGCCGCCATCTCGATCCTCTCGGAATGTATTATCATGTCAGTCCACATAGACCTCAATTTCTTTGTGGATCATGTCATGGAACAGAGCCGTAGCCGCCCTTCGGTACGTAGCCCCAGCATTCTTTAGTCCGAACGGCATGACCGTGTAGCAAGAGGTGCCCCAAGGGGTTGTGAAGGCCGTTTTGGCTTGATCTTCTTCTCGCCATTTTGATTTGGTTGTAGCCGGCAAAACCGTCGACGAAGGATTTGACTTCATGGTTGGCCGTGGAATCTACCAAAATGTCGATGTTTGGCAGTGGGGAAATCGTCTTTGACCGGCTTTGTTCAAGTCTCTCAAGTCTACGCAAAGACCGGATCTTTCCGTTGGCCTTGGTTACCTGTTACTATGTTGGAAAGCCATGTAGGGTATTCAATGACCCCGATGAACCCCGCCCGAGCATCTTTTCTATCTCCTCTTTCACTTGTAGGGACCATTCGGGCTTAATTCTTCTTAGCTTCGCTTATCGGCTTGACTTCCGGGTCGAGCGGTATTCGGTGCTCAACTATGGAAGGATCGAGGCCTCGGCATATCTTTATAGGACCATGCGAACACATCCACGAATTCTTTTAGCAGCCAATTAGGGCATCCCTTTCAGTCCCTTCGAAGAAACTACCAATCAAGGCGTCTCTTTAGGCTCTTCCGCAGCTCCTGCATTCACACTCGTCAAAATCTCTTCGGCACTGGGCTCGATTTTCCTCTTCCTGACAACCCGCTTAAAGATTTCTTTGATATATTGTTCATTTAATGTGTCTCGCTTCTTCATCTAGTGAATCGTTATTAACCGTTTTTAGATTATTAGTTAATTCATCATTAGTTAAAGTGGCAATTAAGGGATACTCGTAAAGGTTCGTCATTTCATTGAGAATAAGAGGGAATACAAAGATTGGCTACAATTTCGTGGTCTTCGTGCGTGAGGCCATCTGACGATTCGGAAGACTCAAACTCAACAATGAGAGACTCCTGAGGACTTTACAAAGGTTGACACGAAAGGATCGGGGACCAATCCAAGCTTGGTGATCATTTCCTCTTCGTCGCGGACGGGCCCGAGAGAGTTTCCCAATTCTTTAGCGGCATCGCCGTCGGTGGCTTCACAACTCGGGAAAGGCATGGTCTCGTGCTCCCTCTTCGCCGTTGCTATCATCTCTTTGTCTCGAACCGTAATCAATTGTGTTTGGCGTCCGAAAGCCGAGCATGTGGATGTAGTGGATCTTCCTCAATCCCGGGATTTCCATTTCGTCACAATCCGACCGCTCAATCCAGATGTAAGGACGCATCAAGCGCCTCTGTGCCGCTAGAAAAATCTCATGTCCCATACTGAGCGAAAAGGCTTGGCAGTAGTTCAAGAAGGAGGACGTCCCACACGACGTTCATAGATTCGAGCCGAGTCCGTCGGTATTTGTCGACTTTTATCATGAAAATCTCTCGCTCCGGCGAGGCCAAAGAATGGGTTTGCGTAATGCCGACAAATCCGTGATTGAGGACCGGAGACTTGTGTGCCTCGTATCATGGCGGTGTTCAGCATTTCCTTCCAAGACGCCTCCAAGTGTTGGAAATAACAATTAAATTTGATGAATCGAACTTCTTCTGAGTCTCGCTCGCTGAGTGTGTTGACATAGTTGGCATCGCCGGATTCCAAAGGATGCCGGCGAGACTTGCCTCTTGAAGGATGTAGCCCCTGTTTGATCGCGGCATTCTTGGCTATTGTTTCAGCCTTCGTTCCCTATGAGGAAACCGTCACCCCTTATGACTTCAAGGTCTCCCCGCCGGTTGATGAATTTGACACATTGGTGGAGAGTGGAGGCTATGGCTTTCATGTGATGCAACCAAGGGCGCCCTAGTAGGGCCGTGAACTCCTGAGGGGATATCCATTACATGGAACTTTGCGGGCACCATTTGGGTTTCGTACTGCAGTTCCGCAGTCACCGTCCCTTAATGGGACGAGACGAACCGTCGTAGGCCTTGACACCGGGTAGATGGGATCATACGCCTTTCATTTATGCGGAGGGCCCTCATCATGCCGAGGGGAAGGACGTTTACCGATGATCCATTGTCCACTAATACCCCAGTGGAGTGATATGGTGTTGAGCCGAATAGTGATGTACAAAGCTTCATTGTGTTGGGAGACATCTCTTGGCAAATCTTCATCGCAAAAGGTGATCATACTCCCATATAGGTGAGGATCATAGATTTGGTCCTTGTCTCGGGATAGAGAGTCATCAAGCCGCCACTTCGTGCTTTTTCTTGCGAGGTAGAGCCTTCGCCGAAGCCCCCGGGTTATACTCGATGCCTTTGTGGCGGTTGCCATCTCCAAATAACATGTTGATTGAGTGGGAGCGCCAGATCGGCGTCGGTTTTTCTTCATCGGTATACTGAGCCGGACAAACCGAACCTTGGCCGACCCCGAGGGGGCCGGACTTCGTTCGCAGCACTGGTATCCGAAGGTCTCAATTCCGTCGTTGGCAAGGCTTTTCTCGCTTCTTTTACCCCTTTTTGCTTTGGGGAAGACCGACCGAGTAGAGTACATAATAATCAAATCCCCTGCATGGCTCCCCGAGCGTTCCCACACCGTTATCACCGGCCTCGAATCTCTCCTTCAATTTTTGGCCGGGAGGAAATTTTCTTTTTCTTAGGAGGACGGTCCTCGTGTATCCAAATTCCCGATAGTCCCTTTCAAGGCAATCGGGACAGCCACAAATATCCCACCAAATGTGTTCTACTGGCCGCGGCGGATTTGGGACCTCGTGTTGAGCGGTGCCGGAATGACTTTGAGTGGAACCGGTCCGGGGATCTCGCCGGGCCTGCCTCGGAAGCGAGTGATTGGACTCCGCCGGATAATGAGAGATATTGAGGTCCCGGGAACGGCATATGTTTGTCCTTCAAGGTAGCCCTGGGCCGCTGGGATATTGTTAAGGTCCCGGTGGCGTGCGGCCTCTTCAATCCAGCTCGCCGTCCGTTTCCGGCGTTCTTCCGTGGCTTTGATGGCCGACCATATTTCTTCAATTGTTCCCCGATTTTCATCACTCAGCCGATATTTGTGGGATCATCACTTTGAGAGGGGACAACCGACAAGTATACCGAACTCTTTCGTCCCCGATCGCTGCTTTGGGGGCCGCTTGCCCCGTAAGTCGACTGGGCAGGAGTCCCGGCGGTGGAAACATAGGAATCTTGGGGTAGCATCTTGATGTATCCGGACGATTAAGAAGAGGAGGAGAACCCTCTTCCTTCTTTGCGGTAAAAGTGCCATCGGAATTGAGACCGATAGTCAAACCATGACTTGCGACAACCCCTGTAAGGTCATCAATTTGAGCCTCATGCCGAAGTCTCATCTCGTTCTACCAACCGGATCCACACGGGTCTGTTCGAGGGATTTTGGAGGACGGAGCAACGTTATCCCCATCATTACCGGCCGATGCGTACATTCTCAAACCCGAGTCGGAACAAACGGCGAAGCCGATGACGCGCTTGACTCTTCCCAACTAATCAAACGATGACCCGTGCCCGAAACCAAGCTTTGTGCGGAGTCATGGGGGAAAGGACACGAAGGTTCGATGTCCGGGAATGGAAGGAGGGTAGGTGTTTGGGCTTTTGGCTCATGCAACATGCGATTATTTGTTCACGTTTACTTAAAACATGCTTTATTAACCTAATCGGTTGGAAAAGATTGCTCTTCTTTTTCGCAAACTACTCGGGATCCCGGATCGCGGGCCCCGTCACTACGTCTATAAGCCCCTCGTATTCCACCCGTATTTCGACCTCCTGTGGTGGGATGCCCCGGCGAGGGTCCTATAGGGCAAGCGGGTCCCACCGACCGAAAGAAAACGATCCTAAAAGTCTGGCAAGGGTAATCGAGTCTTAACGAGCATTCGATGTAAATTACGGACAAAGCCGACGTCGAAAGTCAAGATCATGTCCGAGGGCTCGACGAAAAGTCGGCATGATTTGACCGATAAATGTCCACGATTGATCTTGACTTGTCGTCGCTAAGCCGTAATTAGGCATGGAATATTCATTAATCCTTGATGACTCGGTCAATGCCGGGAGTCCGTTGTATAATTTGTGCCGCCGTGAGCCGAAGTCAAGGCGCCGGTCAATATCTTGGTCAAAGTCCGCGGCGGAAAACCGGCGTAACTTCGACCGATTAGGGTCCCCGAAAGATATTGAGTCGGTATGCCGACAAAGGCTTGAAAGGAAAGGTCTATACACGCATGTGGCATGACACGCACTGCACTTAAAACCAACCGGGTCTCGGACAAAGTGTGTCACGGACAAGTGCATGGTCGACACGAGGCTCCATGGGATGTTTGGGTAGTCCTGTGCTCATCCGAGAGGCGTAATAAGACCAAACGGACCGCGACAAGGATTTCCCCGGGTTAGGGACGTAGTGTGCAGTGTACGGTCACGTGCGCGTAGTGTGCAAGTAGTCTATATTCTTTTTCTGAGTAAAATAGAGATATTTTTTTTATGTGTCTTAAAAATATGATGCATGATTTTTTTTTTGAAAATTTTCTCTTTTTTTTTTGAAAATCCTTTTTTTTTTGAATTTTTTTTTGAAATTTAATGAGCACATAAGCACGAAAATTCCGACAGTTAGGGACATTATTCCGACAGTCAAAATTTTGACTTTCTCCGAGGCGGCCAAAACAACACGAAAACCGTGCAAAAATCAACACACACACAAAAATGATTTTCAAAGCCGGGACGGAAGCTTGACCCTCAAAAGCTTTTTTTTTTTTAAAACGGTGATACCGGTACGTGGGATTGTTAAACCACAATTTATCCCCGACTCGTGTTAGGAGGCGATAACGGGAAGTTTAATGGTTTCCACCAATATACCAAGTATCATTTTTTTTAAAAAAAAAGCTTAGTCCCCGCCGGAGTCGCCACCGCGATGATGTGTATCCGAAAATTTTCCCATTTTTATTTGAAAAAATCAACGAAACGGAGTCGCCACGCCATTTTTATTTTGAGGGCCAAAACTTTGAAAAAGCCCGAGATCAGAGATTTAGGTTCGGAGGTCATGTTACATGCCGGGAAGGACGTTAGTGTGCACTCCGGAATGCCTCGTAAAAGGAGTCTTCCAAGCTGAAAATCATTTGTGTGTGTGTGTGGGTGTGTTTTGGCCAAAATAAGTTGAAACTCAGAAAAGTAAAAATTGGGATATCTTTTTAAGACTTTAAACTGATCCCATGAATTTTTGGAAGATTTTTGGATTGAGATTTGGTACTCAAAAGACCTTTTGAAGTTGAGAGCCATTTCTGCCAGAATGAAAAAGGCAGTGGACCTTTGATTTTGAAATGGATTCAAGGGTCTTAAAACTTCATAATCTGGATAAACTCGGAGAATGAAAGTTGTTCTAGACACCTTAAATAAGATTTGTGCGAAGGAATTTTCCATTTTGGAGAAGATTTGAGGGGTCAAAACCTTCTGGAAACCTCAGATATGAGATCTGGATTCCCAGAAGCTGATGAACTAGCCTCTGAAAGAAAATTTGAAAAGAGGAGTTTTACTCACCCAAAAAATAAAGTAAAAATATGTCTGGAAAGATCTGGATGTTGGATACAAAAAGTGTTTTTTAGTCAACACCAAATTCCAAGTTCATCTGTGTCCAAAAATTAAGACCATGGACTGAGGTCTGGGAAAATTGCTACTGGACAGCAACTTCCCAAGAAAGAAAAGGTGATTTTAAGGGGGGTTTTGCATCCATGCTTGTCCCCATTTCCCTAGGTCTTGGTTAGTGATCACTTGACATTTTAGTGGTGAATCAACTATACCAAACCATCCTTGGGGTACATTAGGACTAAGCATTTCATTTGCTTGGGAAGGGGATTTTTATCCTTTGAAAATGAGATTTTATGCTTGAAAATGGTTTTTAGGGTTTTGAAAATGAGTTTTCTTTGCAAGAAAGTAAGAGAACTTGAAAATAATTTTGATCTTTGTAGAAGATCATCCATGGAGATGGTCTTCCATGGTGATCTTCTTAGATCTAAAGCAAGAAGATGAAAGAACTACATTTTGTAGTTTGCAAATGCATGCATGGTTGGAGTTTTAGGGTAAGGAGAAGGAGGGTTTACCAATCTTCTTTGTGTTCTTGAGTTTTTGGCTTGAGTGTATGAGTGTTTAAGGCTCAAATATGAGAGTGGGTGGATGAGTGTGAGTTGGGAAAGATTGGAGAGAAAATGGTGACAATTCTTGAAGAATTCTCACTGTTTTCTCTCTATATTTCGCCAGAGGTTCGGTGCAATTGGTGTTGTTGCTTCTTATTTTGGTGACTGGAGGGCTCAATTTATAGCCCTCCTGTAATGACAAAGTCATCCGCGCGGACAGGACCCTTCAGCGTGCACTGTTCATTAAATGCAGCTCCAGCTTTGGACAAGAGGAATATTTCTTTTTGAAATTTCAAATTAACAGCCAGTTTATTGTTTCCAGCCATTTCTATTTATGGTTTTCTTCTTTTGTTTTTTGCTTTTTGAGATTCTTTTTGAGGTTTAACCTTAAATAACAATGCCCATTTTACCCTCACTTTGTTAGAAATGTTAGATTGTTAGGAATTGTTAGAAATGTTATAACTTTCGTTAATTTTTCTAACGAAAATTCTAACAAGCTCAAATTGGAGCACTTACAGCTGGTACTTGCTTCAGCCAAGTTCACCTTTGCCTCTACTGATGTAGTCCTGCCGCTCTTGCTTTCGGATTTCCGGTTGTCTTCCTCAATCCTTAGCCTTACGATCAGATCCTCGAGCTTCATTTCCTTCCTCTTGTGCTTGAGGTACATCTTGAAATCTTTCCATAGAGGCGGTAGCTTCTCTATAATGGCAGCTACTTGGAAAGATTCCCGAGTTGCATTCCTTCGCAATGATGTCGCAATGATCGCTTGCAACTCACGTAATCGATCCATTACGGTTCGGGAATCAACCATCTTGAAGTCTAGGACTCGGCCGACAATAAATTTCTTAGTGCCGACGTCTTCCGTTTTGTACTTCTTTTCAAGAGATTCCCAAAGCTCTCTTGCAGTCTTCATGCCACAGTACACATTGTACAGGGCATCATCTAACCCATTTAGAATATAATTGCGACAAAGGAAATCGCTATGATTCCATGCGTCCAATGCTACTCTAGCTTGTGGGTCATCTTCATCTTCTGGAACCGTTGGCGGTGATTCTCGCAAGAATCGTGCCAAACTGAGGGTGGTTAGGTAGAACAACATCTTCTGCTGCCACCTTTTGAAATCTGTACCGGTGAATTTCGCGGTTTCGCATGGGTATGGATGGGAGCAGCAGGAGTTGGGTTAGGAGTATGGACGGGAGGTACAGAAGTTCCCGAGCCAGGGGGAGGAGTAGGAGCGGAGGTGGAGTCGGATGCCATTCTTTAAACGCACAGAATATTGTCTTACGATTGATCGAAAAATTGGATGTGTTTAAAAAATAGCTTTGAAAAGAAACGGGACGGAAAAATATATTTCAAAAATAAGTCGAGGCAAGAGTTTGACTCTTTCTCCGTAAGACAATATTGCCCCGTATACGAGTGCTCACGGTCTACTGCAATTGTCTCCAAGATACAACGACTTTCGGAATTTCAGATTGTAGCACAACAATTCTGAAACTATCGGGCGAACTACTGAATACTCGGGATTTTCTTGGACTCGAAAAGCAAGACTTATGATTGCTAGGATGCTTTAGAGAATAGAATGCTTGAATGATTTTGGATGGGAATGAAATGAGGAGGAGGGGGCTATTTATAGTTATTGAAGAGATGGGGTGTCTATTGGGAATAGACACAAATTGCACCCGTTAAATCTGGACCGTTGGATCTAAGCGAAATGGATGGAGGAGATCTGTTGGGTCGGCCCAACAGCCTTGACCCGCCTCTTCCAAGAGACATGGGTCGCCCCATGCCTTTTCTCCAACCATTGCAACCCATGACCCTTAGCCAGATTCACCAACCAAGCCCAATTCGGTTCTTAGTCCAGCCGAATTGCACCTGGTCCGAGGCATCCCACATCCGGATTGGGCTAGCCCAAATCCATTCGGCCCAAACCAAGCCATCTTACCCGCCTTGGCCCAAACCATCCCAAGCCAAGCATGCATCCGCCGGCCCACACCCATTTGAACCGCACCGAGCCGAATTCCGTCAAAAGTTTAAGGCTCCTTAGCTCCTAGCGACGATGCGGTCGTGCTAAGTGCGCCCTAAACTGCCCATTCCGCCCTTCGCGCGCTTCGCGGGTTGTGGGTCTATTTTGAACTAGAACAAAACTAGCTCAATAGCCCACTTGGATGCATGGTTGTGCCAATGGCCCAACTAGGTTGGCCCAAGGAGATTAACTTGATGTCTTCTTCCTTGGATGCTCACATTAATAAAGTGAAGTAACTTCCCTTTTCCTAGCAATGTGGGATATGGTTCTTCCATTCCAACTTCTCTTCAAATAACAACATTAAGTTGCTCACTTTAACCATTAATTTCTCATTCACCCGAAATTGGTTTTGAGAAAATAAATATACCATTTTAATCTACACTAAATGTAGATTAATTATTTGCAACTTATTTCTATTTTTACAAAATAGAAACTTCTAGAAACTTGGTCAAATATTGGTCAAACACCAATAAAACTACCAATTTCTAACACAGATTTCATATTTAAGTCATTTTCAATCCGTTCTTTGTGTGTGACCCTTTAGAAATTATATTTTATGTTGGTAGTGAGTTGAAACATCAACCTCACAAGACGTAAGTGATCTCTAACAAGTCATTATATCCACCCAATTAAAATATAACATCAAGGCTTGATTCCTTGATAAATCAATGTCTCAATCCCTTTGTCCACGATGTCATATTGAACATGAGTCATGGTCCATGTCAACTCATATTGTTCAATGCTTTCTCGATTTCGAATATGTTGATAATCCAAGTGCATTTGATCTCTATCAAATCTCTTGCGTATGGCCGTACATTTCATTAACACTATTCATCGAGGGCCCAAGCAGACATCTCTCTTTACGAGGGACAAATTCCATCTTGATTTATCATTCTTCCCTACATGAATTCAATTGTGCCAACATAGCTCTTATTGCTATCTTATTAAAGATAGTGTTAGACTACATCAAACATAACCTTCATCATATGGAAGACAATGATAATCTCAGGTACAAAGGATTCTAATGACACAACTTTTATGAGATTTAATCATGACATATATAGACCATGCCATAAAATCTCATAAATGGGTCTGTCCTGTACCTTGTTCTTTAACAAGTATCCATAAGTGTAATGTGCATCCTCATGCATATAATCATCTCTATGATTATCCATTACCAACTTATACTAGTTATTTATAATAAATAGAGACACATATTATTATAATAAACATGTAAATATATAATAATTCAAATAAACAATCTTTATAATAAATGATAATGACGAGATAACTGTTTTAATAATCAGTCATAATAATTATTAGCCTAGGACATAACACAACATAAATAAATAAAGTTGATAGGTTGAGCATTAAAATAAATTGTAGTTATGATAATGTTATAAAAAATTGTGAAAAATTGGAAAGCAAGATAGAATGAAAGATTTTATATTTTCCCTATAAATCAGGGCTGTTTGTCGTATGCAGCTTAAATTACGTAATAAAGCAACCTTAAAGTACAAATGGCCAATTATGTCACCGCAAAAAAATATAAACTTAAAATAGAAAGTACTGTAAAAAGTTGTGGAGGAAACGTACGGATGATAAGCACTGAGAAATCTGGACAAGTTGTCAAGTTGGGTCATATGTGCGCACCAACTTCACATGGCCATGGCCATGGCCATAGGGACTTTTAAGGACAATTCTTAGTGGGTATTTGCTGGGCTTATCTCAACATTTTTTCGGTCAAAATCAAAACGTGCTATTTGTCCATCAAATTTTTTCAATCAAAATTTATTTTAAAATAAATGAGTAATTCTTGTGAAAGCCAAAATCTATTCTCCATAAGTTATGGAGAAACGGGTATTCAAATTTTGTTTGAAAAGATATCCAGAAATTTTGTATTGGGCATGACCTTGGCTTGGGCAATTCTGGATATCAATATTAAATGTTTTGAATATCTAGAACCTTTTGAAAGACTTCTGGATATCAATATTAAATGTTCTGGATATCCAGAACTCTTTGAAAGTGATATCCAGAATCTATTTAAGTTGATATCCAGAAAGTTGGTATGTGTTGGTCTCATTCTAACATAACTTCTGGATATCATGATCAGGAGTTACGGATATCCGTAACCTTTGCATCGATATCCAGAACCTTTGGAAAAACACGTTTCTCCATAACTTATGGAGAAACGCGTTTTTTCGGAGACCTACTCCTTGTGAAAAACTAGTTTTTTTTCAAAATGTTATAAAAAAACTAGTTTTCAGAATTGTTCATCACTTTTATTAGTTAGACTTAGTGCTTTAAAACTAGTTTTTTTTTTATGTTACGATAAAACTAATTTTTTACAAGATTTTGACAAAATAAATATTTTAATAAATAAAAATTAATTTTTTGGATAGTTAATTTTGAGACGAAGGAGATAGTAAATAAATTTAATGGCGCCATTAAATAACGAGGTAAGCCACTAACTAAATTGCCCTTTTAAGGATAACTGTAAAAAAATGAGTTTTATGTTTGTGTTTGTGTTTTTTTTTTTTAACAAATAACAAATTCAATTGCATTAATTAAAAGACTCCGAAAAAGTCGGAGGCTCACCCAAAATATCCGGAGTAGATCCATTTCTTATTCTATAACACTGACAATTTAGGTCTAAATCTTGAAGTGTTCGAATTATACTGCAAGTAAAACTTGATTATTTCCTCGATTCGGCATTTAAGAAATCTCTAATCAAATAATATTTCACTTTGAGTACTCGATATAGAGAATTCGGGGTTACGAGTTAACGTCCACCAGACATCCCAAAATTTTTGAAACATCCTTGTGTAACAAAAATAATGGTATCCTTTTTGTTCTGAGATGATATGAGATTTATCAATGGAGATTGCAATTGAATTTATCAATGGAGATTGCAATTGAATAATACGAAAACAAATAAACAAACACAATATATTACAAAATAATACGACATGAGAAATTTATTATGAGATGTTATGGAACTTTTTTAAAATTTATGTGGCATTCTTTTAATAATGAACTCCCCTCCAAGATTACGGGTCGCCGGGCCAATTCAATAAAAATACTTATCTCAATCATTCAATTAAAACTGTTATACAATATCGATCGCACAAAATCCAGATTGGCATAATAAATTAAAGGTAGGGGGAGTAGGAAACTTGATTTGGAATATAACTATATAAGTATTATACTTGTAGTGGAAATCCTTCTTAAATTGTTAGGTACAAATATGATGGAAAGCTATTTAGTGATTAGGGCATCTATCTCCAAAGTTCTTCTAGATTTGCCAATAGATATCAAGGACTAAATTACAATTCTTAGGTGTCAATTCGAAGTAATTAAATTAATCAAACTAAATTATCGCTAAACGTGCATTTGTGTTAATGATAAAAAAATATGAATAACATTTGTGTTAATATTGAAAAAAAAGTGGGAAAATCATTTCGAGATAGAGGATATATATACTTGAATTTGAATGAGTATTATGTTAAATATATGATGATATATATACTTGAATTTGAATGAGTATTATGGATCAAATGGTTTTTAGAAAAATACAAATTATTGTTGGAGTGGATGAAGTTCCACGTAGGAATTCCAAATAGATTGTATTGTGGAAATCTAACGTAGTTATAAGATTTCAATAATGTCATATAGGATTCACCTTCTCCTTTGGATTTATTTTTATATTATGATTTGATTAAATATTAAATAAATAAGTGGTTGGGACCAACCAATTATGAAATTGAGTTGGGTATAGATCATTGTCACATTTTTAATTAATTAATTAATTAATTATATGGGTGGATGTACGTTGTGGGTTCCAAAAACCTAACGTAAAATCTAGGGAGAAACGCGTTTCTCCATAAGTTATGGAGAAACGGGTTACGGGTATCCAGAAGCTATTGAAAGGATATCCAGAAACTTTTTGTATTAGACGTGGCACCTTGTCACATGGTTACTTACGGATATCGCCTCAAAGGTTCTGGATATCCGAACCCTTTGAAAGGATATCCGGAAGCTTATGAAAGTGATATCCGAAACCTTCAAAATGATATCCAGAAACTTTCAAAATGTTTACGGATATTTATTTGATGGTTTCGGATATATATTTGAAGGTTTACGGATATCCGAAAACCTTCAATAAGCATTTTCTGGTCTTGGCCTTGGATTTGGCTTCAAATATGTTTACGGATATTCATTTGATGGTTTTACGGATATACATTTGAAGGTTTACGGATATCCGAGAAACCTTCAATAAGCAATTTGTGGTCTTGGCCTTGGATTTGGCTTCAAATATGTTTTACGGATATCCGCTCGAAGGCTTACGGATATCCGTTCCAAAGCTTACGGATATCAGAACTCCTTTTCGAGGCCCGATATCCAGAAATTTTCTTCTGGTTATCAAATGTATAGTTTCTGGCTATTAAAAACGCGTTTCTCCATAGTTATGGAGAAACGCGTTTCTCAGCAGACCTACTCAAAACCTAATATTAGTCCTACATAGGACTCTTTTTTTTTTTTTTTACTTTTCCTCTGTCAATGACACCCACAATCTTAATTATATTCGTATAATTTGTCTTTATAAAAGGTAATTTCTTGCTTTGGATATGGCTAAGCATGGATTGTTATTTTTATAGTATGGTTATTATTTATTTTCTCGCATAAAATGAAAATCTAAATTCAGTTTTGTTCGAAAGTAAAATGGAACATTTATTATGTAACGGAGGTATTACTCTATATGCAATCAAGCTCCTCAATTGTTTGAATTGATTGGATCAACAAAATTTGTAATTATCCACATTTAACGCGTTAAAATAATGATAGCGTTAAAATAATGATATTTGAACATACCAAAAGTGTCGAATTGGGCCAAACGAGTAAAGCCCAATCACATATAGCGTTGGCACCCACATTCTCAATGAAACTAATCCAATCAGATCAAGGCCCAAGGCCCATCACACCCATCAGTCGACTAAGCCCATGGTCCGACTTACAGGTCCCGACCTAACTTAGCCCGACCTCAGGATCCATGATACTATTCGGGTACGAACCATGCTCTACCCGACAGTCAGGTCGACCATTCCACGAGTGGCGACCTCGACCTAAATCAGCAAGTGACGACCTGACACTTGCCGGCTTAATTTGGTCAATCAATGCTCACAACTACATCCCTACAAATCAGGGACCGTTATAGACACGTGCCCATGACCAAGTAACCGCCGCTATAATCTCGGAGGACATGCTGCCTCCCCAAAAATACATCACTCTTGCCTATAAATACTTCATCACTACCAAACGGTGAGAGGTAACTGCCATTTTGTATTCTGAGTTCATTATTCAATACATTTTGAGCTATATACAACTGTGATCTTACTCTCACGCCCGAGCGTCTTCGCCGGAGACACATCCGGCTAGTCGTGGGTTCTGTTTTCAGGTCAAGGAGCCAAGTGATCAGTCCTGCCACGTGGAGGAAGATTGATAAGCACAATTCCTGCAGCATCAGTTTGGTTCCATTGCCGGGAATCGTGCTTCAACTTGACCTTAAAATTTTCAACAACCTACAACAATGGTGACTTCAGACGGACACGTATCTGAGGCTTCACTTGGGCATGAAGAAGTGAACAACAACAACAACACTAATGCAAATGCAAATGCTGAAAACTTGAATTTGCCTCCTCCCCCACCAAATCGTCCTCATGGCAGAGCCACGCGCTCTACCAGTGTCGTTGATGGCGGGGTTTGCACGACACGAGGAGAGGCAAAAGGCACATGGATGGGCAAGGAGCTCCACCTCCTAAACGTCCCAGCCTTGCTCGGGTGAACGTTGGAAACAGGGCGGGTCCCTCCACCAACCACATGAGCAAGAAGGAGATGATGTTAGAAAGAGCCCAGATTTTGGGCGACTTAATAGCTATGGAAGAGGCGGAAGCAGGCCGATGTACGCTCTGAAAGAATGGATCGTACTCAGGTCTCTAATGGACAACAGGCTCGGAGTATGAGGCCAAATGAAGGTGTGGGACAGAATGGAGACAACAGGATAGTTCAGAGAGCCCCTACTATCGTGCATGTGCCAAGTAACGACCTAAGGGCCAGCCTCAACAGAAACAGGGAGCAGGAGGCTCAATCCGATTTGAGGACTCAGCTAACAGCCAACAGAAACAGGCATGTTTCTCCGGCCCGAACGCAAAGATCAGGATCTCAAAGAGACAGGAATGGGCGCAGGTCGCCTATAAGAGAGGAGGCGCGGGTCGCCACTTGGATATGACGGGCGCAGGTCGCCATCTGTTCTTGAGAGGCGCAGGTCGCCTCAAAGAAGTAACGGGCATAGATCCCCGATCGGATCGAGAGAGGGACAATTCCCGTAGAGACGGGAGGAGTAGGCGGGTGACTCCTCCCGGGAGTGAAGGCCGAGAGATCGAATGCCGTTCCCCCTCCCGGGAGACGAAAGACCCGATGCGAGGAATGGGTGTTGATGAAAAAGAAGTTCGAACAATGGGAGGAGGAGAAGAAAAAGGAGATTGGAAAGGTTGAACGAATTGACTTTACTCTTCGACCCTTCTCCAAAGAAATCGAGATAGTCGACCTCCTCCTACCTTGAGTGCCTCTTACGGAGAAATATTCGGGATCCACCAATGCAAAGAGTCACATCTGACATCTGGAGGCCACTATGTGCTTTGTCGCCAATGAAGATGACAACATGTGTAAAGCCCTCCTAAGCACCCTTCTTGGGGGCGGCCTTAACTTGGTTCAATGGTTTGGGCTGCGATAGCATCACCACTTGGACGGGCTTCAGGACAAAGTTCTTAGATCGCTTCTCGGCTGCAGGAGCTCGGAAGACGGCCGTCACGGACACTGAATAACTTGGTGCGGGCGAAGAATGAAAGCTCGATGAGCTACTTCACCAAGTTCAAAGAAATGGTGGATAAGATAGAGGAAGACATCGGCGATAGGGAGGTCATCAACTGCTTCCGAAACGGTATTTCTTCAGCGAGGCATGGACTACGAGCTCACGGTCAGGACGGTGACAACTCGACGGGAGTTGTTCGAAAAGGTGTATAATGTCGCCTAGGCGAGGAAAGGAAGGAGAAAAAGAATGGTAAAAGCCCCAAGGTGGAGGTCGGCGACGATAAAAAGGACTCCGACAAGAATGGGGGAACAATAAAAATGGAAAGAACGAGAACTAGGGCGACAGAGAAGGTGCCCGAAGCTTTCGCTCCACTCACGGTGAGTCGGGCGAGATTTTAAATCTTGTCGAGTGGCTCCTCCAGTCCCAGTGAATCCGAGCAACAAGTTTAGACGGGACAACGGCAAGTACTGCGACTACCACAAAGACATTTGGTCATCTCGGAGGATTGCTTGGGATTAAAGCGTATCATCCGGAAGAATGGTCGACCGGGGAGACTCGAAGCTTATGTGAAGAGACCTCGAGGCAGGGGAGGTGAGCGGCCCGGCGGGTGGGCAACAAGGACCTGGCGGCCTGGGCGGAACACAGGGGTCATTGCTTGAACAAGCAAGCAACACGGCCATCAAGCACAAGATATTCCGGCTCAATAAGGCCCCAGCATGTGCCTCCCGAGGAGAGAAGTAAGAGATGAAGCAATCGGCTTCTACCCCATGAATTGGCAACCAATATGGCGGCTAGGGAGCAAGTTCTCGTCATCCCAGGTCTCATTGATGGATGTACGACGAGCGAGACTCTTAGTCGACACGGGGGCTGCGAGGATATTTTGTTTTATAAAACTTTCAAGGAGATGGGTCTTAATGATGAGCAGTGGAGAGATATGATGGCAGGTTGGAGGGCTTCACCAACCACCGAGTTGATGCTAAAGGCCGAGATAGTGCTCGACGTCGACCTAGGCCGGCACCCCTCGGGATTGTCTCGAAGGTACAATTTATCGTAATTGATGTAAATAGTGACTATGCCGCCATACTTGGAATTCCTGGACAGGTCGCTCTTGGAATGGTAGCATCAATTCCTCACGTGAGTAAAGTTCCCCACACGCTTCGGAGTGGGTTGCGTCTGAGCACGGCTCGTGCATATCTGGATCATGTTACGAGAGAAAGAAAGAAAAGGGAGGCTGGAGATTGAGGCTGGCGATGGTTACTTGAAGGCTGTCCCGATCGATCCACCAAAACTACCGCCTGTCAGCAATCACCGACGTGGTAGAGTCGACCTATCGCTCAAATGACGAGGTCATGCTTGAGTCGACACGTCACTCGACACCACCGAGGTCGATCCGGATGTAGTTATGGTCGATCAAGTCGTCATAGGTGACCTTATGCCTCCGAGATAGACAATAACTCGGGGCCCCTACCAACGAGGTTGCGGACAAGCTCGATGATATGATA